>ONZH01011299.1:0-340601 GCA_900303285.1 Rhinella marina | reverse complement strand
AGCAGTACAGTTAGAGTAACATAAACAGTGCAGGTGGGAGCAGCAGTTACAGTTAGAGACAGTACAGTATAAAGTGCAAGCAGTGGGGAGCAGTACAGTACAGAGAGAGCAGTACAGTATAAACAGTGCAAGCACAGTTAGTACAGTATAAACAGTGCAGGTGGGGAGCAGACAGTACATAAACAGTTGAGGTGGGGAGCAGTACAGTTATAGAACAGTACAGTTAGAAAACATTACAGTTAGAGAACAGTGCAACAGTAACAGTTAGAAACAGTACAGTACAAACAGTGCAGGTGGGAGCAGTACAGTTAGAGAGCAGTACAGTATAAACAGTGCAGATGGAGAGGCAGTACAGTTAGAAAACAGTACGTAGAGAACAGTGCGGTGAGCAGGCAGTAAGACAGTACAGTATAAACAGTGCAGTGGGAGCAGTACATTAGAGAGCAGTACAGCATAAACAGTGCAGGTGGGGAGC
Organism: Rhinella marina; assembly: GCA_900303285.1. Lineage (NCBI taxonomy): Eukaryota > Metazoa > Chordata > Amphibia > Anura > Bufonidae > Rhinella > Rhinella marina. Next base: position 340,126 of record ONZH01011299.1, on the reverse strand, counting down.
AGTACAGTTAGAGAACAGTACAGCATAAACAGTGCAGGTGGGGAGCAGTACAGTTAGAGAGCAGTACAGTATAAACAGTGCAGGTGGGGAGCAGTACAGTTAGAGAGCAGTACAGTATAAACAGTGCAGGTGGGGAGCAGTACAGTTAGAAAACAGTACAGTATAAACAGTGCAGGTGGGGAGCAGTACAGTATAAACAGTGCAGGTGGGGAGCAGTACAGTTATAGAACAGTACAGTTAGAAAACATTACAGTTAGAGAACAGTGCAGGTGGGGAGCAGTACAGTTAGAGAACAGTACAGTCATGGCCAAAAGTTTTGAGAATGACACAAATATTATATTTTCACATGATCTGCTGCCCTCTGGTTTTTATGTGTGTTTGTCAGATGTTTTTATCACATACAGAAATATAATTGCAATCATATTATGAGTAACAAAAGCTTATATTGACAGTTAGAATGAGTTAATGCAGCAGCAAGTCAATATTTGCAGTGTTGACCCTTCTTCTTCAGGACCTCTGCAATTCTCCTTGGCATGCTCTCAATCAACTTCTGGACCAAATCCTGACTGATAGCAGTCCATTCTTGCACAATCAATGCTTGCATTTTGTCAGAATTTGTAGGTTTTTGTTTGTAAACCCGTCTCTTGATGATTGACCACAAGTTCTCAATGGGATTAAGATCTGGGGAGTTTCCAGGCCATGGACCCAAAATCTCTATGTTTTGTTCCCTGAGCCATTTAGTCATCACCTTTGCTTTATGGCAAGGTGCTCCATCATGCTGGAAAAGGCATTGTTGATCGCCAAACTGCTCTTGGACGGTTGGGAGAAGTTGCTCTCGGAGGACATTCTGGTACCATTCTTTATTCATGGCTGTGTTTTTAGGCAAGACGAGAGAGCCGATTCCCTTGGCTGAGAAGCAACCCCACACATGAATGGTTTCAGGATGCTTTACAGTTGGCATGAGACCAGGGCCGGCCTTAGGGTAGATGGCGCCCTGTGCGAAACTATCTCTCGGCGCCCCCCCCCCCGAGTGACAGTACTAACGTCATACAGTATAGAGCTATAAATACAGTGTAGAGATATATAGAGTGATATAGGTAGGTAGAGTAGGACAGTATATATATATATGTATTTATAGCTCTCTATACTGTCCTATATCACACTATATATCTCTGCACTGTATTTATAGCTTTCTATATTGAAATGTAACCTAATACGGCGCACATACCTCTTACATCCAGTGACGTCTCCTCTCATGTAGATCTTCTCTTTCCTCATCTTCTCCTTTCAGACCAGACGCCATTTTTTCAGCCATTTCTCATCTCTGCAGTTAGACAGAAAAAAAATCTTAGTTTACACAGTGTCCTAAAAAATAACTGCGCCCAGCAAATAGTGTTCCGTAATAGTGTAAACATAACGCTCCCCAGAAATAACTGCGCTGATACTGTGCCAGGGTGCCCCCACAGTAATAGTGCCCCCAAAGTCCCAACTAATAATTCTCTGCCAGAGTGCACTTGTTAGTAATAGTGCCCCCAACAGTACTAATGTCCCCACTGTGCCCCAGAAGTAATAATGCTTCCAATGTGCCAGTAACAAGTGCCCCCCATTGATTCCCCCCCAAAATCATGTACCAGTAAAAAGTGTCCCACCCCATAGATGCCCCCCAAATTATGTGCCAGTAAGAAATGCCTCAGTGCCCCCATGTGCCAGTAAGAAATGCCCCAGTGCCAGTAAAATGCCCCAATGCCCCCATGTGCCAGTAAAATGCTCCCATGTGCCAATAAAAATGCCCCCAGTGCCAGTAAAAATGCCCCCAGTGCCCCCATGTGCCAGTAAAAATGCCCACAATACCCCCATGTGCCAGTTAAAATGCCACTATGTGCCAGTAAAAAATGCCCCCAGTGCCCCTTGTGGCCAGTTAAAAATGCCCTCAGTGCCAGTAAAATGCCCCCATGTGCCAGTAAAAATGCCCCATTTGCCAGTAAAATGCCCCCATGTGCCCCATTTGCCAGTAAAAAATGCCCCCAGTGCCAGTAAAATGCTCCCATGTGCCAATAAAAATGCCCCCCAGTGCCCCCTTGTGCCAGTAAAATGCCCCCAGTGCCAGTAAAATGCCCCCATGTGCCAGTAAGAAATGCCCCAGTGCCCCCATGTGCCAGTAAAAATGCCCCCAGTGCAGTAAAATGCCCCCAGTGCCAGTAAAAATGCCCCCAGTGCCCCATGTGCCAGTAAAATGCTCCCATGTGCCAATAAAAATGCCCCCAGTGCCCCCTTGTGCCAGTAAAAATACCCCCAGTGCCAGTAAAATGCCCCCATGTGCCAGTAAAAATGCCCACAATACCCCTATGTGCCAGTAAAATGCCACTATGTGCCAGTAAAAATGCCCCCAGTGCCCCATTTGCCAGTAAAAATGCCCCCAGTGCCAGTAAAATGCTCCCATGTGCCAATAAAAGTGCCCCTTGTGCCAGTAAAAATGCCCCCAGTGCCCCCTTGTGCCAGTAAATGCCCCCAGTGCCAGTAAAATGCTCCCATGTGCCAATAAAAATGCCCCCAGTGCCCCCTTGTGCCAGTAAAAATGCCCCCAGTGCCCCCTTGTGCCAGTAAAATGCCCCCAGTGCCCCCATGTGCCAGTAAAAATGCCCACAGTGCCCCTTGTGCCAGTAAAAATGCCCCCTTGTGCCAGTAAAAATGCCCCCAGTGCCCCCTTGTGCCAGTAAAAATGCCCCAGTGCCAGTAAAATGCCCCCAGTGCCCCCATGTGCCAGTAAAATGCTCCCATGTGCCAATAAAAATGCCCCCAGTGCCCCCTTGTGCCAGTAAAAATACCCCCAGTGCCAGTAAAATGCCCCCATGTGCCAGTAAAAATGCCCACAATACCCCTATGTGCCAGTAAAATGCCACTATGTGCCAGTAAAAATGCCCCCAGTGCCCCTTGTGCCAGTAAAAATGCCCCCAGTGCCAGTAAAATGCTCCCATGTGCCAATAAAAGTGCCCCCTTGTGCCAGTAAAATGCTCCCATGTGCCAATAAAAATGCCCCCAGTGCCCCCTTGTGCCAGTAAAAATACCCCCAGTGCCAGTAAAATGCCCCCATGTGCCAGTAAAAATGCCCACAATACCCCTATGTGCCAGTAAAATGCCACTATGTGCCAGTAAAAATGCCCCCAGTGCCCCATTTGCCAGTAAAAATGCCCCCAGTGCCAGTAAAATGCTCCCATGTGCCAATAAAAGTGCCCCCTTGTGCCAGTAAAATGCCCCCAGTGCCCCCTTGTGCCAGTAAAATGCCCCCAGTGCCAGTAAAATGCTCCCATGTGCCAATAAAAATGCCCCCAGTGCCCCCTTGTGCCAGTAAAAATGCCCCCAGTGCCCCCTTGTGCCAGTAAAATGCCCCCAGTGCCCCCATGTGCCAGTAAAAATGCCCCCAGTGCCCCTTGTGCCAGTAAAAATGCCCCCAGTGCCCCCTTGTGCCAGTAAAAATGCCCCCAGTGCCAGTAAAATGCCCCCAGTGCCCCCATGTGCCAGTAAAATGCCCCCATGTGCCAATAAAAATGCCCCCAGTGCCCCCTTGTGCCAGTAAAAATGCCCCCAGTGCCCCCTTGTGCCAGTAAAATGCCCCCAGTGCCCCCATGTGCCAGTAAAAATGCCCCCAGTGCCCCCTTGTGCCAGTAAAAATGCTCCCAGTGCCCCCTTGTGCCAGTAAAAAATGCCCCCAGTGCCCCCTTGTGCCAGTAAAAATTCCCCCAGTGCCAGTAAAATGCCCCCAGTGCCCCCATGTGCCAATAAAAATGCCCCCAGTGCCCCCTTGTGCCAGTAAAAATGCCCCCAGTGCCAGTAAAATGCCCCCAGTGCCCCCATGTGCCAGTAAAATGCCCCCATGTGCCAGTAAAAATGCCCCAGTGCCCCTTGTGCCAGTAAAAATGCCCCCAGTACCCCCATGTGCCAGTAAAAATGCCCCCAGTGCCCCCTTGTGCCAGTAAAAATGCCCCCAGTGCCCCCTTGTGCCAGTAAAAATGCCCCCAGTGCCCCCATGTGCCAATAAAAATGCCCCCATAAAAAAAATAAACACTTACTTACCTCCAGCAGCGATGCGATGCAGGCCTCTTCCGGCCTGTGTCCAGTGCTGTACGGCTCGGGCGGCGCGATGACGTCATCGCGTCGCCTGAGCTGGCCTCTGATAGGCTGCAGGCCTAGGGCCTGCAGCCTATCAGAGGAACGGGCAGGGGAGACGCCTCTCCCTCCCCTGCCCCGCATCTCCAAAGGCAGACTATGGAGATGAGCGCTTCCACAATGGAAGCGCTCATCTCCCTCTGCCCCACCGCCGCGCTTGCAGGGCACGGCCGGGCCATTAAGGGGGCGCTCTGGCAGGGCGCCCCCTTAACTGGCCGGGAGTGAAGCGCCCTGTGCAACCGCACAGGTCGCACACCCCTAAGGCCGGCCCTGCATGAGACAAGACTGGTGGTAGCGCTCACCTCGTCTTCTCCGAATAAGCTGTTTTCCAGATGTCCCAAACAATCGAAAAGGGGATTCATCAGAGAAAATGACTTTACCCCAGTCCTCAGCAGTCCACTCCCTGTACCTTTTGCAGAATATCAGTCTGTCCCTGATGTTTTTTCTGTAGAGAAGTGGCTTCTTTGCTGCCCTCCTTGCTCCCATGAGTCTCCGCCTCACAGTGCGTGCAGATGCACTCACACCTGCCTGCTGCCATTCCTGAGCAAGCTCTGCACTGCTGGTAGCCTGATCCCGCAGCTGAAACACTTTTAAGAGACGGTCCTGGCGCTTGCTAGTCTTTCTTGGGCGCCCTGGAGCCTTTTTGGCAACAATGGAACATCTCTTCTTGAAGTTCTTGATGATGCGATAGATTGTTGACTGAGGTGCACTCTTTCTAGCTGCGATACTCTTCCCTGTTAGGCCATTTTTGTGCAGTGCAATGATGACTACACGTGTTTCTTTAGAGATAACCATGGTTAACAGAAGAGAAACAATGATGCCAAGCACCAGCCTCCTTTTAAAGTGTCCAGTGGTGTCATTCTTACTTAATCATGACAGATTGATCTCCAGCCCTGTCCTCATCAACACCCACACCTGTGTTAATAGAGCAATCACTGAAACAATGTTAGCTGGTCCTTTTAAGGCAGGGCTGCAATGATGTTGAAATGTGTTTTGGGGGATAAAGTTCATTTTCTAGGCAAATATTGACTTTGCAAGTAATTGCTGTTAAGCTGATCACTCTTTATAACATTCTGGAGTATATGCAAATTGCCATTATAAAAACTGAAGCAGTAGACTTTGTAAAAATTAATATTTGTATCATTCTCAAAACTTTTGGCCATGACTGTACAGTGAGAAAACAGTACAGTTAGAGAACAGTGCAGGTGGGGAGCAGTACAGTATAAACAGTGCAGATGAGGAGCAGTACAGTTAGAGAACAGTACAGTATAAACAGTGCAGGTGGGGAGCAGTACAGTTAAAGAACAGTACAGTATAAACTGTGCAGGTGCAGAGCAGTATAGTTAGAGATCAGTACAATATAAACAGTGTAGGTGGAGAGCAGTACAGCACATAGAGAATAGTATAGTACATGTAGTACAGGTAGAGAGTAGTACAGTATATACAGTACAGGTAGATAGAAGTATAATATATGCAGTAGAGATCAGTGCAGAATAGGCAGCACAGGTGGAGAGCAGAACACTATAAACAGTATAAGTGTAGAGCAGTATGCTTTAGAAGTGTAGTACATATACAGATAGCAGTACAGTAAGTTAAGTACAGGGAGAGAACAGGCAAATAACAATACAGTCGATGCAGTACAGGGTGAGAGCAGTACATGGAAAGTGCATGTAGTACTGGTAGAGATCAGTTCAGTACATGCAATGCAGGGAGAGAACAGTACAGTATCTTTATTTCAGATAGGGAGCAGTACGTACTAGGCTTTCTTCATAAGTCTGTGTCCATGATGAAATCCATGACAAGACAGTCAGTAATTCACCTGTGAAGATGTATAGTACAGGGATAGTGCAGTACAGTATGTGTAGTACAGGGACAGAGCAGTACAGTATGTATAGTACAGGGATAGCGCAGTACAGTATGTATAGTACAGGGATAGCGCAGTGCAGTATGTATAGTACAGGGATAGTGCAGTACAGTATGTGTAGTACAGGGATAGTGCAGTACAGTATGTATAGTACAGGGACAGAGCAGTACAGTATGTATAGTACAGGGATAGCGCAGTGCAGTATGTATAGTACAGGGATAGAGCAGTACAGTATGTGTAGTACAGGGATAGTGCAGTACAGTATGTATAGTACAGGGACAGAGCAGTACAGTATGTATAGTACAGGGATAGCGCAGTGCAGTTTGTATAGTAAAGGGACAGAGCAGTACAGTATGTATAGTACATGGATAGAGCAGTACACTATGTATAGTACAGGGATAGAGCAGTGCAGTAGGTATACTGTAGTACAGGGATAGAGCAGTACAGTATGTCTACTGTAGTACAGGGATAGAGAGTACAGTATGTATAGTACAAGGATAGAGCAGTGCAATATAACACAGTAATAGAGCAGTACAGTATGTATAGTACAGGAATAGAGCAGTATAGTATGTATAATACAGGGATAGAGCAGTACAGTATGTCATAATACAGGGATAGAGCAGTGCAAGTATGTATAGTACAGGGATACACGCGGTATACGTAATGTATAGGTACCGGAATAACAGCAGTGCAAGTATGTATAGTACAGGGAAGTAGCAGGCGGTATAGTATGTATAGGTAGCAAGGAATAGAGCAGTGCAGTAATGTATAGTACAGCGATACCGCGGTATACGTATGTATAGTACAGGAATAGAGCAGTGGTAGTCATGTATACGTAAGCAGGAATACAGTGGTATAGTATGTATAGTAGCAGGGAATAGAGCCAGCTAATAGTATGTATAGTACAGGGATAACAGCAGTATCAGTAATGTATAGTACAGGGATACAGCAGTAATAGTATGTATAGTACACGGAATAGAGGCAGTGCCGTATGCTATAGTACAGGGATACCAGCGGTAGTATGTATAGTACAGGAATAGAGCAGTGCAATAGTATAGTACAGGGAATACAGCAGTATGTATAGTACAGGGTATATAGTACAGGGATAGAGCAGTATAGTATGTATAGTACAGGGATATAGAGCAGTACAGTATAGAGCAGTATAGTATAGTACAGGGATAGCAGCGGGTATTATACAGTACAGTATGTATGTATACAGGGATAGAGCAGCAGTAGTATAGTACAGGGATGCAGTATAGTATGTACAGTACAGGGAGCAGCAGTATGTATAGTAGGGATAGAGCAGTAGTATGTATAGTACAGGGTATAGTACAGCAGTATAGTACAGCAGTGGATAGCAGTAGTATGTATAGTACAGGGATAGAGCAGTATAGAGCAGTATGTAGTAACAGTACAGGGAGTACAGCAGCAGTAGAGCAGTATGTAGTACAGGGATACAGGTACAGTATAGTACAGCAGTATAGTATAGTAGTACAGTATGTATATACAGGGATACAGTATGTATACTATAGTACAGGGATACAGCAGAGTATGCAGTATACAGATACAGTATACAGTATAGTATAGCAGCAGTAGCATAGTATAGTACAGTACAGTATAGTATAGTACAGCAGCAGTATGTACAGTACAGGGATAGAGCAGCAGTATGTATAGTACAGGGATAGCGGTATGTATAGTACAGCAGGATACAGTACAGGGATAGAGCAGCAGTATGTAGTATGTACAGGGATAGAGCAGTACGTAGGGTACAGGGAGTACAGTACAGTATGATGCAGTGCAGTATGTACAGGGATAGTATAGTAGTACAGTAGCAGACAGGAGTACGGTAATGTATAGTACAGGGATAGCAGTATGTATAGTACAGGGATAGCAGTACTAGTATGTATAGTAAGGGATAGTATATGTATAGTACAGGGATAGTGCAGTGATACAGCAGTACAGGTATATAGCAGCAGTACAGGGATACAGCGTACAGTATAGTATAGTACAGGGTACAGCAGCAGTATAGTATAGTACAGGCAGTAGCAGTATGTATAGTACAGGGATACAGCAGTACAGTAGTAGTATAGTACAGGGATACAGCAGTACAGTATATAAGTACAGGGATAGAGCAGTACAGTATGTATACAGGGTAGCAGTACAGGAATACAGCATATAGTATGTATAGTACAGGGATAGAGCAGTACAGTATGTAGTAAGCAGGGATACAGCAGCAGTATGTACAGTACAGGGATAGAGCAGTACAGTATAGTACAGGGATACAGCAGCAGTATGTAGTACAGGGATACAGGGATAGAGCAGTACAGTATGTATATACAGGGATAGAGCAGTGCAGTACGTATAGTACAGGGATACAGCGGTATAGTATGTACAGTACAGGGATAGAGCAGTACAGTATGTATAGTACAAGGATAGAGCAGTACAGTGCAGGGAGAGAACAATACATTACATGTAGTACAGCTAGTCAGCAGTGCAGTACATGTGGTGCAGGCAAGCAGCGGTACAATGTGTAGTACAGGTAGAGAGCAGCAGCGTGCACATGGTACCATTAGAGACCAGTGCAATATACAGTATGTAATATACGTAGAGAGCAGTGTAAGTACCACTGTACTATACATGTTGTAATTTTGGTCCGGCCACCTCTCGGCAAGTTTGCCGTGCTGCGGCCAGATCCGCATCCCGTCCCCATTATAGTGAATAGGGCCGGAGCGGAGTTCCAGCCCCTACACGCACACCTGCGGCAGCACGGATCCTGCGGGCTGTTCACCCACTGGAACAGCCTGTCGGAATCCCCTGCCATGTAAATGACTAATACAACATGCTTTATATTTGTACTTTCTGAGCTTGATTTCTTGGATTGCATGTGAGCTGCCCGCCTCCATCATCTCTGCACCGCTTTTGTTCAGTGAAGTATGACTTGACTTTGATAGACCTGATGTCAGTGTACAGTCTATGGCATGATATGACTTCAGTGCCTGTGGAGCGGCTAATGGTGGCTCATCTGTCACTGTCACCGGCCACAGCTGTGTCTTCATTCTATAGTCACCCAAGAAAGACACTAAATCACTGCTGGGAAATGTACGATGGCGGAAGCATGGAGTCTAGATGTTATTTTTTCATAAGCAATGCCGGTTAATGACTTTACCGAATTAGCCAAATGGTCAACAGCCTAAAAGGGTTCGGCCAAGTTATTAACTTATTCCACCAATCCTGAGGGCAGTCTCTGTATGAATGGAGTGGTAAGTCAGATATCTCCAGCAGTCCCATAAAGAATGAATGGAAGAGTTGTGCAACTTGCCACTCCATTTATATGGGGGAACAGGACCCCTGCTCCACAGCTGCATTCACAATTCTGATGCTTGTCGTAGTAAATAATCAGTAAACTTGACTACAGACAGACAGTGTCTGATGATATCCCGAAATGAGAACAATCAGAGTAAGCACTGTATAGGCATTAGCCAATAAGGAATACTGTGAGATTTTAGCTCCGAAGCCTGCCGAGTTGTGAATGCATCTCTAAATTATAATACAGGCTGTAATTCGGGATCAGTACAAGAGAAATAAGACTAGTTTCACAGGCTACTTTCATACTAGCGACAGGGATGTCCAGCAGGCTGTCTTAATTTTAGTCCGGCCGCCTTTCAGCATCTTTGCCGTGCTGCGGCCAGAACTCCGGCCTACACCAATTATAGTGAATGGGAACGGAGCATAGTTCCGGCCACACACGTGCAGTAGCGGCAGCACGGATCTGGCAGGCTGTTCACCCACCAAAACAGCCGGCCGGACACCCCTGCCGGAATCTCCAGCAGGCTGTTCTGGAAGGGAGCAGCCTTCCAGAGATGTCTGGATCCGGCAATGCCAGATGCTATCTGAAACCACCGGTTGGACGTAAAACGCTGAGCGCAGCGGTTTTAGTCTGGCCAATTCTCAGCATATTTGCTCTCCGCCAGTCCCTATTAAAGTGAATGGGGCCGGACAGCATCGTGGTAGCTTCTTGTAATGTCGGAATGCAAAGAGATGCTGGATCTAAACGCGCTAGTGTGAAACTAGCCTAATGCAAGAAAGCAGACATATTCTAATTCCAGGTGCGCTGATCTGTGATACTGAACGGCAGAAAAAATGTTGTGCTGTTTGTATAATAGAGGGTTAGGATGGATACTGCCTCTGCTTATAAGTCCATTATGTTCCCAGGTTAAGAATAACAGCCGAACCAGCTCAAATAGGCTTCACCTGGAGAATGGCTTTGAGAAAGGTCTAGTGTAGCCCGAAACGCATCAGCATTATTTATATTTTATTCCAAGCTTATAAAGTTCCTGGTTTATGGAGATACCTCAGTGCTGAACGCTGCAACCTCCTGCCCTTTTCTCTTTTGAGAGATGGCTGGCCATATTTTATTTGATTTGTATATGGAAACTATACAAATCATCAGAAAATGGCCATGTCTCAAGTTTTAATATGAGACATAGTGAATGTGAGAGGAAGCTGTAAGTAACTGTGCCGGGACTACAAAGTAGACAGCGTACAGGTAAACAGTGAAGAGGACATATGTAGTGCTCAGACACACGGGTGCTGCACCCTCTTCATACAGCTGATTGGCGGAGTGCTGGGAGTCGGGCCCCCACCGGTCTGAAATTGATGACCTATCCTGAGGAGTGATCACTCTTTAAGGAGGGCTTGTCATGGACCTGGCAGGATGTATAGGATTCATTTTCACCAGTCTAGAGTTAGTGCTGGCAACATCAAGATATTTAGTCTAATAGGCCTCCAGTTTTGACCAGGGACCACCACAAGGTAGTATGACTGCTGGGGACCTGCAGGAAAAAGACAGAAGACAGTATGAAGAAGCTGTGCCAAACCAAGAGCCAAGGGAATAGTCAAATTAAGCCAAAGTCACGGTTATAGTCAATGATTCAGAAACACAAGGCAGGAATAGACGGTCACAGATACAACAGCTCAGAACTTTGGAATTAGACCTTATACTCTGGCATTTGTTGGTGATCAGAATGGGGTTTATATAGGTAGTCTTATCAGATTGCCATGTGACATCATAGGGAGATCTTCAAAATTGGAGGTAGTACTGGGAGCTGGCCACTAGAGGGAGATTTATAACATACACCGTCCAATAAGGGGAGCTCCAGTTTTGGAAAAAGCTGAAAGATGACAGTGGACAGGACAAGGCAGTCTACTAGAATGCAGGAATAAAGAGTTTGTACACTTTTTACTGTTGACCTATTCTTAGGATAGGTCTTCAATATAAGAACGGCGAAGGTTTGACTCCCGACACCCCTAACGATCTGTTTGAAGAGAAGGCAGTGCTTGTACAAGCACTCGCCTTCTCTGATCTGTTTACCTTCTGGTAGCAGCCATTGCAGCAGCGAGCAGTGTAATTACAATTATGGCATCCCCATTCAGTTGAAAACACTGTTGGTTCCATGTTCATATGTGCCCGCATTGTTGAAAAATATGATGTTTTATATATGCAAATGAGCCTCTAGGAGCAACGGGGGTGTTTCCGTTACACGTAGGGGCCCTGATCTCTCTGCAACTGCTGCACCCTCTGCACTTTGATTGACAGGGCTAGGTAGTGATGACGTTTTCACTGCCTGGCCCTATCAATCAAAGTGGGGAGACTGTGGCAGTTGCAGAGAGATCAGAACCTCTAGGTGTAATGGTAACGCCCCTGTTGCTCCTAGAGGCTCATTTACATATAATAAAACATCATTTTTCTCAGCAATGCGGACACATATGAACATGGGACCAACACAGATGTCTTCAGCTGACAAGTGCACATGTAACAGGTCAGCCAGTGTCATAGGTACAAATCTGCTCACAGATTTCCTTTAACTACACATTAATACATACCACCAAAACATGCTATAAGTGTGTTGTCCCTGCTATATCTTATGGACACATTTGAAAGCAAAGTTGACATTCACACTTTGCTTTTCCTTACTGTTTGGGCATACGTAGGAAAATGCTACCATAGCATAGGGAAAACAAAAAAGTGTGAATTTGTAGATGTCGTCAAGCTCTTGACAGGTTACACAAACTGCATTGTAGGGGGCAACAATGAGCACAGGGAGCGTGTCCTGATGTGTCAAGTAAAACTTATCATATTAGATGTGTCTGCCATATCACCTAGTAATATTTGCAGTGCCACTGACATGACACTAGATGTGTCTGTAATATACGCGCGGCCTGGTCTCTCTGTTCAGTGCTTCCCTCTCCATGATCTCCTCATCAGAAGACATTATCTCTCAGTCAGCAGAGTAACCGAGCCAAGCCGCCACATGTGTGGATGAATCACGAGCAGAGTTAATTCTGACAGTCATTGTCAGCCATTAACAGCTGCATATTGTGCTCATTTTGCACTTTCACTAAAAACTGGTTGCATTGTCAGATCTGAATTGGGTTCAATTTTGTACTGAAGGAAGGCTTAATTGTCTTAGCCGTCTGACCGCGGAAAATTTCACACATCTGAAGTCTGTTTGCAAACAGGCTCTGTGGCTGGCGGGCTGCAGAGCGAGAGGTTACCATATATGCTTAGCAGGACTGGATTCAATCAGCGCACTACAGTCTCATGAAAGACACAGCTAAAATTACACGTTGAGCCCTAAAAGACCAAACTAACTCGCGCCCCGATAAAAGGCAAGTGATGCATTTTTGTAAGACTGTAGGCCACATTTACAGAGTTCCAGCGCTCACGCCTTTACACCACATTTATTTAGGGTTTTCAACACTTTTTCCGTTATGACTTAGCAGAAAGTGAGTGCAGCTTAAAGGGGTTATCCGATGACTAATGTACAAAATGAATAAAAAAATGAAAATCAGACACCATATTGTCAGAAATAACATTGCCATACAGATAGTCCCCCCCCTCCATATTAATAGTGCTCCCAGACTGCCCTCATTTGTAATAGTGCCCCAATAGTGATAATACTCCCCAAGAGGGCTCCTATTAGTAGCAATGTCTACATACCATACCCAACAATAATGCCCTTACAGTATAACCAGTAATAATAATATAATCATAGCGCCCCCAGCATTTATAATGCCTCTTCTGCAGTGCCCTCTGTAGTTCTGCTTTCCCCCGGAGTTATAACTCCCATGTAGTGCCTATATAGAGTATTTTTCGCTTCATAAGACGCACTTTTTCCCCCAAAAGTGGGGGAAAATGCCTGTGCATCTTATAAAGCGAATATGAGTGAGCACTTCCATTATGGAAGCGATCACTAGTATCTATTAGGTGCCCGGAGCAAAGCGCTGCAGGGGCTTGCAATACTCACCCTCCCCGTCTTCCTGGCCGATGCTTCACTGTCCTGACCGCATACAGCATCAGGACATAGTGCGTGCACTATGACCTGACGCTGCATGCAGTCAGATGACAGCAGAGCAGGCCGGGAAGACGGACAGCGCGACTTCTGTTGGAGGTGGAGAGGAGCCGCGGCACAGGACAGGTAAGATGATTTTTTTTTTTTTAATCCGATCTGAAGTCTGATGGGGTCTAACATAGTGGGCTGATGGGAGCTGAGTGGGCTGATCTGAGGTCTGATGGGGGCTGAGAGGGCTGATCTGAGGTCTGATGGGGGTCTTAGTGGGCTGATCTGAGGTCTGATGAAAAATATTTTTTCTTATTTTCCTCCTCTTAAACCTGGGGTGCGTCTTATCGGCGGGTGCGTCTTATAAAACTATATATATATATATATATATATATATATATATATATACAGTACAGGCCAAAAATTTGGACACACCTTCTCATTCAAAGAGTTTTCTGTATTTTCATGACTATGAAAATTGTAGATTCACACTGAAGGCATCAAAACTATGAATTAACACATGTGGAATTATATACTTGTAAATATGTCATATTCTAGGTTCTTCAAATTAGCCACCTTTTGTATTGATTACTGCTTTGCACACTCTTGGCATTCTCTTGATGAGCTTCAAGAGGTAGTCACCTGAAATGGCTTAATAAGTGGGATTTCTTGCCTTATAAATGGGGTTGGGACCATGAGTTGTGTTGGGCAGAAGTCAGGTGGATGCACAGCTGATAGTCCTACTCAATAGACTGCTAGAATTTGTATTATGGCAAGAAAAAAACAGCTAAGTAAAGAAAAACGAGTGGCCATCATTACTTTAAGAAATGAAGGTCAGTCAGTCCGAAAAATTGGGAAAACTTTGAAAGTGTCCCCAAGTGCAGTCGCAAAAACCATCAAGCGCTACAAAGAAACTGGATCACATGAGGACCGCCCCAGCAAAGGAAGACCAAGAGTCACCTCTGCTGCGGAGGATAAGTTCATCCGAGTCACCAGCCTCAGAAATCGCAGGTTAACAGCAGCTCAGATTAGAGACCAGGTCAATGCCACACAGAGTTCTAGCAGCAGACACATCTCTACAACAACTGTTAAGAGGAGACTGTGTGCAGCAGGCCTTCATGGTAAAATAGCTGCTAGGAAACCACTGCTAAGGACAGGCAACAAGCAGAAGAGACTTGTTTGGGCTAAAGAACACAAGGAATGGACATTAGACCAGTGGAAATCTGTGCTTTGGTCTGATGAGTCCAAATTTGAGATCTTTGGTTCCAACCACCGCGTCTTTGTGCGACGCAGAAAAGGTGAACGGATGGACTCTACATGCCTGGTTCCCTCCGTGAAGCATGGAGGAGGAGGTGTGATGGTGTGGGGGTGCTTTGCTTGTGACACTGTTGGGGATTTATTCAAAATTGAAGGCATACTGAACCAGCATGGCTACCACAGCATCTTTGCAGCGGCATGCTATTCCATCCGGTTTGCGTTTAGTTGGACCATCAATTTATTTATCAACAGGACAATGACCCCAAACACACCTCCAGGCTGTGTAAAGGGCTATTTGACCAAGAAGGAGAGTGATGGGGTGCTACGCCAGATGACCTGGCCTCCACTGTCACCAGACCTGAACCCAATCGAGATGGTTTGGGGTGAGCTGGACCGCAGAGTGAAGGCAAAAGGGCCAACAAGTGCTAAGCATCTCTGGGAACTCCTTCAAGACTGTTGGAATACCATTTCAGGTGACTACCTCTTGAAGCTCATCAAGAGAATGCCAAGAGTGTGCAAAGCAGTAATCAAAGCAAAAGGTGGCTACTTTGAAGAACCTAGAATATAAGACATATTTTCAGTTGTTTCACACTTTGTTGTTAAGTATATAATTCCACATGTGTTAATTCATAGTTTTGATGCCTTCAGTGTGAATCTACAATTTTCATAGTCATGAAAATACAGAAAACTCTTTGAATGAGAAGGTGTGTCCAAACTTTTGGTCTGTACTATATATATATATATACATATATACGGTATATATATATAGAGAGAGAGAGAGAGAAAGAGAGAGAGAGTCCCCCCCTTAGTGCCAGTATATAATACTCCCCCCTTAGTGCCAGTAGAAAATTCTCCCCCCCAGTGCCAGTATATAATACTCCCCCTCCAGCAGTGGTGTAGCTATAGGGGTCACAGCGGTCGCAGTTGCGATCAGGCCCCTAAGCTCAGGACGGCGATACAGATGCCTGTACTGCGGGGCAGGGGAGGGAGAGGCGTCTCCCCTGCCCGTTCCTCTGATCAAAGGCCGGCTCAGGCGGCGCAATGACGTCATGCCATACATGGGGGCACTGGGGGGATTTTTACTGGCACATGGGGGTACTGGGGGTATTTCTTACTGGCACATAATTTGGGGGGTATTTCTTACTGTCTTACTGGCACATAATTTGGGGGGCATCTATGGGGGTTGGACACTTTTTACTGGCACATGATTTTGGGGGGGAATCAATGGGGGGGAACTTCTGGTGCATTATTGGGGCGTTTCTTACTGGCACATTATTGGGGGGCACTATGGGGGCACTTACTCGCACATTATTGGGGGGCACTATGGGGGCACTTCTTAATGGCACATTATTGGGGTGCACTATGGGGGCACTTCTTACTGGCACATTGGAAGCATTATTACTTTTGGGGCACAGTGGGGACATTAGTACTGTTGGGGGCACTATTACTAACAAGTGCACTCTGGCAGAGAATTATTAGTTGGGACTTTGGGGGAGCACTATTACTGTGGGGGGCACCCTGGCACAGTATCAGCACAGTTATTTCTGGGGGACGTTATGTTTACACTATTACTGTCAGGGACACTATTTACCGGGCGCAGTTATTTTAGGACACTGTGTGCCAATAATTATTGAAGGGCGCTATCTGTGTGGTACTAGTGGCACAGTACTGGGGGTGGTAGGATGATTTGTCCAGAAGATGGGAGGATGATGGAAAAGTAGTGAACTAAGATTTTTTTCTGTCAAACTGCAGAGATGAGAAATGGCTGAAAAATGGCGTCTGGTCTGAAAGGAGAAGATGAGGAAAGAGAAGATCTATATTAGAGGAGACGTCACTGGATGTAAGAGGTATGGGGCGCTGTATTAGGCTACATTCACACGAACGTTGTGCTTTGCAGTCTTCAAATTGTGGATCCACAAAAAAAGGATGATGTTCCCTATGGCATCCGTTTTTTTTTGCAGATCCACTGTAACAATGCCCATCCTTGTCCGCAAAAAGGACAAAAATAGGAATGGACATACAGATGCGGACAGCACACAGTGTTCATTAAAGTGAATGGGTCCACATCTGAGGCGCAAAATATGCAGATCGGAGGCTGCAAAAACAACTGTCATGTGAATGTAGCCTTACCCTGTATGTTCTGTAGTGATATACGTAATGTTAGGAGGGAAAAGGTAAGGGTGAGAATTTGGCTTGGGGGGGGTTTCAATTTTTGACTTGGCCGGCAGAAAAGCTAGGTGCACCAGCGCTGAGGGAAGGGGGGGAGGGGGCCCAAGTTGAACTCTTTCACCAGGGCCCATGAACCTTTAGCTACGTCCCTGCCCTCAGTGCCAGTATATAATGCTCCCCCCTTAGTGTCGGTGATGTCATCATGACTTCTTGCACCGCTCTAATCCCTCCCTATGAGGGGAAAACTGCGCCTCCTCTTATGGGTAGCGAGGTGGCGCCCAAGGTAGATGCCTACCCACCGCCCCTGCCCTATCTGTTCTACATGTGACATCTTTTAAGTGTTTTAGACATATTTTGCACCTTGTCCGACGAAGGCAGCATAAGATGTGACAATATACATGTAAATCAACATTTTGCTGCACAGTAAGACAAACACTAGATAGTGTAAAGTTAGACAAAAGTGTCTAGCCATGCTCCAAACTTATCCACCAGCATCAGTCTCTGTGATAAATTTGGCACGTCTGTACACTGTCTACATATCAGCCAGGATTAGTGAAGCTGCTGTTTTGTTATTTGGAACCATGCAACAAAAGATAAAACAGAGCTCCCCTGATCATAAAAATATATAATTAATAATGAAACAAGAAACCACAGCATGCCATCTTGGGTGGGGACAGTGTAGTCTAAAGTCTGAACATCGCCTAGATAGTTCTGTGTAGTCTGAAATATTTTTGACACAAAAGTAATGATAAAAAGTTCACAATTGCAGTCCTTTCCATTTGATTCTGGCAGTGACAGCTTCTGCACAGATCAGTAGAACGATTACTTTGTGTATATATAATTAATCAGTGAAAATATTTCCCACAGAGCTGTAATTCAGGAAGAAAATGATAATTAGTCATAAAAATAAATATCTAAAGACTCATTTTACGCGGCCCGAGAATCTGGACTATTATCAGGAACGAGTGCTCATACTCTATATTGCCACACGTATAGGTACGCTGATTCATGCTTGTTCATCGGGTGATTGTATCTTCTGTCCGGCACCAATATCATCACCTCTGGGCTGCAGATCATCCTGGGTAAACAGGAATTTGCAGCTTGTCCCCATACATAGGGGATGGTTACTGCATGTCAGTGCAGTTATTATCTCTTCTCAACGTTTAGGCAATTTTTGTTCCTGATAATTGCCTGTGAATCGGTCCTTGTAAAAGAATCTTTAAAGATGCTGATTAAAAAAACAGCCTCTGATATCCTGACATAATTTAGATAGATAGAATGCATTTGGAAAGTCTTCAAAGCCTTTTACTTTTTACATTTTGCTATGTTGCTGCCTTGTGTTACATTTAAAAAAAATTCAAGTTTTCCCCCATCGTTCTGCACTCAATACACCATAATGAGGAGGTATAAACAGAATTTTAGAAACTGTTTGAAAATTTATTAAAAAGGAAAATCTAAATTTCCGAAAGAACATAAGTATTCAGACCCTTTGCTGTGACCCTTGCAATTTAGCTGTTGCCTAACGTTTCTCTAGATCATCTTTGAGATGTTTCTACACCTTGATTGGCTTCACCTGTGGTAAATTCACTTGATTGAACATGATTTGGAAAGACACAGCCCTGTCTATATAAGATCTCACCGCTGACAATGCATCAGAGCAAAAACTAAACCACGAGGAGGAAAGAAACTGCTTATAAAGCTTGGAGACAGGATTGTGTGGAGGCAAAGATCTGCAGAAGGGTACAAAAAATTGCCTGCTGCACTGAAAGTTCCCAAGAGTACAGTGGCCTCCATAATATTTAAATGAAAGAAGTTTGGAACAACCAGGACTCTTCCTAGAGCTGGCTAAGTAATCAGGGGAGAAGGAAATTGATAACAGAGGTGACCAAGAACCTAATGATTACTCTGGCTGAGCTCCAAAGATCCTGTGTGCAAATGGGAGAATCGTTCCAGAAGGTCAACCATCACTGTGACATTCCAGCACTCAGGGCTTTATGGTAAAGTGGCCAGAAAGACCCCTCTCCTCAGTACAAGACACATTAATGTTTGCAAATAAGCATCTAAAGGACTGTGAGGAACACGATTCTCAGGTCTGATGAAACCAAGATTGAACTTTTTTCCCATCCAACCTGACAGAGCTTGAGAAGATATGCAGAGAGGAATAGAAAATTCTCAGATCCAAGTGTGCAATCCTTGGGGCATCATACCTAAGACTGGAGGCGGAATTGTTGCTAAGTCCCGAGTAAAGGGCCAATCCAATAATTTGTGTGATGCACATCTATGAGTAATGTCCTCTGCCTGGACAGTACTCAGGCTCAGTGTGACATTCAGGTGTATAAACCAACAACCGCTTATTACTAAGAAATACATTTGAAAAGAGTTTATGTAGCCTTCCATCCTTCCAGAAGTTCAGCTCCTATCATAGACATTTCCTGGTCCTCCATCATCCAGGTCTGTTTGGCACTATGTTAGCTTCTCCTTATTCTTGGAAACTGTTTGTGGCACTCCTGTTCACTAATATCATTTTTTATCCAAAGGATCATCAACCATATTAAAACGACCACAAGGCGTGGTTGGGCTGACTCAGCTGATGAAAAGCATACCTGTCTTCACCTATCCACTGCTGAATTTTGGTAAAATTGGCGTTTTTTTAACGTGAAAATTAGGGCTTCAGTGCATTGAGGACGGGGGCTAGCCACTCATTTCGTCTTAGTTACTCTGCTCTGCTTCTCTGGACGTGGATACTTCCCCCTCCACTTGACTGATAGAGCAGGCGGGGGAGGGACAGGGGTGTATTGGGAACTTAAATTGGCCTTGGGAAAAAATGAAAAGTGACCTCATGTTTTAGGCAGGTCCAAATTGACAGAAGGCCAACACAAGTAGGCAGTACCAACAAGAGAAGGAGGAGTCGGCAATACCATAGATCAGCGCTAAATACTGCTCCACCAGTAAAACCAAATGCTGCACTGCAGCACAGAATACTGCTCCAGCAGCACCAAATACCACAGTGCAGCACAAAATACCTCCCGAGAAGCTGTCTCTGTGGTTGTCAGTACCTGCTGCCTCATTCTGTCCACCTCCTTGTCTCTAATTAAGATATGGAGCAGAAGAGGTGAGACATCAGTCACATTACTGAGCCAGACCTTCCTTCAGCATCCTGCACGGTCTTTCAGCACTACATACCTATTACATTCACTGATCCTCCTACGATTTTAGATGTTCTCGTTACTCATCTTCTCCATTTGGCCCAGACTGCCATGACAACGTCTCCTAGCCACATCTTGTCTCTGCAGAATTTGACACACAAATATCTTAGATTCCTGAATTTTATATTATACTCCCCACTTTTTCAACACAAATATCTTATCCTGGTCCCCCAACAGTGTCATTCTGCTGCCACCACCAATACTGTGCTCACTGTGCTCCCCTATGCCGCCAAATACTATATTGCAGGTAAACGTGCCATACAAATGGTCCCTCTGAAAAAACTAGTATCTTACAAAAATAATTATGCTAATCAGAATGTCCTCAACAGTTATAATGCTCCCTTATAGTGGATCTAGTAGTAATATCCTCATTCAGAGTGATTTCAGTAGAAATAAAGCCTCCGACAGTGCACCTGTAGTAATAACTCCTTCTATAGGGCCCCGGGTAATAATAATGCGCCCTACAGTACCTCCACCAACAATTATGCCCACTATTGTGCCCCCAGTAAAAATAATTCTCATAGTGCCCAAGTAGTTAAAAGGCCTCCTATTGTGGCTTCAGTAATAATAAGAATACCAAATATTGTGCGCCCAGTATAAAAAATGCCCCTATAATAAAAATTCTTTCCATAGTGCCCTAGTATTAAAAATGCACCCTTTTGTGCCCCCAGTAATTATTATTACGTCCCCTAATGTGCCCCTTTTGTAATCTGCTCCCCAAGTGGCCAAGGAAAGTAAAAAATGTGGGAAATTGTGATGACATCATCGCACCACTAGTGCAGTGGTCACAATGATATTATCATTTCATGAGCACCTGTACTATTCATACACTACACGTACCTCAGGCTTCAGACGTAGTAGTCTGTAGCCTATGAAGACAGAGTGCCATTAGTGGTCCATCACCTGTGGCCCCCCGGAAGTTTCCCAATAAGGTCTTTAGCCAGTCCAACCCTGGAGTGTCCAGGCAGGAGGATGATAGGAACATATAGGCAACAAGTGGATATGGCCCGCCATCACTGCAATAAATCCATAAGTTGCATATTTTATCAAAACTTATTTCTCCTAAACGCCTTATGCTCGGAAGGATCAGCCCTACCTGGCATTCTGGGTGATTTAATAGGGTTGATCCTGCTGATATGAACTCTTTAAGACAAGCTGTTTTGATCACGGCTCTTTACTCTGAGTGAATCTTTGCTGTATTCAGTGATGTCTGATCTGAACTTATTAAAGGGAGTCTTTCACCTGTTTTTCACTAAGAGCACTGCCCCACAGAAGATTGCAGACACATCCCAGACATACCTGTGTGCACTCTGTGCCTTTATTCCATGTCCAGGAAAAGCACTTTTATTATGCAGTAAAACAGCTCCCAAGTGCCCAGCTCTGCTGCTGCAAGTGCCCAAAGCAAACCAGACTGAAGAGGGGAGGGCTGATTCTTTGAAAGCTGGCATTCCAACCTTTCAAATGATACCAAAACCACAGAATTATATCCAGTATATCAGAAGATATAGCTGTTAGAAATCGAGTCGGGAGAGAAAGCTGTTTTTACTTTCACTTTCAGCTGGGCACTTGGGAGCTGTTTTCCTGCAGAATAAAAGTGCTTTTCCTGGACATGTAATACAGACACAGTGCACACAGGTATGTCTGGGATGTGTCTGCAATCTTCTGTGGGGCAGTGCTGTTAGTTATATAGGTGAAAAACAGGTGAAAGACTCCCTTTAAATCGCTGTCCAATAAAAGTCAAAGAAAGTGTCCATTTTGAAGAAGTTTGAACCGGCATTAAAATGGACTGGCAGTGGCATTCCTGCCAGGATCGCAGCGGGTCTTCTGATGCTGTCAACACCGCAAAGGTTGCAAGCCATGGATATAGCCCACAGCATAAACTGACATATTGCAGCATGTGCAGAGTTAGTTCTTGAAGGATCTGAGTGACTTTGATAAGACAACTAGATTCCCAGTGGGGTGTTCCTGGTAAGCATTGAATAGTCTCTACCAAAAATGGTGCAAGGAAAGAGAAGCGGTGACAGGGTCATGGGTGTCCAAAGCTCAGCGATGCACATGTGGATAGCCCATCAGGTCTGATTGCACAGAAGAGCTACTGTACTGCAAACTATGGGCATCACAGCACGCTATGAATACAGATGCCTAGCTGCCCATGCTGACCCCTGAGCCATAGCAACTACAAGGGCCACGTGGGCATCAGAACTCGAACGTGGTGGACTGGTTTCATGAATCTCTTTTTCTACATCATGGGGAAGAGATGGTACCAGGAGAAGGTAAGTCGGCAGAGTGATGCTCTGGGTAAAGTTCTGCTGGGAGACCTGGCATTCATGTGGATGAATGTTTTGCCAAGTGCCTTTAAGAATGGCGCCAGTCTGGTGCCTACCTAAACAAGTTGTCCATTTGCACCTAAATAAATGCATTCATGTGTCCTTTGGATTTTTCTATTTGGTTCCACATTGTATCCATACTGAATACAAGTCCAGACCACATGTGGGGCACAGCGGCTGGCAGTGATTGCCACTTCTACCAGGTCTTCCCAGTGTGGTGCCAAACTGCACTAGCAGAGCGCAGAGCACTTAATCCTATCCTTTGTTCTCGAAGTTTCTGCTCCATGGAGCGCTGCCTTCTTTTACTTTTCTCCTAGTTCAATACAGATGCACAAGGCACCTACTGTACCTCCTTATTCCACTAGGTATATGAATCCAACAGATATAAAACGAATATCCTGTCACTTGCCATATGTACAGACAGTATCTCCGTAAATACAGCGCCTGATGGAGGAGCCTGTACCAATGTATAGGCTCTGTGCACACAGCTTTGTCCTGTGCATGATCTGTCACAGCTTAATGCAGTACCACAAGTCACCACAGGGTGTCTCATGTCAGCTGTCAGAAAAGGGAAGAGCAAATTGCTGCACAGGTATACTGTCATACATCATGTAACTCGGGTGCATTATGGGTAATGACATCAACGTGATCTCATTGTGCTTTCCAAAATCAGGTTATTGGCGTATTTCATGGCAGATTTACAACTGCTAGACTTTATTGATGTATGAGACCATAAAATGACACCAATTCTCATATACCGTCATAAATAGGAGAACTAAATGTGGCGTCCTGTGGTTACTGAAGGAATTGTGTGCGATAATATTACTGAAAGTAATAATCGTTATAACGCCTCTCTGCTGGAACAGCCTGCCGGAAACGTTCACTGGAGATGTGAACATACGCCTGAGCTAAATCAGTTTTAGCTTAGTGTCTGTAGGAGGCAAACACAGTGTACCTATTTTTTAATGTGTTATTTTAGTAATGGGTTTGTAGGTAGCAGAGCTTCTTTTTTTCCCTTACTAGGACGAAGGAGACCAGCTGGTCATCAAACCCTCTGCTTCTCCCCCACCTATATAAGATGAAGGAGGTACGGCAGACCCCCCAAATCAACCATTTCATGCCAGCCCTAGAAATACCTCACTCTCTGGACCCACAATTTACCAGTGTAACTGCCCACCCCAATGGTCAGTACACTGAAGGAAACGACCCTGCTGGACCTGGGGAACATCCTAAGTAAGTATCTGCAGCCATTTGTCACAGCCTCCTCTCCTTCTGTTCTCCGGGATGAACCCAGGCCACACTGAGCTAACCACTTATCTGGGCCTGCAGATGTCAGGAGGTGGAGTACATCTTCTCTTCTTCTTCCATGTCCTCTGCCAGCACGCGGGCAATCTCTCAGCCTCTGCCTGGAAAATGAGGAAGAGAGGACGGGGGTGACTAGCAGCGGTGATTTTTCTTTGGCAACTAATCTGAGGGGGCCCATTTTCTTCTCCTATTTGGCTGCACCACAAATTTAGTCCTTGGCTCCAGAGCAAACTAGGACTTCTCCCCTATTGTGGATCCTCCAGTTTCCAGCCTGGCAAAACATACCGCCCTGCCCACGACGGAAGCAGATTCCTGCCCTGACCAAAAGTCTAGGAAGCTAGATTCTTTTTCCAAATCATCATTTGAAGCTCTACGATCAGCCCTCTGCCCCATCTTTGCTTCTACCTGGGTCAGTAAAGTTATGGCTGAATGGACCTCCTACCTAAGCTCTAGTCTCCTTGTGGGTGAACCTCTGGAGGAGCTAGCTGATATTGACCTTCAAATTTATACATGCAGGTTCCTATGTCTGTGACGCCTCACCAGACACCCAAAAGGAGATTTATGGCACATTCCTCAGCATTGCTGGTAGCCATTCAAAGGACTCTCTGGTTTTCTTGTTTGGTGACCATCCTCCAAGTCCACTTCAACATAAACTGCAGCCCCCATTCAAGCTGGCTCATATAGGGGGGTACATCTCTTTTGGAATATCTGGCTTACCCACGTTTCAGAAATCTGGGTAGGAGAGCTATTATCGGACAGTTAGAATATACAATTCTCCTCGGTTCGCTCCGTACACTTTTTGTGGATTACCATGCCAGCTTCCCCAGACAATTCCCGGCATTATTTTAAGTAATCCGTGTTCTACCTGCATAGGGAGTAATTGTTCCCATGCTTCCCACCTAGGGAGATTCTGCAGTTACAATTCCAACCTGAATATAGGAATAAACACCCAGTTTCACTTGCACACTCTTCAACATGCAATCCTGTTCAATTTGGACAAGTCTCCAACCTCCCTAGACATCCAGATACTCCTACCCACGTCGATTCAATACTCCAGTGGTGGCTATCCTCCCCGATGCTGACAATGGGTAAGTCATTCATCCCTCTCTGATTGGTAGTGATCACGATAGACGCCAGGCTCCATAGGTGGGGACGAGTTCTTCAGTCCCAAACAGTACAAGGGGAATTGTCTTGAGAGGAGTCGTCACAGTGGAACTGAGAGTAATATGGTAATGCCTAGTACATTGGACTGACCATCTTGAGGGCCACCCAGTCCGCATCTAGACGCACAATTTGACAGCGGTGGTGTATCTCAATCATCAAAGGGAAGTGCAGAGTCCCAAAACCATAGGAGAATTATCGCAGATATTCATTTGGGCAGAAATCCACATGCCAGCATTATCAGCCATTCACATTCCAGGAGTGGTCAACTGGCAGTGGTCTGCTAACCACACATGACTATTTACAGTGCTTTTTCCCACCCTGGGGACTGCTTAGGAATGTCCCAAGATCTCTTTGTGTCCTCCAATGACACAGATGAGAAAAAAAGATTTTTGTTACCTACCATAAAATCCATTTCTCTTCTATTCATTGGGGACACAGCTCCCATCCTTTTAATTCTTTTTTAATTCCTTTTCATCCTTGCTTGATTAGTTTGGTTTTGTCTGAGTTGTCCGATCTGCTTGTGGCAGGTTTGCTCTATTCTAGATTCCTATGTTATTTTTGGTCTACTTTTCTTGTTCTCCTTCTACTGCTCTGGAAGACAGTAATTCAGCTTAGACAAGAACATCTCTTATATTTGCTCTGTCCTCAACTCTGCTGCCTGGTTAATCCACCTCTCCCCTGGTTTCTCCTCTGCCTCTCCCCTCTGCCATTCCCTTCACTGGCTCCCCATTGCCCAGGAAATTTAGTTCAAAATGCTAAAAACTATGTATAAGGCCGTCCACAATCTTTCTTCTCCTTACGTCTCTGACCTGCTTTCTCAGTCCATGTAATCTTTGATCTTCACAGGACCTCCTTCTTTGTTCTCCTCTTGTTTGTTCTTCACACAATCGTCTACAAGATTTCTCTCTCGCATCTCCCCTACTCTGGAACTCGCTGCCCCAGCACATCAGACAACCCAGCTCTTCAGGAAAGCCTATCACCTGTAATGAGCATGCTGTCTCCACACTGCCAGACGAGCAGCTTTTACCTTCACCTACTGTCTTTCCTCATTCCCTTGTAGGTTCCCTTGTAACCCATTTTAGATGTATAATAGCACATGGAATTAATGGTGCTTTGAAATAAATAATAATAATAGGGTATAGCTAATGGGAAGCATAAGCACTTTTAACTGCTTAGTGTCCACCTCCTAGTGTCAGCAGCTATACCCAATATCTCTCTGTGTCCAACAATGATCGGAAGAGAGTATTTTACGTTAACAAAAATTTCCTGTGATTATCTCCATTTGCCCACAAAGTCATCAAATTTCTATGTGGTTTATTTCCAAAGTCTACATTTTACAGTCAAGACAATTCTCCATTTAAGTGTTGTAAATGTATTTTACTGCTTGCTCATATATTTTTATTTATAGTTTTGCTTCTACTTGAGACGTCAGAACTTTCCTAAGACAAATACCCAGAAATGTTTCAGAGCTCACACATTCGTGAAGCAATGCTCTGCAGCCTCTAGCAGAAACTACAACTCCCATCATATCCTAACAGCTGAAGACTGTAAGTGTGGCAGTTTCACAACAGCTGAAAAGTCACATGTTGGAGACCACTGCTGTGGAGTATGGTCTCGCCCTCAGCTGCAACATGTAAATCCATCCCACCATTTACAATGAATTTGGAAAGTCCCTTTCATTTTTTTCACATTTTGTTATGTTGCGGCCTTGTGCTAAAATCCAAAAAAGTTCCCCCATCAATCTGCACTCAGTACTCTATAATGAGAAAGTGAAAACAGAATTTTTTTCAAATTTATTAAAAGGGAAAAACAAAAATTTGGCATGGACATAAATATTCAAACTCTGTGCAATGACATCTGAATTGAAATTTAGTTCTGGGGGCCTACTATTTCTCTTGATCATCTTTGAGATGTTTCTCACAGCTGACAATGCATATAAGACCAAAAACCAAGCCACGAGGAGGAAAGAACTGCCTGTAGAGATCTGAGACATGACTTCACCATTCTGGGCTTTATGGCAGATTTGTCTGACACATGAAAGCCTGCAAAAAGAGCACCTAAAAGAATGTAGGAAACATGACTCTGTGGTCTGATGAAACCAAGATCTTTTTGGCCTCAATTCTAAGCGATATGTCCGGAGGAAACCAGGCACTGCTCATCACCTGCCCAATACCATCGCAACAGTGAAGCATGGTGGTGGCAGCATCATGCCGTGGGGTTGTTTTTTTTGCAGCTGGGACAGAGAGACTGGTCAAGGTTGAGGGAAACCTGAATGAAGTTAAACCTAATCCAGAGTGCTTTGGACCTTAGACTGGGCTGAAGGTTCACCTTCCAACAGGACAACTACCCTAAGCACACAGCCAAGACATCACAGGAGTGGCTTAGAGACAACTCTGTGAATTTTTTGTGAACTTGAGTGGTCCAGCCAGAACCCTGACTTGAACCCAATCAAAAATCCATGGAGAGACCTGAAAATGACTGTCCACCATCCGACCTGACAGAGCTTGAGAGGATCTGCAGAGAGGAATGGCAGAAAATACCCAAATCCAGGTGTTCAAACCTTGTGGCATCATACCCAAGAAGACTGGAGGCTGTAATCACTACCAAAGGTGCTTCAACTAAGTACTGAGTAAAGGGTCTGAATACTTATGTCAATGCAAGAGATTAGTTTTTCCATTTGAATAAATTAGAAAAGATTTTAAACATTTTTTTTTTAATTTTAGCACAAGGCCGCAACATGACAAAATGTGAAAAAAGCTAAAAAGACAGAGGACTTTTGGAATGCTTTCTATCCTACCTGTAAGAAAACATGGCAGATGCCAAACAACCCTGGAAGACATGAGAAATGGGGTACGGTACATCCAGTTCTCAGATGAGTACTTATCAAAACAGATCCTGAATGTTACCCAGAATATATACAAAAATTATGACCCTTCTGTGTCCCAGAATATGATTCAATCAATCGGTTTCAATAGCTGAAAGCTATCTAGATTCTGTTTATAGCATTTTACTCTTAAAATATAACCTTTATTATTGTTTTATTAAAAGAATAGAAACAAAAAAATTGTGCTTATTAAAAATATCAGATTACTACCAGGTTGTACTTCTGAAATTTCTAATATATTTTGGAGGATTAGGAGTAAGTAAATGTGGAGATATTAATCTTCATATCTCCACATTAGTCGCAACTGGTAAAATATCAAGGTTGCTTACTCTTTCAAAACCTAGTAGCAGTAAGATACGTTGCTCTAGTGGTTTTATAGATTTCCTGGACTATTGATTTTATTCCGGGTGCCTAGTTCACCTGTAACCACAGTTATATCCCATATAATTATTTGGCTTAGCCTTTATTTTCCATTTAAGGAGCCGTCCCTATAAACATGCAAGGAGCGGTATCACCTTTTATTCTGGGATTTCTTGTGGTTAATGGTTATTTTGTCTTGTATCTCTATAGTCCTGATTTTGGCTAGCTATAAGTAGGACTATACCTTTATCAGGGCTATCCTGACCCTCATCTCAAATCCCTTTACTACTAGCTAGCTCAAATTTTCAACGGCCTGGCTGCGACTAGAACTCCAATCCTATCTTCCTATAGTAAACTAGCATCCTTAGAGCCGATTGTCTGCAGTATATTCTGCCCTAGACTAACACTGGGTGTTTCTGAACTTAAAATATCAACTCATGCTCCCCCGACATGTTTCACCGCATACACGGCGTCTTCAGGGGTAAGGAGCGGCGAGCATTTATTTAATTCTTCTTGGCAGTACAGGGATGCCATTCATGAAGCTCCTTTTTCCATCTCCATGAGAAACATATGTCCAAAATTCAGTGAAACAATCAAGGATTCCTGACACTTTCCTTAAATGAGTTGTTCAGGATAGAAAAAAAAATATCTGCTTTCTTCCAAACACTGGAACACGTCTACTAGTTATGTGTGGTGTGGCAGCTCAGCCCTATCACTTCAATGGAGCTGCAATTTTGGACACAACTCATGAACAGGTAAGGCACTGTTTCTGTAAAATGGCAGTCATCCAGGATAATCCTTTGTCATGATTACTAGCATTAATCATAGATTACTCATGCACTGGGCTATACTGATTGACACATAAAAGAACATTGAGGAAACCACAAGTGTTCGCTCGTACTTGCCAACTTCTGTTAAGACTAGCCTTGGAAGTCTGAAATTGCATGTAGTGTTGCTGGATAGCCCCACTCCTTTTCACAAACCATGCCCCTTTTAAAGTAGGCCACACTCCTTTCTGTGACAGTGCCATTCCTTCAATGTATTTTGACATTGGGCCTGAGTCTGATGATACAGAATCCTGGCATCACACATAGCACTACTGTCTGGGACTGCTGCAGACCCCCAGAGATTTGCACACACTTGCAGGAGCCGGAAAGATCTCCCTTTTAATCCAGCAATAAAGCAGAGCAAGTTTGTGTAAAGGTGGACCCATCCTTCAAACTAATCACCAGCAGCATACCTACCATAGACGCAGACTGTGTGACGTGTGGGAGGGAGGCCAGGGGCTGAACTGGTTCTCCCATTCCAATATATATTTTCCATCATCTGCCACTAAGGGGAGCTCATTGCAAAGAGGCTCCACAGCCTTCATTGATTTCAGCAGTAACTGTATAAATTCCCTATGCACTCAGCTCCCCCTAGTGGTGGCTGCAGGAAGCCAGTTTTATAATATATTTTCTGAAGGGAAGTTTTACAGTGCTAGTTATTTTTCAATGCATTGAGAAATATGCTGTTCAGAATGAGTGCCATTTTTTCTGGTTTAATAAAGTGTGTGAGGCTGTGGGCAACTTTTTCTTTGGATTTTTTTATTTAAAATTTCTCCTCAATAAAAAAAACATTATAAATTCTGCAGGAATTGGGAGAAAATGTCTGTATGTGGGTAAGTAACTGGCTCAGTGATAGAAAACAGAGGGTGGTTATTAACGGCACATATTCAGATTGGGTCACTGTCACTAGTGGGGTACCACAGGGGTCAGTATTGGGCCCTATTCTCTTCAATATATTTATTAATCATCTTGTAGAAGGCTTGCACAGTAAAATATCAATTTTTGCAGATGACACTAAACTATGTAAAGTAATTAACACAGAAGAGGACAGTACACTGCTACAGATGGATCTGGATAGACTGGAGGCTAGGGCAGAGAATTGGCAGATGAGGTTTAACACTGACAAATGTAAGGTTATGCATATGGGAAGGAATAATGCAAGTCACCAGTACATACTAAATGGTAAAATATTGAGTAACTCTGACATGGAAAAGGACCTAGGAATTTTAGTGAACAGGAAACTAAGCTGTAGAAACCAGTGTCAGACAGCTGCTGCCAAGGCCAATAAGATAATGGGTTGCATCAAAGGGGGCATAGATGTCCTGCCACTTTACAAATCACTAGTCAGACCACACATGGAGTACTGTGTACCGTTCTGGGCTCCTGTGAAGAAGGCAGACATAGCAGAGGTGGAGAGGGTTCAGAGGAGGGCAACTAAAGTCATAACTGGAATGGGTGGACTATAGTACCTAGAAAGATGATCAAAATTAGGGTTATTCACTTTAGAAAAAACATGACTGAGGGGAGATCTAATAACTATGTATAAATATATCAGGGGTCAGTACAGAGATCTCTCCCATGATCTATTTATCCCCAGGACTGTTACTGTGACGAGGGGACATCCTCTGCGCCTGGATGAAAGTAGGTTTGTACACAAACATAGAAGAGGATTCTTTACGGTAAGAGCAGTAAGACTATGGAGCTCTCTGCCTGAGGAGGTGGTGATGGTAATTTCACTAAAAGAGTTCAAGAGGGGCCTGGATGTATTTCTGGAGTGTAATAATATTACAGATTATAGTTACTAGAGATGGGTCGTTGATCCAGGGAGTTATTCTGATTGCCTGATTGGAGTCGGGAAGGAATTTTTTCCCCTAAAGTGGGGAAAATTGGCTTCTACCTCACAGAGGTTTTTTGCCTTCCTCTGGATCAACTTGTAGGATAACAGGCCGAACTGGATGGACAGATGTCTTTTTTCGGCCTTATAAACTATGTTACTATGAATCTAGGGAGTTGTACTTTACATTCCTTGTTGCCAGGTACTGTTTTGAGTTATTGGGAATCTGGGTGAAGAAGGGTGGTCCATACTAAGCGTTGCTATGGGACCCTATGAGAAATCTGTGTACTCCCCTGGTAATCACCTAAAGCAGTTGGTAATCACCTAAAGCAGCTCCTCACCTCTGTAAACAGGTGATTTTGCCTGGGAAAGCCACGACCAGTCAGTCATTTCTTCTCCAGTAAGTACAGCAGGTGTAATGTTGCTTGACACAGCGATCATAAGATGAACGGCTGTCCGATTCGGAAGATTGTATTAGAAAGTCTCTCAGATAAACCCTGTACAGCCTCAGGTCCATTGGTAACATTTAAGGAACTGTGCCTGGATGTCTTCTGGCTATATATAAACACTGCCTAATTTTCAGTAAAGGTTGACTTTTTGTTGTACTGCACCAGACTACTACTTTCATTTTTTTGCAGCTGCATCACCAACCTCACCTCCCTCCAACTTGGCCCCTACTTTCTACCCTACCCAAACCAACAACACCAACGGCACAGCACCTTCCATTTGGCAGGAGATCATAATCAGGGTGTGTCCCGGGGGAACAAAAGGTGTGCCTCCTCCACAGCCACTGTGAGGACTACCACTCCCATCGTTTCCAGCTCACACCTCCCTCCCAGGCTCACTGCAGGTATATAATTGCTCTAATGTTTGATAAAGGGTATGAGGCTTTTGGAGACCCAGATAACTCTCAGTTCACCCCTGCTTCTTTAGTCTAGGGTCTGTACCGAGAGCTGGGCTGATTGGGATGGGCGGGTTATATTTCTGAGGAAGGAGGTCTGGTGTAGGGTCTATACTTAGAGCTAGGATGACTTGGGGTCTGTACAAGGGGAGGGTCTGGTCTAGATTCCATATAACTAGGGTCTCATTTGACTTTATGAAAGGGGTTCTGTATTTCTTTAGGGGGTTAGGTATATGGTCTGCATTTAAGAGGTCTAGGATCTTTATTTTATGGGACTGATATGGGATTTATTTATGTTTCAGGGTCTTATCAGGGGTCTATACTTCAGGGTATGATATGGGGTCTCTATTTGTTTTGTGGGTCTGAATTTGTTTTGTGAGTCTGATCTGGGGTATATATTTGTTTTGTGGGTCTGATCTGGGGTCTATATTTCAGGGTATGATCTGGAGTCTATATTTATTTTGTGGGTCTAATCTATGATCTTTATTTCAGGATATGATCTGGGTTCTGTATTTGTTTTGTGGGTCTGATCTGAGGTCTATATCTCAGGGTATCATCTGGGTTCTGTATTTGTTTTGTGGGTCTGATCTGGGGTCTATATCTCAGTGTATGATCTGGGGTCTGTATTTGTTTTGTGGGTCTGATCTGGGGTCTATATCTCAGTGTATGATCTGGGGTCTGTATTTGTTTTCTGGGTCTGATCTGAGGTCTATATCTCAGGGTATCATCTGGGTTCTGTATTTGTTTTGTGGGTCTGATCTGGGGTCTATATCTCAGTGTATGATCTGGGGTCTGTATTTGTTTTGTGGGTCTGATCTGAGGTCTATATCTCAGGGTATCATCTGGGTTCTGTATTTGTTTTGTGGGTCTGATATGGGGTCTATATCTCAGGGTATGATCTGGGGTCTATATTTGTTTGTGAGCCTGATCTGGGGGCTGTATTTGTTTTATGGGTCTGATCTGGGGTCTGTATTTATTTAGAGAGTTTGGTGTGTGGTTTATATTTATTTAGGGAGGTCTGTATTCATTTGGGTTGTAATGAAGGGGTACTATTTAAATTCCACATATTGGGGGCATGTTCTATATAAATGAGCGAAGGCATAAGGTTTTTTTTCCAAGTCAGAGAATCTCTCTGATGTCCTTTCCCAAAATTTGTCAAGTATGGATAATATAAGAGTAGTTCCCTCATTCAGGAAACCCAGTATGATTTGGACCATGCTACACATCCCATGCCAGATTTTGGGCTTCATCCCGCCACGGTAAGGGCTCATGCATATTAGCGTGTGTGCCATGTACCCGTGCTGCGGACCGCAAATAGTCAGTAATGCACGGGTACTGGCGGAGTGCACTCCGTTCGGATGTGGACCCATTTACTGTGCGGAAGATACATTCCGCACAGCAAAAAAAAAATTTTTTTGAGGTGTGGAGGCATGGACCAAAATCCCACAGAAGTTGTAGTGCTTCCAATCCATGGCTCTGATCCGTATCTTGCAGATTGTGTACTCATTCAAGTCAAAGTTGCGGTTTGAGGTCCATAATATGGGCACGGGGCACACATGCTCATGTGCATGAGCCCTAAAGGCTGGAGGAAATCTGAGGCTGGAGGAACATCATGGAAGACTGAGGAATGTATTTTATACTTTTTGGTGCTTTATCTTTAAGGCTTGTTGATATATTTAAACCTCCTGCACTCTGTGACTTTTCCACCCAATCACTGCAGCTTGGCATCTTCCAGCTATATTTCTCCCAAGTGTTCTTGAGATACACCTGGCATTGATTTATCTAGCGATAGAATACGTCAGTGGATAATAGTTTTTCACACAGAGTTTTTTTTATAGGCAGTTGAGATAGGAAATCAGTTGTAATTATATGCTGCTGGCGTCAGCAGAGCCAAATCTGAGCAGAAAAGCGCATTATCTTCAGCCCAATTTAACACTGTGCAGTGAAAATGCCATAAAAGATGGTACATTTAAACTGCACCTAATTGTATAAAATGGGAAGTATGTGCAGATAGTATCAGCAGGTAAAGCGTTGTGTTCTACCAAGCCACACGTGAAAAGGGAACCATATTATACGATTGTAAAAAACATTGAAACCCAATGGAGGGGGCCTGTTGTCATTGGTCTCTCAAAAACATTGCACCAGCTGCCAGTTGGTAACCACTATGGGCACAATGACTGGGGAATCCAACCTGGAAAGTCCACACTTCCTTATAAGAGTTAAAGGGGTTGTCCCGCAAAAATATTCTACATTTTTCAAACCAGCACCTGAAACTGAATACGTTTATATTTACATGTGATTAATAACTTAGCATAGTTATTCAATAAAATTTATCTGTATAGCACCACCTGCTCTTTGTTCTTTTCCTTATTTCTCTGTCCATATGGAGGTGGTCGCACATGCTCAGTTCCATCCTTTAACTGCCACCAGCCATATCTACCATAGCCATAGATCATTCACACAACCGTATTTTGTTTCCGTGTCCGTTCCGTTTTTTTTTTTGCGGATAGGATGCAGACCCATTCATTTCAATGGGTCCGCCAAAAAAACTGAAAAACAGATGCCATATGGAACGTCATCCGTTTTTTTTTTTGCGGATCCGCTATTTGCGGACCGCAAAACACATATGGTCGTGTGAATGAAGCCTTAAATGATCCCCTTCTCTGGTGAGGAACGTGACACCTATGAACGAGGCATGCACCTGACTTCAAAGCTGGCAAATACTGTCTCCTAAGCACATTTTAAACATCTTTATGTGTCTATGTTTTACATTTTAGGGCAGACATTTTTCAGTATGTAATATACTTTTTCAGGGGCGGGCATTAGGGCTAGGAACAGAACATGTGTATATACAGTATATACTAATCATATGTTGTTTGTCCAGGGTGGCGCGAGTTGGATAAAATAATTACGATGCTCCAGTGATTTATGGGCACTCGATGTACGTCATAGACTTTATTGTGGTTGAGGCAGGTATTGAGATACGTAATCGTTCTATAACTTCCTTCTCTTTAGAAATCCACTTATCTCTGTACATCTCTCAGAGGAGCCTATGATAGCAATATTCTGTACTGCAGATTGTTATCCATGTCTGCCTGTGCTTTGAACGAGATGTTCTCAGTTAGAAACCCATTAAACGTTCATATCATTGACCAGTTGCTTTTGTAACAAGCAGAGGGCTAGAAGCACAGTATAGCAATACAGTAGCAATAAGGGGGCAATTACTTTCACATGAGTGTTATAGGTGTTAGTTCTTTAAGCGCAGTAATAATATCATCTGTGGTACGTCTTGTAACAATTTATATCATATATAGGTAAGTCCACAGGTAACGTAAAATCAACCAATTCCACGGCAAATCCACGTCAATATATACATACTGAATTTTTCGCTTTATAAGACGCATCCCAGGTTTTAGAGGAGGAAAATAAAAAAATATTTTTCATCAGATCTCATATTAGACCCCCATAAATATCAGGACATTGGATCCCCATATCAGCATATCACATCAGACCCCCATATCAGCCCTCCATGTCAGACCTCCATCAGACCTCAGATGAGCCCACATTGTCAGACCCCGATCAGACCTCAGATCATCCCTCAATGTGAGACCCCCATCATACCTCAGATCAGCCCTCAATGTGAGACCATCAGACCTCAGATCAGCCCTCAATGTGAGACCCCCATCAGACCTCAGATCAGCCCTCAAAGTGAGACCATCAGACCTCAGATCAGCCCTCAATGTGAGACCATCAGACCTCAGATCAGCCCTCAATGCAGACCATCAGACCTCAGATCAGCCTTCAATGTGAGACCCCCATCATACCTCAGATCAGCCCTCAATGTGAGACCATCAGACCTCAGATCAGCCCTCAATGTGAGACCCCCATCAGACCTCAGATCAGCCCTCAATGTGAGACCTCCATCAGACCTCAGATCAGACCTTATATCAGCTCTTTATTTCAGACCCCCATCAGACCTCAGATCAGATCTTTATTTCAGACTTGCATCAGATCTCAGATCAGCCTTCAATGTCAGACCCCCCAGAGTTCCTTACCAGAACCATCAGATCTCAGATCAGAATAAAATAAAAAACTCCTCTTACCTCTCCTGCACATGGCTCCTCTCTACCTCCGGCAGCAGTCGCTCTCCCATGTCACCTGACTGCGTGCAGTTTTAGGCCATTGTGCGCGCACCACGTCCTGACGCTGTAGGGGGTCAGGACAGTGCAGCGCTGGCCCGAGGAAGTTAGACCAGTGAGGGCGCTCACATTGCTTCACTCCCCGCCCCCGGCACCTAATGCATACTAGTGAGCGCTTCCATTATAAGATTCACTGCCATTTTCCCCCCAATTTTTTTTTTTTTTTGGGGGGGGGGGGGGGAGTCTTATAAAATGAAAAATATGGTAATTTGTTGTGGATTTTGCTGCCAATCCAAGTTTTTTGTGCATATTTTCACAGCGGATTTTGCACTGCTGCATTGAAAATGTGTAATGTGGTGAAAATGCTGAATCTACGACTAAATCCACGTGATACATATTCATAGATATTTATGGAGGGAATGCCTAAAGGAAAAAAAGACCTTTTTGCAACTTTGCAAGAATCTCCACAATCTAGTTCTATGCCAATAATGGCGAACTGTTTAGAGGCTGAGTGCCCAAACTGCAACCTAAAACCTCCTTATTTATCACAAAGTGCCAACACGGCAATTTAACCTGAATACTACAGCCCAATTTATCTTCCATGTACTTTATCACTTAGCTATAATAGCCTGCCTACATTCAGTGCCTGTGCTGATGAATGGCGGGAAAAGTCAATGGCATATTGGTACACCATAGAATTTTTCCAGGGCACAAGTGCCCACAGGGTGGCCTCTGAGTGCCACCTCTTGCACCTGTGCCATAGGTTCACCACCACTGGTCTAAGCCATTCACTGAAAAAAGTAGGTTCTCTGACAGGGGCGTACATAGAAATCATTGGGCCCCATAGCAAGAATCTGAATGGGGCCCTTAACCCCGCCCACTACCCCGGCCCATCCCACAGGCTGCCCTGGCTCCTCCCATGCCACACCCCCATTTGCCAATAAAGAAATGTATACATGAGCTACTGATTTTTTTTATTTTTTTAAATTAAGGAGACGTTATATACTGAATGGGGCAGCCACAAGGATGGATTATACTGTATATTATACAGTATGGTGTACGGATTATACTGTATATTATACAGCATGGTGTACGGATTATACTGTGTATTATACAGTATGGTGTAGGGATTATACTGTGTATTATACAGTATGGTGTACGGATTATACTGTATATTATACAGTATGGTGTACGGATTATACTGTATATTATACAGCATGGTGTACGGATTATACTGTGTATTATACAGTATGGTGTACGGATTATACTGTGTATTATACAGCATGGTGTACGGATTATACTGTATATTATACAGCATGGTGTACGGATTATACTGTGTATTATACAGTATGGTGTACGGATTATACTGTGTATTATACAGTATGGTGTACGGATTATACTGTATATTATACAGTATGGTGTACGGATTATACTGTGTATTATACAGTATGGTGTACGGATTATACTGTATATTATACAGTATGGTGTACGGATTATACTGTATATTATACAGTATGGTGTATGGATTATACTGTATATTATACAGCATGGTGTATGGATTATACTGTGTATTATAAAATATGGTGTACGGATTATACTGTATATTATACAGTATGGTGTATGGATTATACTGTATATTATACAGCATGGTGTACGGATTATACTGTATATTATACAGTATGGTGTACGGATTATACTGTGTATTATACAGTATGGTGTACAGATTATACTGTATATTATACAGTATGGTGTACGGATTATACTGTATATTATACAGCATGGTGTATGGATTATACTGTATATTATACAGTATGGTGTACGGATTATACTGTGTATTATAAAATATGGTGTACGGATTATACTGTATATTATACAGTATGGTGTATGGATTATACTGTATACTATACAGCATGGTGTAGGGATTATACTGTATACTATACAGCATGGTGTAGGGATTATACTGTATACTATACAGCATGGTGTACGGACTATACTGTACATTATACAGTATGGTGTACGGATTATACTGTGTATTATACAGCATGGTGTACGGACTATACTGTATATTATACAGCATGGTGTACGGATTATACTGTATATTATACAGCATGGTGTACGGATTATACTGTATATTATACAGCATGGTGTACGGATTATACTGTATATTATACTGCATGGTGTACGGATTATACTGTATATTATAAAGCATGGTGTACGGATTATACTGTATACTATACAGCATGGTGTATGGATTATACTGTATATTATACGGCATGGTGTAGGGATTATACTGTATACTATACCACATGGTGTAGGGATTATACTGTATACTATACAGCATGGTGTAGGGATTATACTGTATACTATACAGCATGGAGTACGGATTATACTGTATATTATACAGCATGGTGTAAGGATTATACTGTACATTGTATAGCATGGTACAGGGATTATACTGTATACTGTACAACAAATGCATGGCGGTTACACCATGCCGGACAATATAACCCCTGTGATATGCTGTACAATATACAGTATATACACAGTGTGTACACACACACACAGAGACATGAAACAGATAAAAACTTACAGTTACTTGTCCCGACGCCACTTCAACGCTCAGCGGGGGGGAAAGCTGGGGCCTTGGTCTTCTTCTTTCCCTTCTTTTGCTGCGCTGCACAGGTCCTCCCGTCCAGTAGCAGCAGCGCGGCATGAGGGAGGAGGCGGGGCCAGCTGGGAGCGCACAGGAACGTCCTGAGAGCGTCAGGGCTTAGGGGAAACTAAGCATAGTGTATGCCTGTTCCGAGCCCACCGCAACAGGGCTGCCCCATCGGAACAGGCATACAAAGTAAGTCCGGTTGTGGCGGTGAGCGGGCCAAGAGAGGCCCGGAGTGCAGGCAGGGAACACTGTCGGGACGCATCTTAATGATGCAGAGTAGGGGGCGTGGCCTCCCATGTGCTCCGGACCCCCTTGTGCTGCGGGCCCCATAGCAGTGGCGTGGTCTGCCTATATGGGCGGTACGCCACTGCAGGGTAGATACAAGCAAGGAGCAAGGGGAGGCTGTTGCAGTCAGGTAGAGACATGTAAAGGGGTACAGAATGTGGGTCCATGGAAGTCCTGCCTTTTTCTTCACCACTTCTTACTGCAGAAAGTTACAACAGTTGGAGCCTCTTACCAGCTGTTGTAATGTGACCCAGGTAGAGAGAGCAGGAGAGAATGCAGATTGTACCTCAGACAGGACCTGGCCTCTGCTCTGCTCACGAGGATGTGACAGCTGTGCAGGAGAGATAAGTATGTATTAGTGTACTCAACTGTATGTTTAATGAGTATGCCTGTGTATTTAGGTGTGTGTAATTTGTATTATATATTTGCATATCATATAGAAATACTATATGTGTGTGGTAAAGTGGTACAGTTTTCAGTCTCCAAATTCAAAAATGCATTTACAAAAGGCCCTTTCCTCACTGTACCTTCTCTTGCTCTGTGGCATTAAAGGCATATCCACATACCAATAGCAGCAGCTAACAATCAGACCTCATAATATTAACTGGCAGTGTGGTATAATGCAGTAGACTTATTCAACATCAACATATACAGTAGCTAGGCGTTCCTTAAAGACTGGAGGCTTTCTAGTGGCCCTGGAGGGACTGGACACTCTGGGCAGCTCCCTGGTATGCTTTAATCCCAACACCAGCACTGCACACTGAATTATCCCTCTCAATTAGAGAAAACTCAATGTTCATCTTGAGAAAAGCCCCCGATCTCATTAGCCTTCAGTAATGGAGAATACAAATCTAACCAGAGGTGCAATGTCATTGTGGGGGTCACTGTTTTAGGAGATATTTTACACATTTTTTTTTAATGCCTTTGCCTCTTTTTCGTGCTCTGCCTTTTACTACCTGAAGGCTACATGTGCTCCCTCCAACTCTTAAAGGGCTAGCACACATGCCTTAATCTTCCCCAGCCTATGGCTGGCCACCTTTGGTACTCCTGTGGAAAAGTGCCCAAGCAAAAGCTTTTCTAGTCCATTAGACCCTGCAAAGGTTTGCTATACTCTGTTTGACTACTCATGTTTGACTATGGACTGACTACTGGATTTTGACCTTCTGCTGCTTGACATGACTATTGCCTGTTTCCCGGATTTGAACCTGTGCTGCCTGCCATTTTGCCATTTCGGAATTGCATGTACTCTGCCTCCCCTGACCTTGTTTTGCCTGATCCCTCCAGTGACTTAACAGAGACTACTCCAGGAGGTTGTGGTCTGGTGGTTCCCCTGCAGTAGAGTCCAGATTCCTGCATAGGGGTTAAAGCGTGAAGAACGTGGCCAACAGGACAACACTATTTGGAGTTAAGTGGGACAGCGGATCCACATCTGCTTCTGTAACACCAGGCTCAGATTGCTTGCTTGGAACGCCATTCTCCCAATAGGTGGGTGTCCCACAGTTTGGATCCACAAATATTCTTTGCACAGGTCATGAATGCCTAAGATGGGAATACTCCTTTAAGAGGTCCTCTTGCATCTGCTATGCCTGCCACCATGGTAGTTATACCCCTAAAATCCATTCACCTCAATAGCATGCAAACTATAATTCCTACAGAGATCTGAATGGAATAAACCAGTGAATTAGACAGTAGTAGTAAGTAATGATGCTTATGAAAAGTCTGGATTTACTAAAGGAAACACTTTTTTTCCAAGCATCCCTTGTAAGAAATAGTGATAGCAAGGAACACGAACCTGTTCTTCCTGCATGACTATGATCTGTGGAATCGGCGGATCGCTCTCTCCCCATGGTAAAAATATTTACACTGACTGCACTCTACGTTCCCGACTTCTTCCGGCAGAGTAAACCTAGCGGAGGCTGAGCTCAATATTATCATTCTGGACCGAGCTGTTCCCATAGAAACCTGCACTTTCTTGGAATGTGGATAGAAGTGGACACTTTATTCTCCCGGCAAGACAGATTTGGGTAAATTTATCCACTTTTTATAAACTACACTAATAAATAGTAGAACATTTTAATCATTAGAAACCGCTGTAAAAAAAATAAATAAAAAAAAATAAAACAATTTAAAGAGGAACTGTCACCTCTCCTGACATGTCTGTGAGACTACTTGTATTCCCCATGGAACATAATTTCTTAGACTTCTGCCTTGTGCAGTTCCTCTGTTATTCCTCCTTTATAAATAAATTTACAGCTAGATGCCCCCAGCTGATCACACTAAATTAGCAATTACATTTCTAGGAGGAATGACAGAGAAATGGCAGAGTTATATGAAAAGATGTTTCAGCATTCTTATTTCAAGAAGAACAGACATCTGGTATGTACTAAAACAGACACATGGCACCTATGTGGTATCACTGTATACCTCAATGTGATGTTTATACAGATAGTACTTACTGACATGACAATGGACAATTTCCACTGAAGAGCTTTATAAGTAACTAGCTGAAGGACCCAGCCTCGCATGGGTATATTTCATTTAATGTTTGTGTGTGTCATTAAAAAATATCAACAGTATCCACTTTAACAGTGACATCAGCAGTACCCCGCCCCCTTAACAGTGACCTCCCCAGCCCCCCACCTCTTAACACTGATCCCCCACAGTTCCCCGTCTCCTTAAAATGGGACCTCCACAGCAGCCCGCCCCCTTAACTGTGACCTTCACAGCAGCCTGCCCCTTTTACGGTGAGCTCCACAGCACCCCACCCCCTTGACAGTGACCTCCACAGTAGTCTGCCCCCTTAACAGTGACCACTACAGCACCCGCCCCTTAACACTGACCATAGGTTACAGTCCCTTTAACTGACCTCCACCATTCTCGGCCCCCTTAACAGAGACCTTCACAGCGACTTCCCTTTTAACAGTGACTGCCACAGTACCCCGCTCCCTTAACAGTGACCTCCACTGTAACCCACTCCCTTAACAGTGACCTCACAGTACCCTGCTGCCCCTTTAATAGTGGCCTCCACAGTCTCCTCCTCCCTTAACAGTACCTCCACAGTGCTCACCCCTTTAACAGTGACTTCCACAGTGGCCTGCCCCCTTAGCAGTAACATCCACAGCGCCCTCCCCTTTAACAATGACCTACACAACACCCCGTCCACTTAACAGTGACCTCTACAGCACCCTGCCCCTTAACCCTGACCTCCATAGCGGACGTCCCCTTAACTGTGACTTCAACTGTTCCCTACCCCCTTAACAGAGACCTCCACAGTGCCCGCCTCTTTAACAGTGACCTCCACAGCATCCCGCCCCCTTAAGAGTGACCTCCACAGTGGCCCGCCCCTTTAACAGTGACCTCCACAGCGGCCACCCCTTTATTAGTGACCTCCACAGTACCCCATCTCCTTAACAGTGATTTCCACAACACCCCGCCCCTTAACAGCGGGCTCTACAGCAATCTGCCCCTTAACATTGACCTCTATAGTGGACAGTCCGGGTTTCAGACTCTGGGACTGGATGGACAGTGGGATGTCCTTTTGAACAACTCACTCTCAGCAGCAGCACTGTGCGGTCTAAGCGTGAGCTGCAGGGAGAAAGTCACCCTCCTATCGCTGCAGCTGAGAGAAGTAGATTTTTACCTTAATTTTTTAAATCCCTGTCGGCTGCGGAGTGGGAGAGGGCATGGCCTAACCGGGTCGGGGGAGTAGCTTAGCGGGGCCTGGGGGCAGGGTTTTAAAGTCCGTCTTTTGAGGGTGGCCTGAATGGCCATCCTACCTGCCCCCTTAACTATGAACTCCACAGCACTCCGCTCCCTTAAGTGTCATCCACAGCGCCCTGCCCCTTTAAAGCTGACCTACAGCAGTGAAGAAAAATGGCTGGGTTGTTATGGAAACCTGGTGTAAAAGTGTGTGTATTGGAGTCTAAGGGCCTGCAAGCTTCTATTGGCTGATAAGGGACATGTGACCGTGTATGGCAGTTGGGATATGAAGAGAAAGACCTGCAGGCTTCTATTAGCTAATGCATTTTTTTTATATCTCAGGAATGGTACGTGCTAGAGAGCTGAGACCTGGTCTTAAACCTTCCCGGGCACCTGATGTACCTGTGCGCCAAATTTCGTGATTGTAAATGCGACGGTGCGGATTCCTTTAGCGAACATACACACACAGACACACATACACACACTCAGCTTTATATATAAGATTTTGCTAGCCACTGAGCAGGTTACTCAGTGGTTAGCACTGGTGCTGGGGTTCTAGGTTCGAATCCGACCAAGGACAACATCTGCATGGAGTTTGTATGTTCTTCCCGTGTTTGTGTGGGTTTCCTCCCCACACTCCAAAGACATAGTGATAGGGAACTTAGACTGTAAAAAATGTGGATCCGCAATACCACGGATGCCGACCAGTGTGTGTTCTGCAATTTGCGGAACACACGGCCCGGCACCCCATTCAAAATGCCTATTCTTGTCCGCTACTGCAGACAAGAATAGGACATGTTCTTTTTTTTTTTTTTTTTTTTTTTTATGTGCCGTGCCGCGGCTGCCCACTCTCATTGAAGTGAATGGGGCCGCATCTATTCTGCAAAATCACAGAATAGATACGGACCCGTTCACACAGTCGTGAACGGGCCCTAAGTGTGTAACATAAATAAATTATTTCAACAGTATTAAAGGGGTTGTCTCACGAACAATTTTTTCCAAACCAGTATCTGGATCTGAATCCTATTAAAATTACACGTAATTAAATAGTTAGCATAGCACTATACAGCTTGTAATTATCAATTGGGTATTTTTATGAATTAATGGGGACACATTTAATATTTTTATTTGTTCACAAGAACAATCATCATAATTTATTATGATGCACAATCATGTACATGTGGATAATTGATTTTGGTGTACCAATTATGTATAGTTTAGTAATTTTATATGTAATCACGTTAAGGCCTCATGCACACGAACGGGCACTGACCGTGAGGCCACCGCATGCGGATCGCGGACCCATTCACTTGAATGGGGTCCGCAATCCGCATCCGAGGGTCCGCACCGCAAAAAAGTAGTGCTTGCGCTACTTTTTTGCGGTACGGAGGCACGGCCAGAAACACCACGGAAGCACACCGTAGTGCTTCCGTGGTGTTCCGATCCGTGCCTCCGCTCCGCATCTCCCGGATCGTGGACCCATTGAAGTGAATGGGTCCGCAATCCATGATGCGGGCTGCACACGGCCGGTGCCCGTTCGTGTGCATGAGCCCTAATTAATGAATCACATTGTTAACCCTATTTATATGCCTCAGCACCTATGTACTTTGTCATTGCTTGAGAAAAGTCCCAGTGAGAGGACTGAAATGTTGCGGTTTGGTGATTAAAACATGATTTTTTTCCCAAAAAAATGTGTAAAACTTAAAAAATACAAAAATAGACATATTTGGTGTCACCACATTTGTAACGACCGGCTCTATAAACATCTGACATGATCTATCCCATCAAGTGAACGCCGTAAAAATAAAAAATATATTACACCAAAACAGTTTCTTTTTGTCACCTCACCTTCCAAAAACATAATATCAAGTCATCAAATATGTAGATGTCCCTCAGACATCTACTTTGGCAGAAAAATAAAAATGTTATGAATGTTAGTATATGGCGATGCAAAATCTAACACATTTTTAATAAAAAAGGGATTTATTTTATTATTCAAAAGTAGTAAAACATGAAAAAAATCATTTGGTATCAGCATAATCGTATCAATCTGCAGGATAAAGTTATCATGTCATATATACCACATGGTGAACCACATAAAAATAAAAAACACTGACAGAATTTAAATTTTTGCCCACCTCACCTCCCAAAAATGGGAGATAAAAAGCCAAATGTACCCCAAAATGGTGCAAATAAAAGCAACAGCTTGTCCGGCAAAAAAATAAGTCAACAAAAAATAAAAAAGTTATGACTCTTAAAAACCATTTCAGCAAATCCCATGTTAGAAAATCCAGATGCCGTTCTTTCCCTTGTGAGCCCTGGCGTATCCCCAAACAGCAGTTTACAACCACA
Source organism: Rhinella marina (assembly GCA_900303285.1). Taxonomy (NCBI): domain Eukaryota; kingdom Metazoa; phylum Chordata; class Amphibia; order Anura; family Bufonidae; genus Rhinella; species Rhinella marina. The sequence continues at coordinate 295,390 of ONZH01011299.1, read as the reverse complement.
AATTGGGTGTTACTGTATTCAGGAGAAAATGGGTAGGAAATTCTGAGGGGATATTCTACTGTTATCCTTTGTGAAAAGAAAGTATGGGCCTAAAGCATCATTTTCTGGTAAAACAAATGCAATGTTTCATTTTCACAGCCAAATGTTTTACATTCTATGAAAGGCCTGTTGAGTCAAAGTGCTCACTACACCAATTAAAATTCCTTGGGTGGTGTAGTTTCCAAAATGTGGTCACTTTTTTTGGGGGGTTCCACTGTGGGGATACCTCAGGGTCTCTTCAAATGCAACATGCTGCCCAAAAAACATTCCAGCACAACCTGACCTCCAAAAACAATATGGCGCTCCTTGCCTTCTGAGCCCTGCCATGTGCCCATACAGCGGTATACGACCACATATGGGGTGTTTCTATAAACTGCAGAATCAGGGTACTAAATAATACAATACACAATGGAAAATCTGCAAAAAAGTGAAAGTCAGAAATTTTACCTCCATTTTTCTTTAGTTCCTGTGGAATACCTAAAGGGTTAACAACATTTCTAAAATCAGTTTTGAATAGTTTGAGGGTGTAGTTTCTAAAATGGGGTCATTTATGGTGGTTTCTATTATGTCAGTTCCTCAAAGTGACTTGAGAGCTGAATAAAAACTTCAAAAATTGCTTCTAAAATTCTAAATCTTCTAACATCCTAAAATATAAAATAATGTTACCAAAATGATGCCAAAATAGACATATGGTGAATGTTAGTGATACCTCATAAAGTAGTTATTAATTATCTGTCTTAAAAGCAATTTAGAAAATAGTGAATTTTTCCACATTTTTTGTAAAGTTTGGATTTTTTTTTTATAGATAAAGGTAAAACATATTGACTCAAATTTACCATTATGTACAATGTGCCACAAAAAACAATCTCAGAATGGCTTGGATAAGGAAAAGCATTCCCAAGTTATTACCCCATAAAATGACACGTCATATCTGTAAAATTAGGCTTGGTCAGGGAGGAGGGTAAATGGCCTGGTCTGGAAATGGTTAACCAAGCCCTTTACAAGCAAGTTGGTAGATAGTAAGACGAACTGTTTCTTAGGGTGGTATTGCACTGCCGATTACACAGGCCGATGCAAACTTTGAATGAGAGAGGAACAATTCCTACCGCAGTCGTCCCTCCATCATTTTCTTCTACAGATGACTGGCAGCACATCCCTGATTACCAGGGGTGGACTGGGAATTTTAAGTGGCCCTCTAAAAAACATAAAAGTGGCCTCTTGTCGTAGATGGGTCCAAATTGACAGAAGGTGGGGCAACACAAGTGGGCTAGGAGAACAGAAGTAGGAGGAGCCAGTAATACCGCAGTGTAGAACAAAGTACTGCCCCAGAAGAACTAAATACCACAGTGCAACAAAATTCATCGTACTAAGGACAGCAATACAGCTGAATTCAGGAGGACACCCGCAGACACTGGCTAGTGCCTGATGCTCCTACATTAATACTAAAAACACCAGATCTTTATGTACCTGGCTGGTGGCTTAAATTGGTTTCTTGTACGTAAATATTAATGACTTGTCCTCAGAATTGTTCGTTAATACCAGATCAATGGGGGTCTAGTAGTTTCTGGTGCCAGCGTATTGCAGCTCAGCTCCTATTCACTTGAATGGGAGCTAAGCTACAGTACCTCCACATGACCACTGCACCTTCAGCTTCAGTTTCTGTCCAATGTACAGTTTATGGTGCCGGTGACTGCCCCGAAACAGCTGATTGATCGGGTTGCCAGGTGTCAGACCCCCAACGATCTGATAGTGACCTACCCTGAGGACAGGTCATCAATATCTATGTGCCGGAAAACCACTTTAAGAAAAAATTGATGCTGTACTTTAGACAATTCCTTTTTGTTTGAAGGATCCCCAGGTGATGTAATGCATGGTCATGCCGGGTCCTCCAGAGTGAGGCACTGTTTGCTCCTTTTTTACTTTGACAAGTGAGATATTAGCTACTTTTGATTGGTTGCTATAGTTTTGATGCGGTAAAACCCTAGGGCCTTTAGTGACATGACAGACACAGTTCTTGCACCCGTGCACTGCAGAGGAAGGGAGTTAGGGTGTGCATTTATTGTATTTATAATGTATGTAGTGTGTGGGTAGTCCCTGTATACTCCAAGATCTCAACAATGTGGAACAGACTGGATCCTAAGGATATACAGCTGGAAAATCCTATTTGAGGCAACCCAAAAGGGTCTATATATGTTTAGTGAATCACACACCATAATCTTCCTGATGCCACTTCTCAAAAGTTGACAAATATAGTTTATGATATCTAATAAGAATGTATGTAGTGTGTGTGTGTCAATCTGAAGGAGAGAATGCTGCAAAGATTTGAAGGGTTATTGTAGGTGGTACGTCTTCCTAAAGAGGTGGGTTTTCAGGTTGTTTTTGAACTTTTGCATGATGGAGGAGACTCTGATGTGCTGAGGAAGAGAATTCCAGAGTATGAAGGTTGCACATGAGAAATCTTGGAGACGACTGTGTGAGGAGCAGACAGAGGGAGAGTAAAGAAGGAAATCTTGGGATCAGAGATAGTATGTGGATGTTTTAGGAAATTAGGTCAGATATGTATGGAGGGGACAGACTGTGGACAGTTTTGTATGTTGTAAATATTTTAACTGAATTTGCTAGCCAGTGGGGAACCAGTGAAGGAAGTGGCAGAGGAGGAAGGAAGAGAAATGAGGGGAGAAGGGGATTAACGAGGTAGTAGATTGGAGGGACAAAAGAATGTTAGATGGGGGGGCCACAGAGAAGGATGTTGTAGTTTAGGCGGGAGATGTTGTGGGAATGCATTAGCATTTTTTGTTGACTGAGTGTTGAGGAAACAGCGAATACGAGAAATGTACAGTACAGACCAAAAGTTTGGACACACCTTCTCATTCAAAGAGTTTTCTGTATTTTCATGACTTTGAAAATTGTAGATTCACACTGAAGGCATCAAAACTATGAATTAACACATGTGGAATTATATACTTAACAAAAAAGTGTGAAACAACTGAAAATATGTCTTATATTCTAGGTTCTTCAAAGTAGCCACCTTTTGCTTTGCACACTCTTGGCATTCTCTTGATGAGCTTCAAGAGGTAGTCACCTGAAATGGTATTCCAACAGTCTTGAAGGAGTTCCCAGAGATGCTTAGCACTTGTTGGCCCTTTCGCCTTCACTCTGCAGTCCAGCTCATCCCAAACCATCTCGATTGGGTTCAGGTCTGGTGACTATGGAGGCCAGGTCATCTGGCATAGCACCCCATCACTCTCCTTCTTGGTCAAATAGCCCTTACACAGCCTGGAGGTGTGTTTGGGGTCATTGTCCTGTTGATAAATAAATGATGGTCCAACTAAACGCAAACCGGATGGAATAGCATGCCGCTGCAAGATGCTGTGGTAGCCATGCTGGTTCAGTATGCCTTCAATTTTGAATAAATCCCCAACAGTGTCACCAGAAAAGCTCCCCCACACCATCACACCTCCTCCTCCATGCCTCACGGTGGGAACCAGGCACGTAAAGTCCATCCGTTCACCTTTTCTGCGTCGCACAAAGACACGTGGTTGGAACCAAAGATCTCAAATTTGGACTCATCAGACCAAAGCACAGATTTCCACTGGTCTAATGTCCATTCCTTGTGTTCTTTAGCCCAAACAAGTCTCTTCTGCTTGTTGCCTGTCCTTAGCAGTGGTTTCCTAGCAGCTATTTTACCATGAAGGCCTGCTGCACACAGTGCCCTCTTAACAGTTGTTGTAGAGATGTGTCTGCTGCTAGAACTCTGTGTGGCATTGACCTGGTCTCTAATCTGAGCTGCTGTTAACCTGCGATTTCTGAGGCTGGTGACTCTGATGAACTTATCCTCCGCAGCAGAGGTGACTCTTGGTCTTCCTTTCCTGGGGCATTCGTCATGTGAGCCAGGTTCTTTGTAGCGCTTGATGGTTTTTGCAACTGCACTTGGGGACACTTTCAAAGTTTTCCCAATTTTTCGGACTGACTGATCTTCATTTCTTAAAGTAATGATGGCCACTCGTTTTTCTTTACTTAGCTGCTTTTTTCTTGCCATAATACAAATTCTAACAGTCTATTCAGTAGGACAATCAGCTGTGTATCCACCTGACTTCTGCCCGACACAACTCATGGTCCCAACTCCATTTATAAGGCAAGAAATCCCACTTATTAAACCTGACAGGGCACACCTGTGAAGTGAAAACCATTTCAGGTGACTACCTCTTGAAGCTCATCAAGAGAATGCCAAGAGTGTATAAAGCAGTAATCAAAGCAAAAGGTGGCTACTTTGAAGAACCTAGAATATAAGACGCATTTTCAGTTGTTTCACACTTTTTTGTTGAGTATATAATTCCACATGTGTTAATTCATAGTTTTGATGCCTTCAGTGGGAATCTACAATTTTCATAGTCATGAAAATACAGAAAACTCTTTGAATGAGAAGGTGTGTCCAAACTTTTGGTCTGTACTGTATATGTTAGAAAACACAGGAGTTGGTAAGGGCTTGAATGTGTGATTTGAAGGACAGGGCAGAATCAAATGTTACCCAAGGCTGCAGACTTGTGAGACTGGAGCCTGAGTCAGGATTAACGGTGTCCTCAATGCTGAGAAATATAGGCAGATAATTATCCATCATGCAGTACCATCAGGGAGAAGTCTGATTGGCTCTAAATTTATTCTGCATTAGGAGAACGACCCCAAACATACAGCCAATGTCATTAAGAACTATCTGCAGCGTAAAGAAGAACAAATCCTGGAAGTGAGGATATCAACCCCAAAGAGCCCTGATCTAAGCATCAGTCAGCCTGTCTGGGATTACATGAATAAACAGAAGGATTTGAGCAAGCTTACATCCATAGAAGATCTGTGGTTAGTTCTCCAAGATGTCTGGAACAACCTCCTTCAAGTGTACCCAGAAGAACTGATGGTGTTTTGAAGGAAAAGGCTGGTAACACCAAATATTGATTGGGTTTACATTTCTCCTGTTCATTCACTTTGTTAATTGATAAAAATAAACTATTAACACTTCTATTTTTGAAAGCATTCTTACTTTATAGAATTTTTTCCACACCCGCCTCAAACTTTTGCATAGCACTGTCGGTATCACAGGACAAAGCCTTGAGGAACACTAACAGAGAGAGCATGATGAAGAGGTGATTTGTAAGTGGAAACCAATGAATGTTCTGTTGGTGAAGTATGAGGAGATCCAGAAGAAGACCAAGTCTCTGATGCTGGGGGATGAACGTAACAGAGGGAGGGGTAAATTGTATTAAAGGGACACTATCGCAAAGAAAAAATTTTTGATATGTTTTACAACATAACAAAAGCAGGTCTTAACATAATGTATTTTTCAAATTGTGTAAATGTTTTTTTTTTAATTCAGTTTTCTTGCCTTACACGGGGGCTACCATGTTGGAAGTAAAGTGTGAGTCTGGGTTTACATCACAATGGCACCTCACTTACGGCAGGCATGTACATAGGTTTCCTCAGTCGCTGCCGACCCTATAGAGAATGAATGGAAGACGTGAGCCCGCCCCTGTGATGACACCAGTAACACACAGCCAGGTCCTCCCTCCTTGCTGCTGGGGGAAGCCCACTGTGCCTGCTCCTCACTCCTGAAGCAGCGTCCTTGTCTTCATTAGGCTGCCTATTCTAAATTCTATGGCAGCTCACCCCAGCAGTGCAGACAATTTTTGCTGAGTGTACTGCTGGGGTGAGCTGCCCAGGACTCAGAAACAGAGTAGATGGAGGTTCATGGGGCTGTAGGACCTTAGTGATGTAATCGGCCATGTGACCAGTGGGGGAGGAGCCTGAGGAGCAGAGATCTGTGTTTTTGTAACGAAGCCATTGTCTCTTCTTATCTTGCTGAAGCAGTGATGTCACCGCTGAAGGTGTGAATTGGTGATGTCATTGGTACCACCCACTTTTTTGCAGCATGCCTACTTATAGGTTGCTCAAAGCTTCATTTGGCCAGCAGAGCTCCCCCTGGTGACCAAAGGTGGTAAATATGGTAAAATCTAATATGTATTTATAATATTTCACACATTGGAATTTTTATTTATTTATTATTTCTTACAAATATATAGAAAAATAGATTTTTTTAGCATAAATAAAATATAGAACAGGTTTTTGTGATAGATTCCCTTTAAAGGCAGAGAGGACAGGGCTAGATGGAGAAGCACAGACTAATGATGTTTTGCTTTGGCAGTTAGAAGATCATTGGTGACTTTGCTTGAAAAAGGTTCTGATAGTCGAAACGTTGCATCTGGAATGAATGTTCACTTGAGGACGTTCGGTCTCCATACGATTTTTTTTCTACTTTTGCCGAACATTGGTGACTTTGGTCTGGCCAGTTTTTAGTGGAGTGATGGGATTAGAAGCCGTATTGTAGCTGATGAAAAAGTAAATGGGATGAGAGGTGTGATGGTGGTTCAAGGTGCACAGGTTGTTCTCGGAGTTTTGATTCAAATGGAAATAGCAAGATAGCTGGATGAAGATGACAGGTAGAGGGAAGGCTTCTTAAGGATGGGTGTGATGGCTTCATGATTAAAAGAAGGAGTGAAGACACCAGTGGTTAGGTGATAGGTTGACGAGATGGGTCGGGGCTGGGATAAGCATAGCAGTAAGTTAAGGGATGAGGTGGGATGGGAATGGAGGAAGTGCACAGGTGGTAAGTTTGGATTTGGAGAGTATGTATGGTGTCAAGCTTTTCTTCAGTAATATCTGAGAGGTAGGTTATGTGGGAAGAGCACTGAGCAGTTGTGCAGAGGGTCCAGGGGATTTTCAGTTGAAGAGGTGAACGAGTCCTCTGCTGAGATTAGAGTGTGGAAAGGGGCACCGGGAATGTAGTAGTAGGGGGTTAAGGGTATTAAATAATTGTTTGGGGTTGTGGGACAGAGAAGATATCGTGAAATAGTCCTGTTTGGAAGAGGTGAGTGCAGACCTGAAGATCTGCTTGTTTGTATATAATGAATTCTTGCTTGGAGTCAGTTTTCTTCCTGTGTCGTTCTGCAACTCTGAAAACCTGCCTTGGGGAGCAGAGACGGGTGAAAATAAGGTGAAGTGTGTGCTCTCTATGTGGGTGGCTATGGAGGACCATTGTGAGAGGCTGAAGGAGGAAGTAAGAAGGCGTTTGGAGGCGGCCGAATGGTGTGTTAATGGGGATGTTGAAGTCTTCTATGATGATGGTAGGGATATAGGTTGTAGGAGCCAGGTAGTGAAGTGGTCGATAATGACCTGGGGGATGGTAGATGATAGCTACTTGGAAGTGGAAGGGAGAGTAGAGCACTTCAAAAGCAGCAAGGATGAGGAAGGATGGAGTTGGGTTTAAGGAGCATTTATCTCATAGTAGGAGACCAACTCCTCCACCCTGTCTGTTACTGAGAAGGGAAGCGTGGGTAAACTGAGGTGCGCCATAGGAGACAGCAGCAGGGGAGGCTGTGTCTGAGGGTGCTGACATGTTTCTCTATATATGTCTTAGTAACCAGGCAGCAGTAATGGCATTGTGAACAGAGTTCTGATCTAGTATATAATATACCTCAGCTGGAAAAGTCCCCCATGGGACTGAAAAAAAAAGTTAAAAAATTATTTAATAAAGTTTAAACAAATTTTAAACAAAGATTAAAAATTCTCAAATAGATGTTTGATTTTTAAAAGTTATAGAAAAAAAAGTTATAAATTTGGTATCACTGTAATCGTATTGATGCCCAGAATAAAGGGAATGTCTCCCTTTTACAGCTGCGCTCCGGGACCTGTAACTGCTCAGGGAAAGAGGAGAGCCATGCGTTGGTTACGCAAGGCGGGAACCTGCTGGAGGCGCCGATATCATCACAGGTATATTCCAATTTCCTGTAGGTAGCAACAGTACATTGGAGTATATTGAATTTTCTTACTCAGTAATGCATTAAAATCCCATTACTGAATAGAAATTTCAATCTAAACCTAAAAAAAGTTTAGAGTTTTTAAAAATTAAAAATATAAAAAAATTCTAATAGCCCCCTCATCATCATAGGCATCATCCCAAAATGCCTGAACATTTAAAATATAAGGCTGGGTTCACATCACCGCCGTTCTTCTGATCCGTCAGAACTGAAAAATAAAGAAAAAAAAAAAACAGTTCCTAAAAAAAACAAACAAAGGCTCAAAGGGATGCCAAATGTGCATAACTGATGCGCAGGATGTTTTTTTCATTATTTTTCTGTTGTTCTGAGGGATCAAAAAATGGAAAAATAAGTGGTGATGTGAACTTGGCCTTAGGGCCCATTTACATGACCGTGTGTCAATTTTGCGGAATAGATGCGGCCCCATTCATTTCAATGGGCGGCATTACATCGTGGCGAGCCGCAGCTCTGTGAAGAAATATAGAACATGTCCTATTCTTGTCCGCAATAGCGGACAAGAATAGGCATTTTGTATGGGGTGCCAGCCATGTGTGTTCCGCAAATTGCAGAACACACCACGGGCGTCTGAACGGCCCCTTAATGTATTTATCCCATAAGGCAAATGCTATAACTTTAAAAAAAAAAAATCACCATTTTTTTGTTGTTTCACCTCTCAAAATTTTTTTTATAAAACGTGGTCAAAAAACCAAACCCCAAAATGGTATCACTGAAAACTGCAGAGCACCACACAAAAAATGAACCCTCACACAGCTGTGTAGACTTAAATATAAAAAAGTTAGTTTATTTTTTCTGTTTTTTATTCAGTATTAAAACACAAGAAAAGCTATATAAATGTGGTATCACTGTAATCGTGCTGACCCTTTCAACCTTAATCTCGCAGTCACACTTCACCACCTGTGCCCTTGACCCAATCCGATCCCACCTCATCCCTAACCTCACTACTATAGTTACTCCTGCCCTAACCCACCTCTTCAACCTATCGCTAACCACTGGTGTCTTCCCTTCGTCTTTTAAACATGCCACCGTCACACCCATACTCAAGAAGCCTTCCCTGGACCCATCCAGCTATTGTCCCATTTCTCCTCCTACAAATCCTCTCATCCCTCTCGTCAGAAACCTAGCCCTCTCCTGGATTTCCTCGTACCTCACCGACAGAACCTTCAGTGTTTCCCATTCATAGATTACCTCCTTGTCACGTGCCCTCTCTGTTGGTGTCCCTCAAGGCTCTGTCCTGGGTCCTCTTCTTTTCCCCATTTATACATTCGGCCTGGGACAGCTCAGAGTCCCATGACTTCCAGTACCACCTCTATGCTGATGACACTCACATGTGGTTCGGTGGCTCAGTGGTTAGCACTGGTGCTTTGCAGCGAGGATTCGAATCCAACTAAGACAATATTTGCATGGAGTTTGTATGTTCTCCCTGTGTTTGCGTGGGGTTCTCCGGTTTCCTCCCACACTCCAAAGACATACTGATAGGGAACTTAGATTATGAGCCCCATGGGGGACAGCGTGATGCTAATGTGCTGCGGAATATGTCAGCGCTATATAAGTGAGTATAATAAAAATAAATCTACCTCTCCTGCACAGATGTCACTTCCCTGCTATCCAGAATCCCAGCATGTCTGTCGCTATATCTTCACTCTTCTCCTCCCGCTTACTAGGGTGGCCATCCGTCCGGTTTTTGGCCGGACAGTCCGGTTTTTGGACTCCTGGTCCAGAAGTCCTCCTTTTTAGGAAGCAATGAGGAAGCAATGAGCGCTTCAATCAATACAGATGGAAGCGCTCATTGCTGGAGCGCAGGAGCTGGGTCCTGGTACTCACCGCTCAGGTGACAGTGCAGCGCGGGCAGTGAAGAGAGAAGAGCGTCGGAGCGGAGCTGCAGCCAAGGAGAGGTAAGATTTTTATTTTTTTTATGGGGCACAGTGGGCTGATCTGAGGTCTGAAGGGGGCACTACAGGCTGATCTGAGGTCTGAAGGGGGCACTACAGGCTGATCTGAGGTCTGAAGGGGGCACTACAGGCTGATCTGAGGTCTGAAGGGGGCACTATAGGCTAATCTGAGGTCTGAAGGGGGCACTACAGGCTGATCTGAGGTCTGAAGGGGGCACTACAGGCTGATCTGAGGTCTGAAGGGGGCACTACAGGCTGATCTGAGGTCTGAAGAGGGCACTGTGGGCTGATCTGAGGTCTGATGCTGGCACTGTGGGCTGATCTGAGGTCTGATGATGGCACTGTGGGCTGATCTGAGGTCTGAAGGGGGCACAGTGGGCTGATGTGAGGTCTGATGGGGGCACAGTGGGCTGATATGAGGTCTGAAGGAGGCCCTGTGGGCGGATCTGAGGTCTGAAGGGGGCACAGTGGGCTGATGTGAGGTCTGAAGGAGGCCCTGTGGGCTAATCGGAGGTCTGATGGGGGCACTGTGGGCTGATCTGAGGTCTGATGGGGGCACAGTGGGCTGATGTGAGGTCTGAAGGAGGCCCTGTGGGCGGATCTGAGGTCTGAAGGGGGCACAGTGGGCTGATGTGAGGTCTGAAGGAGGCCCTGTGGGCTAATCTGAGGTCTGATGGGGGCACTGTGGGCTGATCTGAGGTCTGATGGGGGCACTGTGGGCTGATCTGAGGTCTGATGGGGGCACAGTGGGCTGATGTGAGGTCTGATAGGGGCACAATGGGATGATTTGAGGACCATTAAAGCGGGTCCTTATTATTTCTGGGAGCACTACTGGAGGCACTATGGGAAAATGGTTTCTATTATGGGGAATTATTACTACTACCAGGGGTACTATTGGGGGTGTTACTATTATTAGTACAATATGGAGGGCACTACTGCTAAAAAGGGATACTGGTGGAGCATTATCACTATTGGGGCACTATTACTAATGGGACACTCTAGGAGAGAATTATTAGTGGGAGCACGGTGACTATATGGGGTCCTACCTATATGGCACTGTTATATCTACAGTATAGTATTTGGGGACATTGGGGAGCACAGTGGGCGCAGTATTTTAGGCAGCAGCAGGATAACAGTAAAAGTGGGTAATCTATGATGTCTTTGTGGCAGAGAGAAGATGGAGCTGAAAGAAGTGTCATGGTGGTGTGGGCCAAATAGAGAAGATGAGAAAAGAGAAGATCTACATCAGGAAGACGTCACTGGATGTAAGAGGTAAGTGGTGCTGTATCATCTGGTATGTCTGGTGCTGGTGAATGTAATGTCCATCCAGATATGTGTCACCTGCCGGTATATGGTATGTTACTGCTGCAGCCAATCAGTGCTCTAATGCTGAGAACTGGCTGCAGTGGTCACATGCCATACACCTGCCCATCAGTGTGCACATCACCAGCACTATGACAGATGTGCACACTCGCCCATTACTTGCCTGTCAGTCTTTGTTTACGTGGCAGCAGCAATGATGCCAGAAAGTCCAGCGTGTCACAGGCGTCACCACTGCAGCCATATAACCAAAGCATTCAATGGCAGGGAGGGAACAGCTGAGAATTATGGATTTCTTTTCCATCTGCCATATTTTATTTTTAATCACTGAACAATCCTCCTTATTCTAACCATACTAGAGCGGTATTTTTATAGTTAGGCTTGCTGGCTTGAATTTTCATGTGGTGGGGGTGGGGGTGCCAGATCCCCATCCGACCTGTGTATGTGTGGTAAGAGCCAGGGGAGGTGTGATGGGTGACGGTGTACGAGCTGATTGGGGGGAGTGGTTTAGCAGATTGGGGGCGTGGTTTAGCAGATTGGGTGTGGTTTAACATGTTGGGGGTGTGGCCAAAAATGTCCTCCTTTTTGAGATGAAGCTGGTGGCCACCCTACCGCTTACTAAAACTCAACATGGAGAAAACTAAATTAATCCTCTTCCCCCCATATCACTCAGCCCCCTACCTGATCTGTCCATTACAGTTAATAGTACAACACTTTCTTCAGTCTCATAGGACCGCTGCCTGGGGGTAACATTGTATTCTGCCTGTCCTTTAAGTCACACATCCAAAACCTCCCTTCCACCTGCTGGTTTCAATTTAAGAACATTTCTGATATTCGCACCTTCCTCACCCCTGAGTCAACTATAATACTAGTGCATGCTCTGGTCATCTCCCGCCTGGACTACTGCAACATTCTCCTATGTGGCCTCTCATCCAGGACTCTCACTCCCCTCCAATCTATTCTTAACTCTGCTGCCCAGTTAATCCACCTCTCCCCTCGTTTCCCCTCTGTCAATCTCTTCACTGGCTCCCCATTGGCCAGAGAATTCAGATTAAAATACTTACAACTACATATGAGGCCGTCCACAACCCGTCCCCTCCTTATATCTCAGACCTGCTTTCTCCATACATCCCCACACGTAATCTCAGATCCTCACAGGACCTCCTCCTCTGTTCTCCTCTCATCTGTTCTTCACACAATCGTCTACAAGATTTCTCACGTTCCTCTCTCCTACTCTGGTACTCACACCCCAACACATCAGACTCTCCCACAACATCCAAACCTTCAACAGTAACCTGATAACCCAACTCTTCAGGAAAGCCTACATCTGCAATGAGCATGCTGCCACCACACAGCCAGAGGAGCAGTCTATACCCTCTCCTACTGTGTTCTCCCCTTCCCTTATAGACTGTAAGCTCTTGCAGGCAGGGTTCTCATCCCCTCTGTTAAAGGGTTATTCACATCTCAGACAATGGGGGCAAATCACTAGGATGTGCCCCCACTGTCTGATAGGCACAGGTTCCACTGCTGGGACCTGCACCTGTATCGAGAATGGAGCCCCGAAAGTGTTGGAGGGTGCACTGCGCAGTCGCCATCCATTCATTTCTCTGGGGCCACCAAAAATAGCCAAGTGCTGGCTTGGCTATTTCTGTCAAGGCCCATAGAAATGAAAGGGAGCAGGGGCCAGTCATGCACGGTGTGCTCCCATTCACTTCTATGTGGAGCCGTCTTGGTGGTGGCTGGACTGGAGTCTTCCAGCTAATACTTTCGGGGTCTGCTCTCTATATAGGCGCGGGTCCCAGTGGTTGGGATCCTAGCAATATACCCAATATAATTGTCTGAGGTGAGACAACCCCTTTAATAGTTTCATGCTTATTGTATTTTTTATATGATGTACGTGTAACCCCCTCTGGGTGTACAGCACCAATAACCCAGAGAATGAAGGGAACAGCACAGGAAATGTGCCCCCCCCCCCCAATTCCACTGTGTTTAGAATTTTTTTCCAGATTTCCATTATAATTTATGGAGCCATTAGAAACGTAAAAGGCTGAAAGGGTTAAACGTGCTGCTCGCCCTCTAACACTGTAGCATGGCAGGAGCTGCGGTCGGTGGAGACAACAAACTTTAACATCTGGAACAAGACGATGCGACACTGCATTCCCATGGATACCATAGCACCAGCCTGGCATCTCTGGCGCATGCGCGTTAGAGCCCGCTCTGCAGAGATCCTGCCGCGGCTGGGGCGTGGCTACAGACAGCTGTAAATCTATCGTCACTTCCGGTCCTCGGCGGTCCTCTTCTTCCCTGGGCGCTCCGGAGCGGAAGTAGGCCGAGAGTGGGCGAGGAAAACGAAGCCGCAGCCGGTACCACGATGGCAGGAGCCGACGGAGACGACTCTTTGTATCCTATCGCCGTTCTGATTGACGAGCTGAGGAACGAGGACGTGCAGGTGAGGAGCGGGTGCCAGGGGCCAAATGGTTGTATGAATGGGCTGTGCGCCCCCTCCCTGTCACGCTGCTCGCCGAGCCTCATAGCTGGCCCAGTCATGTTTGCTGTATGCGGGCTGACATATCGCGATAGAAACCTGTCTATGTGTACATAACCCTATGCACGGGGGCAGGCAGTATACATCACCATATAGGAGTGTATAACGTCGGAAACGCTTAAAGGGGCAGTCCATCCTTGAGTTGACAACCCCCAGGGTCCTCCTATGTTCCCCATAACATATAAATACCTCTCTCACCATCCGCTTGTGTGTCCCAGACCGCTGCAGCCAGTCACACTCCTCAGCGACTTGAACCGTATCACTGCTGTGATGTGGTGCTCAGGCCGTAGACAGGCCACAGTAGTCATGGGACTAAGCCGCGTCCTGTCCTAGGGGGACCAGCAGTGACTGGGAGCGGAGTGTGAGTGGTTTTTTTTTTTTTTAATATTTAGGGGTATGGATAAGTCAACTGAAGCCCGATCAGAATTTGAGAATAAATTCAGTTTGCCGCGAAGCCAAATTTCCTCGTGCTTCGCGGTAGCCTAATGATGTGACCTGAAATAGGGTGAAAAAAACAACAAAAAACACTTGTCTGCTCTATTGGTTCGCAACAGTCTGCCTGCTGCCATCTTGCTTGAAGATCTCGGCCGAAAGCCTGTGCGTGGTGACGACCTCTAGTGCTGTGAGATTTTGTGCCAGACCTTGAAGCGAGATGGTGGCAGCTGACCCGTCGTGGGCAATTGGAACAGGGTTTTTTTTTTTTTTAAAGTTTTACACCATTTTTTTGTATATCAGGTGCTACAATTGTTTATGAATGCGGCATCTGAGGGGTACAATGACGGGGCGGCGGCACAATCACTGCTCCCTCGTCATTGCCCCCGCTACCTACAAAGAAATGCGCTTCGTCACTAAGCGGTTTTATTTGAGCCGAATCGAATTTTATAAAACTTTGCTCATCTCTATTTAGTGGGACAGGTGAGGACACTAGAGGTTGTCTTCTCCAAGGCCGGACAGCCCCTTTAAGAGTATTCCTGTCTGGAGATGTTTGCTGTATCTATAGGATTTACCGAACATGTCCTGTCAGTGTGGGGCCCGGCTCTGAATGGAGAGAATAGGCGACCTCCGCAAATAGCAGAGTAGAAATCCCACATGAAATGGCCGAGCTTGGATGTGCTCTCCATTCACTGCCTGCTACCAGAGGTGGGACCCGCACCTCCCGGCCATTTATAGCGTATTATAGCGATATGTCATAAATGCCCCAGATGGGAATACCCCATTATGGGCAACTCTACCCCCTCCAGAAAAGACTTAGATAGAAGTCTTTGGTGTTAAAAAATTTAGAATTGTACCCAAGACACTTACTAATGTATTGTGATTGTCCATATTGCTTCCTTTGCCCAGATTCATTTTCCGGCACCTTATACACTGCTCGTTTCCACGGTTACGACCACCCTGCAATCCATCAGTGGTGGCAGGGTGGCTCTCTAGGCGCTAGGACCATGGGCGCTCACATAGACTGGCTCCTTTTCCAATAGCATGTAAGCGCGACCACCCCTGATGGATTGCAAAGTGGTCATAGCCACGGAAACGAGCAGTATATAATGTAATGGAAAAATGAATCCAGCCAGCAAAGCAAGCAATACGGACAATCACAATACATTAGTAAGTGCCTTGTCTTGCATTTATCATATAGAGAAAATTATTTTCTGAAGTGAGACAATCCCTTTAAGCCTATCACTCGATGTACTTGTCATTTGTTTGACTACGTTTGTTCTGTTTTTTGCTTCCTGATTTATCATCTATGTGGGATAAACTTAAAGCATTCTTCTTCCATCTGTTAAACATGTCAGATTTTTTACATTTAATAATCTGTAAAACAAATTAGACCCCCCCCTTTTTTTTTTTTTACTTTAAAGAAGAACGCCCACAAAAAATTTTATTCCATGTCCTGCTAGAAAAGTACATGATGTAATCTGTAGTGAATGCCATTTTCTTACCAGTAGCTGAATTTTTTAGTTATATCATCCTGAAGTTTCTTATCTGTGTCATGTGACTAGGAATTAGACCCACCAACTCACATATAGACTTATGTGTGGACAGGAAGTCTAATTCTCTATGTATTCCTATGGGAGCCTCACTTACAGTCTCATAGGAATGAATAGAGAAGTGACTGGCTTCCTGTCCTGGGTCAGTTGGAGGTCAGGGAGTTGGTCACATGACCCAGCTACAATAAGAAGAGAGTGGAAACTCAATTTCAGCCTCTGATATGAAAATGACAATCACTACAGAATATATCATGCACCTTTCTAACAGGTCAGAGAATAAAAATTTTTGCGGGAGTTCCTCTTTAAGGAATAAAGTTTTCAATAAAAAACAAACCATGTGCCTATCCATTAAGCTTGCTTCCAGTTAGATGCATTAGAGGGGTTACATATCCATGGCCCGTCCTCAGCAGAGGTGATCGATGTGGGATCGGCGGAGTCGCCAGTCAGGTGAGGCGGCACAGTGTAGTTACCGCTGCACGTCCCAGTCAGGTGAATTGTAATTACACTGCGTTGCCTCTACAAGCGCATTGACGGAAGCATCACTTCCAGAAGCGTCGCCTGCTCTTACCAGGGCTGTGGAGTTGGAGTCGGTGACCATTTTGGTGGAGTCGGAGCCCTGGCTCTTACACTTCATTTATCCACGGGCAGAGTGGGGCAGAGTTTTGGATTACTTATTTGAGCACGGAAACGAAGTGTGACGTCCTAGATACGAGACGTTGTCTGCAGCAAGGTTTGCCAGGCCTCGGCGGAGCCCATTTTGGCGTATTATGGAGGAGATATTACAGTTCGCTCCAGCCCATTGATGACCTATCCTGAGGAGACGGAGATCCACGGCATAAAGTAACACGCTGCAATTTTCTGAGCCACACCGCAGGTCAATTTCTGCTGCAGATTTTTACTCTGTGTGCGAATGGGAATCGGCGGTGGTCAATCGCTAGCATTTACGCCACATGTGAGCCTGCCGTAAGGCCTCGCTCACATTTCCGTGTCACGTCCGTGAAAAAAAGCGTACATGTTTCATACGTTAAGCTGTCCTGTTACCATCCATGTGACATCTGTAAGTCACGGACGATGCTCGGCTGAAAATTAATTTCCAAAGAATCTCCTGTTAGTCTTCAGTGAAAAACGGACACGCGGATGTGTCTCAGTGATTTTCACTGACCCATAGACTTCAGCGGGCGTGCATGTCTCCCATAATGAAATGTGAACACATTTAAATCAATGGTTACGTGCGCTGTCCGTGGAAAAAGCGCACGAAAAACGGAAATGTGAACGAGGCCTAAGTTGGTTGCCCCGCAAATGATAATCTGCAACATGTGCCACTATCCTGACAGCGTGGTCACACAGCCTGTCGTGTCCCATTGCTTCCAGTCGAATTCTACATTAACCCCTTAATGACTCTTGGCGTACTGGTACGTGATGGTGCTAAGTGGCTTGCCAGCCTTTGACATATTAGGAGGTCATGATGATTGGGTGGGCACAGGAGCTGTGGGCGCCCGATCAGTGCAGGGCGCTGGCTGTGACGGGCCCCTGCTGTATCTACCGGCATCGCTGTAAACGCAGATCAACCCCTTATATGTCGCGATCAGCACTGACTGCGGCATATAAGAGCATCGCAGATGGAGGGGGCTCCCTTTGCCTCTCCATCAGCCCCCCCTGTGCTGCAGTGACAGGGGGCCGATATCTGCCATGGCAACCCCAGGCCTCGGGGGGGTCTACCATGTACGGAAGCCTGTGAGACCCAGCCCACAGAGTCAGTCATTATACAACATGGAAACAAGGATCAGACCCTGAAATGTTGGAGTCCCTGTACTGGGTCAAAAATAAAAAGTTGTTTGATAGTCAAACGAGCCTGGAACCTATGAAGGAAGGTTCCTAGAAAGATCTTCCGTCTGCCTCTATAACTCCCAGAATCCTTCTGTCAAGAAGAGGTGAGCGTGTGCATGATGGGAGTTGTAGTTTCCCAGCAGCTGGAATGCTGAAGGTTGCTGATTCCTGGGATAGAGTACAAGCAAACACCACTTTCCTTGCGTTGTTACTCCAGCCCCCCCCCCCTTCTTACTGGAGAACGATTGCACCTTTTTTGCAACTTTTAAAAAATCCATAGTTGATAAATGGGTTGTCTGTTTGGCATAGCTAACGTGCCCTCTTTTCCATCTACGTTTCAAAGTGGGAAGAGGGGCGTAAAATCACGAGAAGTCAATTTATTAATGGCTGATAAACCGTCTCAGATCAAATGTTGGATTCCCCCGTTTTGTTTTCATTTAGGGCCCAGAAAATTCTGCGACTGATAATCAGTTCCATTCACCTTAACGGGCTTGCAGAAATCCGCGTGCCTGCTGCCCCTTTCAAATGAAGGGAACTGATTTTTGGTCGCGGAATCTGCCACGTGTGAAGGCGCCCTTATACTTGTTACCTCAGACATTTTAACCCTTTACCAAATACAACATCACAATTGTGTGCGGCTGCAGTGACAAGAAATGCAGATACAGCTCTTGTCGTAGCAGGCAGTGCTTTGCCGCACAGGTTGGGGCATGTTCAGCATGCAATGTGTTAATATCCTGTCTCCCGATGTTCGCCTGATCCCCTGCTCATGATAATGTCATTCCATGACTCGCTGATCTTGATATTCATAGCAGAAAATTGGCAATTTTTCCCCAATCTGCGGAGTGTTCCTGTATAATGACTTGGCTTGTGAGCTGGTGACGCCCACGGTGAATGAGCGCTCTGTTCCTGGATCCAGAAAGTGACATGATTTCAGAAGAAGATTCATCCTCGTCTGGGGGGTGACAGCTCTGGATCATTACTAAGTGATCACTGAGGATCCAGGAGATTGTTGGAGATGCTCTGAGGGGAGGTGACAGCTCTGGATCATTATTAAGTGATCACTAGGGATCCAGCAGGTTGTTGGGGAGGCTCTGAGGGAGGAGATGGCTCTGGATCATTACTAAGTGATCACTAGGGATCCAGCAGGTTGTTGGGGAGGCTCTGAGGGAGGAGATGGCTCTGGATCATTACTAAGTGATCACTAGGGATCCAGCAGGTTGTTGGGGAGGCTCTGAGGGGAGGAGATGGCTCTGGATCATTACTAAGTGATCACTAGGGATCCAGGAGGTTGTTGGAGAGGCTCTGAGGGGAGGAGATGGCTCTGGATCATTACTAAGTGATCACTGGGGATCCAGGACGGGGGTTGGAGAGGCTCTGAGGGGAGGTGACAGCTCTGGATCATTACTAAGTGATCACTAGGGATCCAGCAGGTTGTTGGGGAGGCTCTGAGGGGAGGAGATGGCTCTGGATCATTACTAAGTGATCACTGGGGATCCAGGACGGGGGTTGGAGAGGCTCTGAGGGGAGGTGACAGCTCTGGATCATTACTAAGTGATCACTAGGGATCCAGCAGGTTGTTGGGGAGGCTCTGAGGGGAGGAGATGGCTCTGGATCATTACTAAGTGATCACTAGGGATCCAGGAGGTTGTTGGAGAGGCTCTGAGGGGAGGAGATGGCTCTGGATCATTACTAAGTGATCACTAGGGATCCAGGAGGTTGTTGGAGAGGCTCTGAGGGGAGGAGATGGCTCTGGATCATTACTAAGTGATCACTGGGGATCCAGGAGGTTGTTGGAGAGGCTCTGAGGGAGGAGATGGCTCTGGATCATTACTAAGTGATCACTGGAGATCCAGGAGGTTGTTGGAGAGGCTCTGAGGGGAGGTGATGGCTCTGGATCATTACTAAGTGATCACTGGGGATCCAGGAGGTTGTTGAAGAGGCTCTGAGGGGAGGAGATGGCTCTGGATCATTACTAAGTGATCACTGGGGATCCAGGAGGTTGTTGGAGAGGCTCTGAGGGGAGGAGATGGCTCTGGATCATTACTAAGTGATCACTGGGGATCCAGGAGGTTGTTGGAGAGGCTCTGAGGGAGGAGATGGCTCTGGATCATTACTAAGTGATCACTGGGGATCCAGGAGGTTGTTGGAGAGGCTCTGAGGGGAGGTGATGGCTCTGGATCATTACTAAGTGATCACTGGGGATCCAGGAGGTTGTTGGAGAGGCTCTGAGGGGAGGTGACAGCTCTGGATCATTACTAAGCGACCACTAGGGATCCAGGACGGGGGTTGGAGAGGCTCTGAGGGGAGGTGATGGCTCTGGATCATTACTAAGTGATCACTGGGGATCCAGGATGGGGGTTGGAGAGGCTCTGAGGGGAGGTGATGGCTCTGGATCATTACTAAGTGATCACTGGGGATCCAGGAGGTTGTTGGGGAGGCTCTGAGGGAGGAGATGGCTCTGGATCATTACTAAATGATCACTAGGGATCCAGGAGGTTGTTGGAGAGGCTCTGAGGGGAGGTGATGGCTCTGGATCATTACTAAGTGATCACTGGGGATCCAGGACGGGGGTTGGAGAGGCTCTGAGGGGAGGTGATGGCTCTGGATCATTACTAAGTGATCACTGGGGATCCAGGAGGTTGTTGGAGAGGCTCTGAGGGGAGGAGATGGCTCTGGATCATTACTAAGTGATCACTGGGGATCCAGGAGGTTGTTGGAGAGGCTCTGAGGGGAGGAGATGGCTCTGGATCATTACTAAGTGATCACTGGGGATCCAGGAGGTTGTTGGAGAGGCTCTGAGGGGAGGTGATGGCTCTGGATCATTACTAAGTGATCACTGGGGATCCAGGAGGTTGTTGGGGAGGTGATGGCTCTGGATCATTACTAAGTGATCACTGGGGATCCAGGAGGTTGTTGGAGAGGCTCTGAGGGGAGGAGATGGCTCTGGATCATTACTAAGTGATCACTGGGGATCCAGGACGGGGGTTGGGGAAGCTTTAGCCCCCGTAAGGACAGATCTGTCACATTTCCTATCCCTGTTACACTTTGCTCCGACCCCATGTTTAAGGCCTACTGCACTGGCATATTGACAGTCCTTATAGTTGAAGGAATCTGATTTAGGAAATGCATTTTCAAATACGTACTCTGTTAGAAAGTTCTGAGCCGATAGAGGAGGGTCCATTGTTTGGGACCCCATCAATCATTTGTTTCTCAGTGTTACTTTATTTCGCCTATGCTCCTGTCTTAGCAGGGACCTGTTTTACCGTACAGCCATAGTAACTTTCTTCTTCTTCTACAGCTGCGTCTTAACAGCATTAAGAAGTTGTCTACCATAGCCCTAGCTCTGGGCGTGGAGAGGACCAGGACGGAGCTGCTCCCGTTTCTCACTGGTAAGTATTTTATGCTACAAGTCATGTAATACCACTTTCACATAGTCAGTGTTTGGTCAGTGATTGTCACCACCTGGTTTTGGCTCACACAATAGAGCCTACACAGAGATAAGGTGTAAGGGCCCGTTCACTTCAATGATCTCGGGCAGCCGCAGCTCCACAAAAAAAATAGAATATGTCCTATTCTTGTCTGCAATAGCGGACAAGAATAGGCATTCAGAACGGTGTGCCGGGCCATGTGTTCCACAATTTGCACATGGTTTTGGCTTAGTCACTGATGGAAATCACTGATCAAACACTGACTGTGTGAAAGAGGGTCTAATTTTATGATCTGTGATGTTTAACATCATTTTGTTGTGTGCAGCCATATGAAGCAGACCAGTTGCTCCTTTGTATCTATATACTACAGAAAGACTTTTTAAAATTAAAGGGCTTATTCAAAGTCTAAAAGATCCCCCCCCCCTCATGCCTAGGCCCCTCGTATAAATTATACATACCTGCTCCCCGGCATCCACGTCGCTCCAGTTCCCTACATGGCCACTGCTGCATCTCCTGGTCGTGTGGATCAAAACATCCGCCGACAGGGGAGAGCAGCCAGTGGCAAGCCGCCAAGGAGGCTGGCCAGTGTCGTGGCTTCTATTGGGTGAACACTCAGACCCTAACTCCGTATAACCCCCCCATCAGCAGCCGTGCAGGGGAGCTGGTAGGTTTAATGTATATGAGGGTACTGGGGGATATCGTTTAGACTTCAAATAACCCCTTTAATATTATTTATTTTTTACTTATGTCCTTAAAGGGGTATTCTAGAGCAAAAGAAAAATAAAAAACGAGCCAGGGACTGCACATACTGGAAAAATACAATTAAAATTAGACACACTGATCCTTCGTCCCTGCTTCCTGCAGGAAATGGCCATAAATGCTGCTAAACCAGCCACTGACTGCAGCATGCCCCGCCTCCGCCAGTAATACACAGCCATCTCCTGCCGAATCTAGAACAGTAGCAGGAAGAGGAGCGCAACAGGGTCCCAGGCAAAGTCAGAACGGCAGGGGATCAGTGGGGACAGTATAAGTTTATTACAGCCTCTGCAGGTCCTCGGACACCCTTTTCTCTTGTGCTGTAATATGCCTTTAAAAAGCTTTTGCGATATGAAGCAGATACTTGGATTTCATATGAAAATGGGGGCATACTGCCCTCCTGTAGTGCCCTGGAAGTTACACCAGCCCTAATTCTGTTTGCTGAGAGTGATACCACCATCTTTATTTGTGCTCATTTATGTACAGGACTCGCGCAGTGTTGCCATGTAGACAATGAGTGTTTTCTGATGTTTTGTCAAAATGCCGCGTTATTTAGCGGATTGCCCCCCGGCTTGTGTCTCCGTCTGGGATGCTTAGCGTTGTGGCCTTCTAATTATCACATTCTTACCAGTCTGATATATTGTGCTGTAAACCTGCACACGTGTTACAGAACTGCCTAAAGGGAGATTGCATTTAAAGGGCTTGTGTGAGCAGAAAAAAGCTGGGGTGTGAATACCAACCAGTGCTAACTTCTGTAATGTTAGCTAGTTTTTACATGTTGTGGTCTATCCCTTCAGTTTTTGAGAGGTTCAGTTTTAGATACAGAGAGGACATGATGTTAGAGACGGCTGACAATCACTGGTGTTCTGAAGTACAGCGGAGGTGATGTCAGGGGATGAAGTGTATAATTGATGTTGTGAGCATAGAGATGGTACTGAAAGCCACACTTTCTGATCTGTCTGATAGGGGCTGTGTAGAGAGAGAGTGGGTGAGTAGAGGACCTAGTACTGAAGGAGACGAAGAGGAGAAGTAGAGCCAGCGAATGATACATTAAAGGAGCGGCCAGAGATCGGAAAAAAACCAGGAGAGAGCAGTGTCTTTAAGGCCAATTGAGGGAGGTGAAGTATGATGAGGGGGAGTTTTGTGGTCTACCGTATCAAGCGCAGCAGAGAGATCCAGAAGAATCCGTAGAGAATAGTCGCCATTCCTTTTTGCTGTCAGGAGGTCGACGTACACTTTAGTAAGGGCGGGTTGTGTCGCGTGGATAGAACGAAAGGCAGATTGTAAGGGGTAAAGAAGAGAGTTTTCAGAAAGCTTATTAAGACAAAATGTTTAAGGAGTTTAGAGATGAAGGGGCGTTAGCAGCACAGGTCAGGTCGATATATTTGTGTTTTGTTTTTTTTATTAGTGGGGTTATAACAGTGTTTGAATGGAAAGGCACCAGAAGAGAGGCTAAATATTGTAGTGAGGTGAGTAATGACCACAGGGAGAGGGACTGGAGGAGGTGTGAGGGGGGAATAGGATCACTGCTGCAGGTTGTGGGTCGAGAAAAAGAGAGACTGGATAACACTGACAGCATTATGTCAGTGTCATCTAATACATTTCAGACCTCTAAGGGTTACATAGCATCATAAATCAATATAATGCTATGTGACCCCGGCAGTGCTGGGAGTTCAGGTTGGGTGCTGCACTTCGAGTCCGGAGCGTGACACTCGCTCGTCTGAAAGGGGCCTTATAGGGTCAAGAGAGGAGAAAGAGCGTGTGGGAAGGAGGTTCACAGAGGAGCTGAATATTCTAAAACATAACTTTTAATATAGAAAATGATAAAACAAAAAAAAGAAAAAATTACACGTTGCTCAATCGTTGGCAGATATCATACCCAGAGTCCCACACCACTCAACAAAGAAAGTACATAATTCGATTAAAAACTAGATACCAAATGGGGTAGACAGGGTACCTGAATGTCAAGATATTTTTACGGGGGTATGAGGATATGGGGAATAGCAATCCCTACAGTGACTCCTATTATAACCCCTAAACCCAGGGACGAATCCTGAAGGTGGAAACTCCCTGGTCTCGAACCAAGTCTGTCTATCCCTTATATATCCCTAAGAAGTTATCGTATAGCAAACCCAGCGCGTTTCCCCTCGTAAGAGGTTCATCAGGGGTTAATTTAGAGTAATCAAAACTACATAATAGCTAGACATGATACAATAACAAAAATGTGCCCGAAAGATAGTTACTCAAAATAACAAGATACTAGACCACACGCCAATTGAATCGCCTCATATAATCACCTGAAAGTACGGCCGCGATACATATGATAGTTAACGGGTGATACTGAATATACGAGAATAATGACTGTCAGATGGACGGATAACCATGACAAAGTCAATTACATGCCTGCATCCAGATAGCTGATACAATACGTAAGTGACATACATATTGATGAAACTGAAATGTCGGTCAGACGACCTCTTACGTAAACCTAGGACAGGCATCCATGATGTGGCAGGTCTGGAGGGTCTCTGGATGTTGTATGGAGCAGACATCATGGATGCCTGTCCTAGGTTTACGTAAGAGGTCGTTTGACCGACATTTCAGTTTCATGTCTTACGAGGGGAAATGCGTTGGGTTTGCTATACGGTAACTTCTTAGGGATATATAAGGGATAGACAGACTTGGTTCAGACCAGGGAGTTTCCACCTTCAGGATTCGTCCCTGGGTTTAGGGGTTATAATAGGAGTCACTGTAGGGATTGCTATTCCCCATATCCTCATACCCCCGTAAAAATATCTTGACATTCAGGTACCCTGTCTATCCTATTTGGTATCTAGTTTTTAATCGAATTATGTGCTTTCTTTGTTGAGTGGTGTGGGACTCTGGGTATGAGATCTGCAACGTGTAATTTTTTTTTTTTTTACATTTGCTATATTAAGTTATGTTTTAGAATATTCAGCTCCTCTGTGAACCTGTTGATTTTTCTGAGCTGTATTACTGATCTCTAAATGAGACATCGTATACGCTGTGAATAAAACGTGTGGGAAGGAGGGTTGAAATTGGTTGGGGAATGGGAGATTTCCTGCCGGAGGTTACCAATCGTGTCTCTGAAGTAAGTGGCCATGTCCTCAGCGCTGAGGTCAGTGACCGGTTCTTGAACTTCACTTGTTTTGGGCTATTTGAGAGTGAGGAGATGACAGAGGTGAAGTACTTTTGTTTGGCAAAGTTGAGGGCCGGATCGTGTGTTTGTGTAAAAAATGTAATAAAAAGTGAACAAAATATGATACATACCCCAAAATAATAGCAATAAAAATTCCAGATCGCACCACAAAAAAAGCCCTCCCTCATACAGAAGTACACTAATGGAGATGGAAAACTTAATGTGATTGAGCATTTGGAAAAAAAATGTGAAAACAGACTATTTTGTTCCTTTTTTGTGCTTTCCTGTGTATAAATAAAAATAGAAAAAAATGCTAAAATAAAAATGGCATATCACTGAAAAAAACAATTTCAAAGTCTCTTTTGAGCTCTCCTTGTTGAGTGTCTTCTTTCCTGCTTTCCTAGACACCATATACGATGAGGACGAGGTGCTTCTTGCACTGGCCGAGCAGCTGGGAAGCTTCACCACTCTGGTGGGAGGACCGGAGTTTGTACATTGCTTGCTGGTAAGTATTTCTATGACTTACTGTGACATTACTGTGTAATGTGGTGAGTGTTCACTGTGCATTTGTTTTAAAGGGGTTCTCCGAGTTATATATATCCTCAGGGGTCCAACACCTGGCACCCCCGCCGATCAGCTGTTTGAAGCGGAGGCGCGCGCCGTATCAGCGCTGCCTCCTCTTCACTGTTTACATGCTGGCCGTAACAGGGGTAGTGGTGAGTAGGTGTAATTACACCTAACCGCCCCATTCATTTCAATGGGAAGAATCGCTTTCATAGGTATGGGAGCAATTCTTCCCATAGAAATGAATGGGGCGGTGAGGTGTAATTACACCTACTCACCACCACCCCTGTTACAGCCAGCATGTAAACAGTGAAGAGGAGGCAGCGCTGATACGGCGTGCGCCTCCGCTTCAAACAGCTGATCAGCGGGGGTGCCAGGTGTCCAACCCCCTCCGATCTCATATTGATGACCTATCCTCAGGATATATATAACTCGGAGAATCCCTTTAAGGGTCTTTTGTTCTGGGACCCATCGGCCCACCTTAGTCTTGCCTACAGAAGAGAAGTTTGTAATATACTGTACCTATTGTCTCGGACACTCTGGAGCCCCTACCTCTGCTGAGGTTTCCAGTCTCGTCTATGGACCTTCAGATCACAGGATGGGAGCGATGCTGTGGGAGGTCTCTCTGGCATATGTACACATGAGGCCCATTCAGCATCCAGGCAGGAGAATAGTTCTGGTCCTGGGCTGGGTGACGTGCTATCCAGACCAGAAACCTGGGATTCAGATTGGAAGATGTGATGTCAGAGGATGTAGAGTTTCCAAAGGGACGTGATTCACGTGGTCGGGTTTCAGAGCAGATGATTCACGTAACTTCCAGGCTGTAGGTATGTTACAAACTTTTCTCTGCAGGAGAGTTATTAATTAGGGTGTGTTGTTGGCTCCCACAAAACTCCTTTAACATCACAGTATCAAAATCCTCTGGCATCTGAGCACCCACTCCCAGGTAACTGTACTGACAACTCCCTAAACAATATCATTTATTTGTCAGGCTGGAGGGTTTGCTTTAAAGTGGCTGCCTCTTAAAAAACTTCTTAGGAAACATATGGGACGCCTTCTGTTTAGGGTCTTCATCAAAGTGGAGAGCAGTTATGCCCCTTTCACACGAGCGGGAGACTCGCATGTCTCCCGCAACGCATCTACAGGGCTGGACTCGGCACGGACAGGGATCGCAGAGCATTATATACGATCCCTGTCAGTGCGGAGTCCAGCCCTGTAGATGCATTGCGGGAGACATGCGAGTCTCCCGCTCGTGTGAAAGGGACATTATAGAGAGCATCTCTGGGTCTGGAGGACGAGTCATGTCCTGCATCACCCATACTACCCACTGGTTTAGGCTACTTTCACACTAGCGTTAGCACGGATCCGGCACCTAAAGGGTGCCGACGGATCCGTGCTAACGCTATACATGTGTGGAGCCGGAGCAGCGCTCCGGCCCCACACATGACACACATTAAAACAACACACAGACTACATACAAACAAACATACAGACATACATACAAACATACATACATACTCACATACTCACATACTCCGGGACGCCGGCAGAACGTCTTCACGCGCCTCCTGCGCGCAGTGATGACGATTCCCCACAGCGCCCTCTGCTGGGCGCAGTGGGGAAATGTCATCGCAGCGCGCAGGAGGCGCGTGAAGACGTTCTGCCGGCGTCCCGGGAGTATGTGAGTATGTATGTATGTATGTCTGTATGTTTGTATGTATGTCTGTATGTTTGTTTGTATGTCTGTGTGTATGTATGCCGGATCCGGAATGACCCCCCATTGGAAATCAATGGAGGACAGATCCGGATTACCGGTGTGTCACACCAAACGGATCCGTCCCCATTGACTTGCATTGGGGGTCATTCCGGATCCGTCTTGGTGCGGATGCCTGGACCGGAGAGCAAACCGCAGCATGCTGCGGTTTGTCCTCCGGTCTGAAGACGGAACGGAATGCTTTCAGGAGCATTCCGTTGTCTTCAGTTCAGTTTTGTCCCCATTGACAATGAATGGGGACAAAACTGAAGCGTTTTTTTCCGGTATTGAGCCCCTATAACGGAACTCAATACCGGAATTTAAAAACGCTAGTGTGAAAGTAGCCTAAACTGGGCATTGTGTAATACTCCATTGTTGTGGCTCTGATCACTGGAGGTCCCAGCAGGGGGGGCTAGATTGTGATCAGCTTATTGTCAAAGTGCACACGCCCATATCTTATATCTGTGAGCGCCGCAGACTCTTCCTAGGCCATGTGATATCACCGTACATCAGTCACATGGACCAGTTGCAGCTCAGCCCCATTGAAGTGAATGGGGCTGAGCTGCAATAAGAAGTACAGCTGCTATATAATGTACAGTGCGGTGCTTGGGGTGCTGCCGGGAGCCCGCTGTGCTCACCAGATCTCCGAGCAGTGCGGCAGCTCCCTGACACAGCTGATCTGCGGAGGTGCCGGTTCTTGGATCCCTGCTGATGTGGTGATGATCTATCCCGAGGATAGGTCTTCATTATGTTTACCTGATAACCCCTTTCTTAAAGAGAATGTCGTCAGAAAATGGCCCATTGTTTAAATCATGTTTGTGTTAAACATATTTTATAGAATTTTTAGTGAGGGTTTTTTTTTCTCTCCATGTCACTCTTTATTTAAACAAAATATATATATATGTATGTATATATATGTATGTATGTGTGTATGTGTATATATATATATATATATATATATATATATATATATATATAATATAATCCTGCAGATTTCACACTGGCCACTAGGTCTTATAACAGGTCATGACTAGAGATGAGCGAACGTGCTCGAGTCATGATTTCTTTTTCAGTAGCTGTTCTCATTATCGGCACAGTCAGAATTACAATAAGTAACCCCTCTATACTGTATACAGATAAGACAGGATCCACTATTCATAGTAGGTGATATCACAGCTTATCTGCTCCCTCCTGACCACTGCACAGGTCACAGAGCATGCCTAGAAACTCTTATAGAAGTCACTGAGGTCTCTTCTTGCCCTTTGTGTCTGTGTCCCAGGTAGCTGCTCTCAGGTTAGGCCTAGTGACCAGTGTGAAAACTTTAGGATTAGGGTGCATTTACACAACCATAAGTGTTTTGCGGTCCGCAAATCTGAAAAACATGGGTACCAGCCACGTGCGTTCAGCATTTTGCGGACCAGGTATGGCCAGCTGTCTATAGAAAATGCCTATTCTTGTCCACAATTGCGGACATGAATAGGACATGGTCTATATTTTTTTTTTTGCAGGGCTGTGGAATGGAACAACGGATGGCGACAGCACATGGTGTGCTGTACACATTTTTTGCAGCCCCATTGAAATTAATGGGTCCTTGCCCTTTCTGTAAAATGAAAGTTGTTAATAGACTGATGCCTCGTCCCTTTTTGTCCTCTATTGGCTCCGGCTACAAAGCTCGCATCTGGCTCCCCACTTCCCTGCCAATCTACTTTGTGCGTCAGCAAGTAAAGCTGCCAAAGTCTTAGATCTCTTCTGAGCCTTTTCCGCCTTCTGGAGCGAGAGGCTTGCAAGCATTGCGGGTATTGAGACATTAGGTGCCATCTGGGGGGCCCCTGCTCTCCTGGCTCCCGGCCCAAACTTGTGTTCAGTTTGGCAGCTCTTAAATATTTTTATCCACGTCACCAGCTCAGTTGAAAGTAATTTATGTATGTTGGTAGCAGATGCTGCATGAACAAAACAGGCAGCTCCAGGTGGTCTTGTAAGGATACACATAATAAGCTTATGGTGCAGCGGGATTAATAGTAATCAGTGGCTGCTCAGACTTTGTGTACGTCGCGGGAAAGTTCCCCCTAATCCGCACACGCCGAAAACTGCTCCTAATTGGCCTTACCTAGTTCTGAAACTGTATTCTGCACGCGACTTTGATTCTCCTGGTCTGCATCTTTGCATAGGCTTTTCTCATTTGCTGGCGGATTATCTCGCAGCGGTCGTCTTACCCAGAGATCATTCCAGTCCTAGAAATCAGAGTAACGCAAAAGGGCCAAAAACCTCTCGTTCACGTGTAACATCTGGATATTACATTGTTAGCTTCAAAATGCTGTGAAAAGCATCGATTGATCTGGTTCTTAGCAGAACAGGGGGTGCAGTTATCTTCTGCTAGGGGCTGTAGAAGATGACGCTGTTGGCCAGCTCTGCCAGACAGGTCAAGCCATGGTTATTAAAACTTTGCTCTGGGCGGCCCAGTTACATTGAAATGTTGGTGCTTGTTCTATCAGAGACATGGGCTTGATAGTAAGTACCATGCAGGTCAGGGTTATATTGTCATGTTTGTCGTCTGCAGCCCTACTTGATGGAGTTGCATGCTCTGACGCTGCTTCTGCCTTGTTTTCCTTGTTCTAGCCATGGTACGGTTTTTCATTGAAGCTGTGCTTCAAACTCAAGTTTTAGTGCCTTTTTTGCACTGCATGCTCAATAAGAAATATTATATAAAAAAATCTTACCGTATTTTGTATATAGTTCCTGTACAGACCTGTGTGTCTCCATAGTTGCACACTACAAGCCCTGTCTCTGATCCTGCAGTCATGTGCAACTCCTGTCTATCTGTTTCTGTGTGCTCTTAGTAGAGGAGAGAGAAGTTACAGTGCCATACACTTAAAGGGTTGTCCCATGTAAAACGTTTTGTAGTTTTTAAACTAGCACCTGGTTCTGGATACTTTTGTAATAGCTTGTAATTAAAAATTTTGTATAGCCACTGAGTTATTCCATAAATATCTGTATAGCGCCACCTGCTGTTTGTTTTTTGTTTTTTTTTTCTTATTTCTTTGTCCTACTCACTGAGAAGGCTGCACATGCTCAGTGTCATCCTTCAACTTCCTCCTGAGCTGTGATAGGGAGAGATGAGACACGCCTCCTGAGCTGTGATAGGGAGAGCTGAGACACGCCCCCTTAGCTGCAGCAGAAAAGACACTCCCCTTCAGCTGTCAGATTGATATAAATCTAGCAGAACAATGAATGTGGAGATCTCTGGATCCATGTGAGGTACAGGGCTGGTTTTAGCTTTGTTAGAAAGAGGATTTCATGTCCTGTATATCTGACTTTCATTGTATACATTAGTCATGGGATAACATGTTTAATTGCAAAGTTTGGCAAACCTACAGATTTCATCTGGTTCAACTCTTCCTTCCGCCACGTCCTTCCATGTATCAGAAGTAAAGTCCAGGCATGTTGAATTACATCCTGTCTGATCCTTTGTTCTCACAGGAGATAAGCCTCTGCTGTAGTCGGTTGGCAGCATCTTATGGCTCATTTACCCTGCCCAATTGTCAGGCAAATTATCGCATACGAACGCACGTTCCAGATAATCTGCCCGTGTGTAGGTGTCACAGATGACCTGATGAACGAGCACTCTGTATGAGGATGAGCAATGGAAGTGGACATCGCTCATCCCCGTACTGTTGAGGTGATTGCTGCATGTAAATACAGCTCTTCACCTCCACTGATGAGCAGGCAGTTATTGGAAACAAACACTTCATGCCCTATAATTATCTGCTCATCTGCACAGTTTAAATATGCCTTTTCTCCCCTCTCTCGATTTAAATCAGATGCACTCTTAGCAGCAGCACGTACATGTGTCTGGAGGAGTCGGGAAGAATATGGGATCGGGTAAAAGACTATTTGGCTACCAGCTATTGGAAAGTGTATGGCTGGATCGATGGAGACAAATAGGAATAGCTAGGATTGGTCAAATTACATTTTACCTGATCTTTCACCTCCATACAATGGAGAACGGTGCTCTCGGTGGTTATTTTGTTCCATGTGTTTTTGGTTATTGTGAGATTATTATTTGCTCTGATTGTATGCTGTTCTAGTTCAGTATCTGAATTGGTGGTCTCTCTTCTTTGACAGCCTCCCTTGGAAAGCTTAGCAACCGTTGAAGAGACCGTAGTTCGTGACAAAGCCGTGGAGTCCTTGAGGAAGATCTCCCATGAACATTCTCCTGTCGACCTTGAAGCTCACTTTGTGCCGCTGGTGAAACGCCTGGCCAGTGGAGACTGGTTTACGTCACGTACATCTGCATGTGGCCTTTTCAGCGTGTGCTACCCCAGAGTGTCTAGTACTGTCAAAGCAGAGATCAGGCAGTAAGTGTCCTCACCTCTCCCGGTGGCAGCACCAAAGGGGCAAAGTTATGTAGAAGAATGAAATAAAATATAGATCGAATAGCAAAAGTCCAGGACTTCCCAAAAGAAGCCACTGAGTTGTCAGCTTGCCCTTTGGATAGCTCTTGCATTGGCTTCCTCCTGGGTTCAGGCAGGGCAGGAGAGCAGATGTCATCAGTGCTATGTAATTCTAGTTAGTAGCTGCTGATCTATGGCAAATTTTACTGCTGCCTTAGAACCAAAACTATAAGTGTGTTTGGTTATGTAAGTGGCAGATAGAAGAGAGAGGTAGGTTATAACAACCCTTCATTTGGGAGTTGAAAAAATGTGCAAAGTCAGTATCTAAAAGGAATGATGTACCTACTGTTTATCCTCACATCTGCCCTAATGGAGATGAGCCAGAAAGCATCCTAGAAGCGAGATCTGAGTAGACAAATGGCAGGTAGATATCCCCTTTAGGTACTGACTTGCATTTCATTTTTCAAGTCGTAGTTGAAGGGTCGAGTCCCCTAAGGTTGTATTACATTGTTAGTCGTTGAGAAGCTTTAGGTAGTGAGCAGCTTGTCTTGATTTAATAAGAATTCTTGTGTATCTTGTTTTTCTCAGGCATTTCCGTAACTTGTGCTCTGATGACACTCCCATGGTACGCCGCGCTGCTGCTTCCAAGCTCGGGGAATTTGCTAAAGTACTTGAACTGGAGTATGTGAAAAATGACATCATTCCTCTGTTTACAAACCTGGCTTCAGATGAGCAGGTGAGCCGTAGGTTATACAGGCATTTTTGCAAACATTATTAATATGGCCATAGACTACCGCCCCGATGCCCCCTCCTTTGCACTTAAAGGCTATGTACACCTTTGGAGGCAATTTTTTTTTTTTTTTTTTATTATTATTGCGTTATACTGATTTTGACCTAAAAATCACTATTTCAATTGTTTTTTATTAACAGTATGGAATCCTTTTTTGTGTACAGAGCTGAGAAGCTGTACTAGCTGCCTGTGGATTTTTTTTTCTCAATTCTGTCATCTGAGGAGCAGACAAACAGCTTATCTCTTCTCTCTGACCTTATAAACACTCATTAAAGCTCAATCCTTACCTTACTGATAAGAATGTGGCTTAAATAATATGATCTCACAGTAGTTTACAGATAAGGGTAATTAGATGACCTGCACAAAGTGAAAGTACCAGTCACCCAGCTAGACAAACAGTTAACCCTTTGACTAAACAGCTCAATATTTTTAATAAAGACAAATTAAAAATATGATTTTTAGCCAAAAATAAGTTAAATGCAATCATAAAAAAATTGGCTCCAAAGGTGTACATAGCCTCTAAGGCCCTTATACTCATTAGTGTATTGTTAGCCAAATTCGGCGAGAATGGCGGTGACAGCACTGTGTGGGGATATTCCAGCTCTCCCCCTGACGGATTGTGTCTAGGGAGAGAAGGATCAGGTGAAATCAATATTTTTGCCTGATCCTTTTGTTATACACATACACGTTGGCCTACAGAGGATTTGTTAGGAAGTTCTTCTGACAGCTATTGCATGTGTATGCCCAGCTTTATTCCTGATTTATTGTCTGAGGTTTGACAGGCTGGCTGTATAATCTAAGACTGTTTGTTCTTGTTCCTCCTAGGACTCTGTACGCCTGCTGGCTGTAGAAGCCTGTGTTAGCATTGCCCAGCTTCTCCCGGAAGAAGATCTTGAAGCTCTGGTGATGCCTACACTCCGTCAAGCTACTGAGGACAAATCCTGGCGTGTCCGCTATATGGTAGCAGACAAGTTTTCTGAGGTAATAAACTGCTGTCACACGCTGTATTCTTTCCCGTCTCTCATTAGTTCCCACATCCCAAAATATAAGATGTCCGCCCTGAATATAAAATAAAGGGCATTGGTTACACACTGACAACATGAGCGCTGATACATTGCTTGAAAGTTTAAATCTGATAATGGCTGTAGTACGATCATTTGTATACATGTGGCAGGTTATAGTGTTTGTTCTTAGACGTCCATTGTAACTTGAGACCATAACTAATAACGGGTTCTGAAGCCTCCAGAATTTCAGCCTAAGATGAGAAAATTAATACTTAACATAAACAATAACTAATACAGATAAGGGTGGAGGGCGGCGCAGGGCGGGGAGCGCCGGTGGAGGGCGGCGCAGGGCGGTAAACGTGCTTTGATTGTTTGGGCTTTGTGATGTGTCCTATAATGGCAAGGCACCATTGAATAACGTTCTCCACTTTGTATTTCAGCTCCAGAAAGCTGTCGGCCCAGAGATCACAAAGAACGACCTTGTGCCTGCTTTTCAGAACCTGCTGAAAGATTGTGAAGCTGAGGTTCGGGCTGCTGGGGCACACAAAGTAAAAGGTGAGCAGGTGCCTCTGGGTTTTACTGTTTACCTCAGGTTGGATTTGATCATTGGTAGGGCGCAGAGAAAATCAGACGTTCATGAATATCAGGACTTGGTGGCATAAAACCGGTGACTGATTCCCTTTAAACTGCTTCTGAAAAAAAATGAAAGCTGGTCCGATTTTTTTTTTTTTTTTTTTTTTTCCCCTCCCCTTTTTAACCATTTGTCTGTAAATTATACATTTTTTTTTTTCTAGTTTTTTTTGCACTGTTCATTGACATTACTGATCTCTTACCGGGGACAGATCTTGGTTTGGTGTAGTAGTTCTCTCAAGCTGAGCCACCACATCTGGTCTGCAGGAACGCTGTATAGCTTGAAAGTGAACTTTTTGTATATATTGTATCTAGTGATATTCAGTCCATTTTTCCAGGAGGTGTGAACAGGACCTTATTTAGAGATGACGTTTACTTAGATTAATATAAGCCTCTTGTTTCCCTTATTAGAGTTTTGTGAGAATCTGCCTGCTGACGGGAGAGAGGCCATCATCATGAACCACATTCTGCCCTATGTGAAGGTGAGATCAGGAAGTAAATAATCATTCTGCTTTGCTACCATTAGGGTTTGGTAGCACAGGCCAGAAACGTTCCGCTGCAGATTTCACCCTGTACATTGGAAACAGTGGAATCTGCGGTGGATATCCGCAGCATAAATTGACAGGCTGTGGGTTTAAAATCGGCACACAATGCTAATTTTCACCATGGATTATTTTTTTTGAGATTTTGTCGCAGCCACTTTGAACATGCCCCTAAGGCATTATAGAAGTGTGTTTTTTCTCAGTGTTGCTTCTACAAGATCTAGTTTTGACATGCTGCCCATTGGTCACTGAGTGCTTGGACCATTGCACATTTTTCATAGCATTAGAAGTGGTCATGTAGAATTCACCTCTGTGATGGTCAGTGATATCCAGTAATTCAGATATAATCCCATTGGGATTCATAAACACTAGTATAATCTGCAGCATTGGTCTCCAGCTTGTTGCTAAACTACAATTCCCAGCATGCACCAACAGTCTTCAACTGTCAGGACTTGCTTGGAGCTGAAGTTTTAGCTAGAATCAACCAGCAGTTTTCCTGGCATTTCCTACTGGATTTTTTAAGTGTTTTCAGCTAAAGCCAGATCTGGATTCAATACCAAAGGGGAATATAAAAACTGCACGAAAAGCTGGATCTTTCCAACCACAGGTTAAAAAACACTGGTCTGCAGTTGGCATGGTAAAGATTCTGGCATGTAGACCATGTTCTTATATTGCATTAAATGAGTTGCCCCATGTGGGATATTTATAGCATTTCGATAGACTGTGCCATCAATGTCCGATACTTGTGAGCCCGAGCTTTGGGCCCACTACCATCTCCAGAATGAGGCCCTGAAGTGAACGAAGTGCACACCACGCATGAGCTGCGGCCTCCCCTCCATTAAGTGCCAGTTCTTGGCTATTTTCAGGGGTCCCTTTAAAGGGGTTGTCTCACTTCAGTAAGTGGCATTTATTATATAGAGAAAGTTAATACAAGACACTAATGTATTGTGACTGTCCATGTCTCTTCCTTTGCTGGCTGGATTCATTTTTCCATCACATTATACACTGCTTGTTTCCATGGTTACAACCACCCTGTAATCCAGCAGTCGTGGTCGTGCTTGCACACCATGGGAATAAGCACCAGCCTATGTGCGCTCCCATAGTCCCGGCCACAAGAGAGGCTGACACTTTTTCCTATAGTGTGCAAGCACGACCACCACTGATGGACTGCAGGGTGGTCTGTAACCATGGAAACGAGCAGTATATAATGTAATGGAAAAATGAATCCAGCCAGCAAATGAAGCAATATGGACAATCACAATACATTAGTAAGTGCCTTGTAGTAACTTTCTCTACATTAAAAATGCCACTTACTGAAGTGAGACAACCCCTTTAAGTGAATGGAGAGGTGGCTGTGCTAGCTTGGCTTTATCTCCGTTTACTTTTGGGGTCCCTTTCTTGGGATGGGTGCGGCTCTGGGACCAACACCAGTCAGACCTTTATGGCATACCCTATCGATATGCTTTAACTGTCTCAAATGGGGTAACCCCTTAAAGAAAAACTCCCGCAAAAAATTTTATTCCATGTCCTGCTAGAAATGTACATGATATAATCTGTAGTGAATGTCATTTTCTTACCAGTAGCTGAATTTTTGAGTTGTATCATCCTGAAGTTTCTCATCTGTGTCATGTGACTAGTAATTAGACCCACCAACTCACACAGCACCTTATGTGTGGACAGGAAGTCTAATTCTCTATGTATTCCTATGGGAGCCTCACTTTCAGTCTCATAGGAATGAATAGAGAAGTGACTGGCTTCCTGTTCTGGGTCAGTTGGAGGTCAGGGAGTTGGTCACATGACCCAGCTACAATAAGAAGAGAGGGGAAACTCGCAATTTCAGCCTCTGATAAGAAAATGACAATTACTACAGATTATATCATGCACCTTTCTAACAGGTCAGAGAATAAAAATTTTTGCGGGAGTTCTTTAAGTTCTTTTGATGGCCACCACCAGACATGTTGGTAACATTGTAACGGAACTGGATCGATGTGGAGTGAACTGATGATTTTATTGAATGACTTTAGGCCTTGTTCAGATCTCTGTCAAGCAGGTCGGACCTGCTGTTGCGGGGACAGAACATTATTGCATCCAATGGTTTTTGCCTGGCTGGAAAGCGGCCGTATCGACACCGGACTTCATTAAAGTCAATGGAGATCCGGCAGTGAACTAGAGAATCCAGCAATGCCAGAGCTGCTTGACAGAGATGTGAACGAGGCCTAACATTAGGATTGATTACATTTCCTATGGGGAAGACGTTACAAGCAGTTTGTATAAAGACATAGATCAAGTCCACTCTGCTGCTTTGTAAAACGTGAAAATGTTTAATTCCTTCCTCATTCGTTTTTGCTGGGATTTGGTTAACGAGATGAAGAACTAGTGGTGTGAAATAATGAACAAGCCCTAAACGGGTTAGTTTACATATAAAGATGGACGGCAAAGCCTTATTTCTCTTTTCTTTAGGAACTGGTATCAGACTCCAATCAACACGTGAAATCCGCTCTGGCCTCTGTAATCATGGGATTATCCACTATTTTAGGCAAGGATAATACTATTGAGCACCTTCTACCTCTCTTCCTGGCGCAGCTGAAGGATGAGGTAATATCTCCATTTTGCTGCTTTTGTGCGTTAATGATACATGATTAGAACTACGTGATGTGTGTTACTTTTTGTGCACCTCCTGAAATCCCCTTTTCTTCCTCCTAAAACCAGTGCCCTGAAGTGCGTCTGAATATCATCTCTAATCTGGACTGTGTGAATGAGGTGATTGGCATTCGCCAGCTTTCTCAGTCCCTGCTCCCAGCCATTGTGGAGCTGGCTGAAGATACCAAGTGGAGAGTGAGGCTGGCCATCATCGAATATATGCCCCTGCTCGCCGGTCAGCTCGTAAGTCTATAGACAATTATAACTGGAAAATGTTCAAGTTGCAGATTTTGACGCATATTCCACATTGAGATCTGTGCTTTATTCATTTCAGTGGGAGTTCGTATCCGTTTTTTTCACTTACTGATGCAGATTAACCCCATTGAATGGATCTGCAGAATCCGTGTCAGAAATCAAAAGTTACACTTCAGATTTTTGCCACAGATTCTACAGCAAGTATATAGTGGATTTTGGCACCGAAAAATCATTGTGTCAACATGGATTTTACTGCATGTTTCGCTGTGAAGTCCTCACACATGTACCTGTTGTGCTCTCTTCATAGGGTGTAGAGTTTTTTGATGAAAAGCTGAATTCTCTGTGCATGGCTTGGCTGGTTGACCATGGTAAGTGCTTCAAACGCTCCATGTTATTCATTATGTCTCCGTCTGGGTTCCTGTGGCTGGTTTAATCAGTCAGCAGTCCTCTTATCATAATTAGATGTAGCGGGGACTGCAGTTGACATCACTGTGTTAAGGCCCTTTTAGACGGGCCGATAAAGTCTCCCTGAACGAGCGCCGATCAGCGACATCGGCGCTCGTTCAGGGAGCCTTTACACGGCCCGATGAATCGAGCGCCGGGCCGCACGAGTGATCGCTGTATCGCTCGTGCGGCCTGGAAGCTCCATGCTGTCAGGCGCACATCGCCTGTTTACACAGGGCGATGTGCGCCCGACAGATCGGATCTTTTGGTTTTTACAAAAGATCCAATCAGCCGACGAACGAGCGTTTTGCTCGTTCGTCGGCTGATTAGGGCCACTTTTACACGGGCCGATTATCGGCACTAGCGTTCCTAGGAACGAATTTTCGGCCGATAATTGGCCCGTGTAAAAGGACCTTTAGTTTGGATTTCACAAAAGCCCTTTGATTTCTGCGGTCTTGTGTGATAGCGCTGTATGTCTCATCGAGATCTGCTTCTAATGACTGGAGACCTCCACTTCTGGAACGTCGTGTTGAATTATTAAACTTTATAAATAAACCAGGGCCTGACATTCATAAAGCTGTCCGTCTAGCACATTCAGCGCAGGTATATCTATTCCATGTTTCCAGGTGACCGTTATCGTGTTACAGGGTGTCAGTCTAGATGACTTGGTGTAGGGGATTATATATTTTGTAACGTCTTGGCTATGCTGAAAAAGTTGTGCTAAGTTTTGTAATTGAGCATGCGCCCTGACGCTCCCCCAGAGAATGAATGGGGTTCATGCTCGACCTGCTGCTGCATTGGGATGGGAGAAGTGGGACCTTGGCCTGTGATTTGCGGATAACTTTAAAACTTGACAGAAGCCTTTTAAAGTCTGAGTCTAGGGGAGCAGTTAAAGCATAGCTGTGGTGACTACGTCAAGCGAGTTTTAATCCTCCTCATGATCACAAGTGTTCCCGGAGCAGTTGCTGCATATGGAAGTGTCCTCTCTGCTCTTGAATGACAGGAGACCACTGGATGGGGAAGGGGTGAGAAGTTAGGGGCATTCAGTGCATAGAGCCCCACAACATGACTCTGGAAGGACCACCCAGGGGTCACCTGGAGTTACATCACGATGATTTCATTTCCTTGGTCATTACCAAAAGTATGTTTTAAAGGGACACCAGTGACCTACCTATCAAACTGTTTGCATAGAAACATAGCTGTGGTTCACCTGAATAAAACCCAGTTTTTCTCTTCTTTTGTTGATCTGAGGCTTTGTTCCCAAGTTATACTTTTTTCTTAATATGCAAATTAGGTATTTGCTGCAATGAGGGGGGTCACCATTGCTCTTGTTGCACCCAAGCTCCACTCCTTTCTGTGGTCAGCCCCTCCTTGGGAGCTTTGCCATTGAATGGCCCTGTCAATCAAAGCAGCCAGGGCGCGGCTGACCACAGAAAGAAAAGGAGCTTGGGTGCAACAAGAGCAATGGTGATGCTCTCATTGTGACAGACAGAATTTGCACATTAAAGGGGTTCTCCGAGATTAAATCGGACCTCCGGACAAGGCTGACCCACAGTGGTGATACTCACCTGGTCCCTGTTGCTGGACTCTTCTGTCTTTGGGACATAAGGCAAGCAGGTCACTGCTGCAGCCTACTATTGGCTGCAGTGGTCATGTGTCCCCCGTTGATGCGCAAATGGGAGCCGAAGTGCCAGTCTGGATGCCACACATACTAAGTCGAATGGCGGGGATCAGTATCATCACCACTGCGGGTCAGCCATGTCTGGAAGTCTGGTTTAGGGCTCATTCAGACGGTCATATGTTGTCCGCAAAAATACGTATCCGTTTTTTTGCGGACCCATAGACTTCAATGGGGCTATGTCCTGATTTTCACTGACAAGTATAGGACATGTTTCATTTGTTTTGCGGAGCCATGGAATGGAAAAAAAAAAAGGGCCCATAGAAGTGAATGGGTCCGTATGTAATCCGCATAAAAAAAACGGATCCGCATTTTTGCAGACAACATACGGCCGTCTGAATGAGCCCTAAGTCTGGAATAACCACTTTATGAAAAAGTACCATACATCATATCAGCAAAATAAAAACTGCATTTTATTCAGGTGAACCACAGTTATGTGTCTGTGCAAACCGTTTGATAGGGAGATCAGATTCCCTTTTAGGCTTTCCCTGTCACCTGTCTAGCACGGTCAGCAGTTTTGAATAGTCAAAACTGCTGACAGACTGACTTTTAATAAATCAATCAGAAAACAATATTGGATAAAGGCAATACCCACAGCAGTAAAGATGAAGCTGGGCCTGTAATTATTGATGTATTTATGCCACAGAACGTCTACATATTTAATAACTACAGTAAATTTGGGTTGTGTGGTTTTTTTTTTTTTTTGTTTTTTTTCCTTCAGTTTATGCAATCCGAGAAGCAGCCACCAACAATTTAATGAAGCTTGTGGAAAAGTTTGGTGCAGAATGGGCCCAGAACACTATTGTCCCGAAGGTCCTGGCCATGGCGAATGATCCCAACTACCTGCATCGAATGACGACTCTGTTCTGTGTTAATGTACGTGATCTTGTTACTGGATTAATGCTTCATGAGTATACATTTGGTAGGTGGGCAATACTGACTTTTTTTTAAATTTATTTTTTTTCCTCTACAGGCTCTGTCTGAAGCATGTGGAAAGGAAATCACCACTAAGCTGATGCTTCCTATTGTATTAAAGATGGCCGCCGACCAAGTGGCTAACGTTCGTTTCAACGTAGCCAAGTCATTACAAAGGATAGGACCAGTCCTGGATAGCAAGTATGTGTTTCTGCCCAAATAGTCCTGCAGATATCTTCCTCCCACCTTCATCTTTATTCATGTTCGTCCTGTTATTCAAAAATCCCTTTCCGCTTGACAGAAATTTCTGTAACCTGAGGAAAGTCTACCTCATTGGCTGTATGAGAGTCACATACTTTGTTGCTGCAAGTGGCTCTCCAGTAAACAGTTGTTCAGACAGGCTCCATGTCTTATTTTCAGTGTTAGGTCGTTTTCACACAGAGCCTTTTTAGCATCTGTATTCTGAACACAGAACTAAACTTGAGTAATTATTGGGGGTCCAAGTGAGGTTCTATTGAATCAAGGGCTTGGGTGCAGTGATACAAATGCTGAAATGCACCTGTATTACAGTTTTAGGGCTCACAAACCAGTGCCGGCCAGGCCCGTGCTGCTGACCCTTTCACTTGAATGGGGTCCACATTGCAAAATAGTAGTGCATGGGCTTTCGATCTGTGCCTCCATTCTGCATCGGTATTGCGGACCCATTCAAGTGAATGGATCCACTTCTGTGATACGTTGCGCACATGGCCTGTGCCCATATATTGCAGACCTGCTGTTTGCATTCCCCATGTAATAACAATTCTGGAACATCTATTCTTATGTCTCTATGTTGTACCGCTCCTTTATTATTTCTGCTAGACGTTATGAATGAATTGCTAGCAGTCTGCAGTAAGGGTACAGAGGGGAGGTAACCAGTTGGGGTGTGTACCTGCACATGCTGAAAATGGCAGCACTGATTGGATAGAGTGAGACTGTGCAGGGACACACCCCCAACTGGTTACCTCCCCTCTGTACTCTTACTGCAGACTGCTAGCAATTCATTCATAACGTCTAGTAGAAATAATAAAGGAATGGCACAACATAGAGACATAAGAATAGATGCTCCAGAATTGTTATTGCATGGGGAATGCATGAAGATATTAAAACAGGCATGTCAGGAACGGTGACAGGTACAAGGTTTATTCTGGTCGGTTGAAGTTATCCCCTATCCCCAGAATAGGTGATAACTTTTTATTAAATTGGGACTCCCACCAATCACAAGAATGGGGGCCCCATACCCACTGCAGCCCCATAAAAATGATTGGTGCAGGTGTGCGCGTGTCTGACCGGTCGCTCCATTACTTCAGGGGGGGGGGTACGAGGCCCGCGTTCTCATAATCAGAGGGGAGGGGTCCCCGGGGGTAGGGCCACCACACATCTAATAGTTATCCCTTATCCCTAACTTCAACCAACCTAAATACCCCTTTTAAGACCACCCCCATGTACAGTGACTGACACCTATCTCTGTATATACACTTACACAGAAAATGTACCTCAATAGATTCATTGACGCAAACAATGGTCTGATACTTTCTTGCAGCACAGTACAATCTGATGTCAAGCCTGTACTCCAGAAGCTGGGCCAGGATGAAGATATGGATGTGAAATATTTTGCCCAGGAAGCCATGACTGGTATGTTTCTGTATGAATTGATAGTTATACATACTGAACGGAATTTTTTTAAATGAATCTTCAGAGGAAAGTACCGGACTGTGGTCACATGTGGACTTTTTTGCCCGTGGTAGGCTTATCTAGCAGTAAGTAGTCACATCTGGGACATCTCTTGTATTAAGTGCACTTTTGAAAATTAAAGGGGTTATCCAAGTTTTATATTTATTGATCAATATCAGGTCCCTATCCTGAGGATAGGTCATCAATAAATATAACTTGGAGAATCCCTTTGAAGGTGTATCCCCAGCTCATAAAATTACGGCATGCTGTCAGCTTATGGTCAGTGGGGGTCCAACCTCTGTGACCAGCACCAATCCTGACTGCACTCTGAGGGTAGGTTCACTCAGGTTTTTTTGGAGAAGGTTTTGAGGTAGATTTCCCATCCTGTTATTCAGCAGGAAGGAGAAATAGAAAATCCACTTGGCTGAAAAACCTGCTCTCCGGTATGAGAATGGAATGCAATTCATTTTGGAGCACTCCGTTCTGTTCAGTTACGTTTTGTCCCCATTGACAATGAATGGGGACAAAACGGAAGCGTTTTTTATTGAGACCCTATGACGGAACTCAACACTGGAAAACTCTACCGCTAGTGTGAAAGTAGTCTTAGTTGCCTGGAACTGCTTCACTTCCCCAGGTACAGGAGCATATAATAAGAAAATACTGTTAAAGGGGCCCTCTGGTTACTATAGGCAAGTGCTCTACTTTCCTTGTTTTAGCAAGTGTCTTCCCCTTCCCCAAAAAATAGTTGTATTTTCAGACTGAGGTGCTGATCCTCAGGTTGCCAGTAGATAACCCTCAGATTATTATTTTTTAATGCATAATATATTCAAGCACCCATTATTCTGATTCTTCTTTCCCTGCAGTCCTTTCCTTGGCATAAGAAGTTGCAGACGACTCGACCCCCTATTGTATGTTCAGTATGTAGTAGAATGATGTTTTGAACCTCTGCGGAACAACCTTTCAAGACCTCACAGGAACAAATGGCAACTACTGTTGGAAGACCACATTCCCTGCATATGTGCCTCTTCTGAAAGACTTACTTTTTTTTTTTTTTAACTATGTTATTTATGCATTTCCAGTCATTATTTTTATTTGCAGTACATTGGAGTCTTACTTGTTACTGGTGGTCAGTGTATTATTGGGTATCGGTGTTTTTGGTTTGGGGAGCTGATGAAATTGTCGTCAGAGTAGTGCTCTGCCCTAGATGCGGAAATGACACCTGGCATTGATGGACATTAAAATTCATGTGAACCTGACCAGTCTGGCATCTTCCCTCAGTGCCCGAGGAAGTGGAAAATGGTCGAAGTCTCTCTAAAAATCTGTTGCCAACAAAAAATACTTTTGCTGGCTGCTCGTGTCTTAGGCTGGAACCATTCTGCACCGTTTTAGACATTTTGGGTCGGTCTATGGTGTCTCTGGTGAGGACAGATTACTGGTCTTAAGCCCTTGTGGATTGTCACTGGTGAGGATTTTTCTAGAAGAGGTAAAGGAGATCAGGAAACTTAAAGGGGTTTGGTCCATCCCAGGCATTGACGGCATCTCTCTAGGATATGCTACCAAT
The DNA here is from genome assembly GCA_900303285.1 of Rhinella marina. Classification (NCBI taxonomy): domain Eukaryota; kingdom Metazoa; phylum Chordata; class Amphibia; order Anura; family Bufonidae; genus Rhinella; species Rhinella marina. The sequence goes on along the minus strand of ONZH01011299.1, from coordinate 251,681 downwards.
GTGAGATAGATACAGGTCCCACCTCTGGGACCTGCTCTTGTCTCCACCATGTATATGCAGCATGCTCTCCATTCACTGGTATGGGAGTTCCAAAGATGGCCAAGCAAGCACGCTTGGCTAGTTTCAGAAGTCCATAGAGGTAAAAAGAGAGCGCACTGAGCATGCACAGCCACCTCTCTGTTCTCCGCTGTGGGACTGCTGTAAATTGCTAAGCCACCACTTGGCTATTTTCAGAACTTCCATAGAGGGTGGCCGAGCTTGCGTGGTGCGCTCTCCTTAGAGGGGCCCGTTCTAAAGATGGGTGCAGGTCCCACCTCTGGCACCCACTCATATCTAACATTACTAGGCTATGCCATCAGTGTCTGAGATAGGACAACCCCTTTAGCTGTTACATAAGTGATCCCTTATTTTACATTGTATTCTTACTTGTCTCGTATTGCATGATTCTTCCTCTGACGTTTGAGCTTGACGTCTGAATGAAGACCATAAGAAGTCTCGCTCTTTCTCTTCATTTTGCTTTTTAACATTTTGTCCATTGCTTCTGGCACTGGAATGAAATGGCAACTATGCGGTGGTGAATATTTTTGCATGTCGGGGCATTATTAGGGGCAGTGCTTATCTACTGACATAGCTTTCCATCTTTGTGGTGACTTTTTTTTTTTTTTTTTTAATAACTAGCTGGCTTCGCAGCCTAATGCCTGGAGAAAAGGTGCTCTAAATTTTAAAATAACCACCTCCATTTGTGCAGGCAGTCCATTCGAATCAACCACAGCCTTTTAATTAAATGCAAAAATTAACTGAAGTCCCCCGTCGCTTCGGGACATTCCTTGAAGGTTAACTCAATATTGACTGTAGAAATTGTCATGTGCTTGATGATAAAGGAAATAAACGTAACTCACATAATGTTTCCTAGCATGTGCAATCTTGTGTCTGTTTCTGGCCATATTTACCATGTTCTATCTTTTTATGCAGCTGTCACTACTTTCTAAGAGTCCATCACGTATGTATTCAGCTTAACCCCCTAACTGTTTTGCCAGAGTGGAGCTCCAGCAGTGGGAAAAGTAGTTATATGGAGGGGGAGTGCTGCCTTACATGCTGCAACCTCCTGAATGGTAGCAGCTAGAAACATGCAACTTGTTTGAAAGCAGACATTCCAAGCTTTCAGACGATACCAAAATGACAGCAATATGTTCAGGACAGAGAAAGATATCACTGATAGAAATCGGGATGCTGTGAATGCAGCTGAAAATGAAAGTAAAAACAGGTTTTACTCGTGATTATTCCCGACTTGATTTCTAACAGTGATTTCTCCTCATTTTCTTGGACTTTAGCTGTCATTTTGGTCTTGTATTAAAGCCTGGACCGTCAGCTGTTGCATGTTTCTAGCTGTAATTTGAGATATCGCCATCTAAAGCAGCTCTACTTTTCAAACTGCCTGAGCTGGACTTTGGCAGAACAGTAAGGTGGTTAAAGGGGTTGTCTCCTCACAGACAGTGGGGGTATATCGCTAGAATATGCCCCCATTGTCTTATAGGTGCTGGTTCCACCACTGGGACCTGCACCTATATATCGGGAACGGAGCCCTGCAAGGTGGTGGCTGGAGGACTCTGGTCTGATCACCACCCTCCCCGCTTCCCATAGAAGTGAATGGGAGTGCACCGTGCATAACCGGCCATCGCTCCCATGCACTTTTTTGGGCCTCGGCAGCCCCATAGAAAATGAATGGAGGGTGCCTGCGCATGCGCCCTGCAACACATTTTCGTCGCTCCGTTCTCAATATAGGTGCAGGTCCCTAGTGATATGCCCCCATTGTCTGTGATGAGTCAACCCCTTTAAAACCTTGTGAAGGCCCCCAGGCCCTGCCATGTTAGGATTCAAATGACACCACTTCTGGCAGGGTGTAATAGGATATAACATCCACCATACACTCCGGTACAGACATAAATGTTCAGGTCTCATAAGGGGGCTAACCTTCCCCCACCCCACCACAAGTACACTCATTTATAAAAATAAAATACCGCACCAAGAAGGATTTGTTGGAATCAAATGAAACATTCTGTGTGTGAATGTAATGATATATGTAAGTGATTACAAAAGGAGGAGTTTATTGGGGAAAAACTGAACAGTTGAAGGGAGGCTTTAGGACTCCGTTGGGCCTCTAGTCTGGATACAAGATGAGATACGGTTGGGCATGGAGGCATTCATGTACAGTATCCTGCGGCACATTTTTCCCCCAGTTGGTACAGCTGGGCTGTAGATCCTGCACACTCGTAGGTTGCTGAAGCTGGTGTCTCAGCTGGTCCCATAAATGCTGTACTGGAGATAAAACTAGAGTGTTGTAATCTGGTGGAGACATTCCTGGGGAACCCTTCCTGGGTATGCGTGAGCATTATCCTGCTGGAAAATGCCATTTGGAAGCCCTGCCACGAGAGGAACACGTGACCACAGGATGTCTTGTACATATCGCTGTCCCCCATATCACTACTAGGGTGACCCCAGATCATCACACCAGCAGTTGGGGGGCAGTGTGTCACTCACCACAAGGTTCCCAAAAAATTATCATTTACACAGCTCCTGTTGGTATGGTGTTAAATATAATAAAAACAAAATAAGTTCAGTATTGCTATAATCATACTGACCCAGAAGAATGAGGTCATTGTGTCATGATCCAGGGAGTTATTCTGATTGCCTGATTAGGGGGAAAAAAAAATTCCTTCCCGACACCAAAGTGAGAAAAATTGTCTTCTACCTCACAGGGGTTTTTTGCCTTCCTCTGGATCAACTTGTAGGGAAACAGGATGAACTGGATGGACAGATGTCTTTTTTCGGCCTTATAAACTATGTATGTTACTATTTTTGTTGCATAGTGAACCTTGCAAAAACTAAACCAAATAGCATTGGCCAAATTGCATTTTTTCACAGTTTCACAATGCAGTGTAATGAACATCAAATCAGTGGAATGTCCGTTATGGTTCTTAGAAGCTGAGGGAAGAGTTGCTAAAATTGAGCAGGATCGGGGGAGATGTTTGCTTGTTCTCTACCTTTGTGGTAGCCTCGAGCTTGCTAGAGGAGCTGAGATTTACCACAGCAATGTTTATACGGAGTCCTGCCTGAATGGTGACCTCTGCACAGGATGCCTACAGCACTCTCCATAGAAGTCAATAAGTCATCTCCAGACTAATGTCCAGGGGACTGCTGTGAGGCATATTTCTAAATGCTGTTAGCAGCTCAAGCAAGGTGATCGCCCCCATAATAGTGCAGAGACTATTAAAAGTAAATCAAACTGATTTATCGAAAACCATATTTTCTGATTAAACAGAATAGGTAATACACTCCATTTAATAGGGTATCTATAGACTTTTACTGTACAGAAGAATCCGGAGGTTTAATTTTTTTTTTCTGATTCAGTATGTTTCGATGGTGTAATATGCCTTTTATCGTTAAATAACTTAAAGGCTATGTACACCTTTGGAGGCAATTTTTGTTTGATTGCATTTTACTCATTTTTGGCTAAAAATCATTTTCAATTGGCCGTTCTGTCACAAAGGGTTAACTGGTTTTCTAACTGTGTGACTGGTACTTTCACTTTTCTAATAATTCTTATCTCTAAATTACTAAGAGTTCATAAACACTTATTTAAGCCACACTCTTAGGCCTCATGCACACAAATGTATTTTGTTTCCTTTGTTTTTTTTGCGGATAGAATGCGGACCCATTCATTTCAATGGGTCCGCAAAAAATGCAGACAGCACACCGTGTGCTATCCGCATCCGTATGTCCGTTCCGTAGCCCCACAAAAAAATAGAACATGTCCTATTCTTGGATAGGCATAGTTACAATGGATCCGCAAAAAAAGGAAACACGGATGCCATATGGAATATCCGTTTTTTTTTTTGCGGACCGCAAAACCCATACGGTCGTGTGCATGTAGCCTTATCAGTAAGATAAGGATTGAGTTTCAATGAGTGTTTATAATGTCAGAGAGCAGAGATAAGGAGTCTGTCAGCTCCCCAACTGACGGAAAATAGAGAAAATCCTTTAGCACTTCAGCTGCTATGATACAACTCCCTTTATGCAAACCTAAGTATGAAGACTTTTAGCAATGCTCCATGGGAAAATATCCAAAGAGTTGTCTCCCAAGGAAACACAACTGTCTGACTAGCGCCACCTTGTGGAAGTGGCTCCGTACGAGTCAAAGTCCGACTTTTTAACAAACCGTGGAATAGGACAAGGGAAAATAGCCAAGCCAAATATCTGGCGGTAGCTGTTTCTTGGTGCAGCATCCTACTCTATACACCAGTCTACGGATGGATATCTGGTTTTGGCATTTTCCATTGTCCTATTCCAAGGCTTCTTAAAAAGTTGGATTTTGGGGGAGATTTATCAAACTGGTTGATATGGTCAACTAAGCCAGTTCTACTTTACACCGGTTTGATAAAATTTCCCCCTTTGTTCTTTGCTTATCTTTAAAAGTGAAGAATTTTCCTAAACTCTCTAATAACTATCACAAGTTCATGATAGATCTTCAGAGCTCATTGCATAAAAAAGCGATTTCAGGTTAACCACAAATACTACGGATATGGAGTGGATTATGTGATTTCTGGGCAATTTTCTTTTAACAAATTCTGAGGTCAGGAGGAAATGTTCCTTCAGCATCCTCTAAGTGACAACCGGCTCGCCATTTCATTATTGAGCAGTTCCATTTGGTCATGCACCTGCTGAGTTACCGGCGGCAGATTGCAATCATTTCTTATTAATTGCTGAGGTGACAGCCATGGTGATTTCATTAATATGATATTTGCCAGGTGAACTGTCCCTTTAGATATTTAAAGACTACTTCTCTTGCCATATGTGTTTTAACATCTACATTAGAGTTGAGCAAAGTGAATTTGGATGCTTTATCCGAAGTTGCTTCATTGCTTAGAATGTATGGGCTCTGATGAGCTCGGTTCGGTTTCAAGTTTTAAAGTGGTTTTCCAACCAAGTCAAGCGTGTCTTCTAGGATATGTCCCTATTGTCTGATTGGTGTGGGTCCCACCGCTGGGACCCGCACCTATATCGAGAATGGAGCAAAGTGTTGGCTGGAGGACCTGGGTTTCCCCAGGTCCTGCCACCACCCAGTGCTCTCCCCATAGAAGTGAATGGGAGCACACCCGCTCCCATTCATTTCTATGGGGCCAACGGAAATAGCCGAGCCAGCTCCCCATAGAAATGAATGGAGGGCGGCTGCGCATGCGTGGTGGGCCCTCTGGGACTTTACCAGCTGCGTTTGAGATAGGTGTGGGTCCCACCTCTGGGGTGATATGCCCCCATTGTTTGAGATGGGAAAACCCCTTTAAACTGATGGTCAATCCTTAGGATGGCCCAAGCTCACAGGATCCCCACCAATCAGTAGAATGAATGGGCCGCTGCGCTCCTGGGTCTTAACTGCCGCTCAGTCGCAGTTAAAGGGAATCTGACACCACCTTTATGCTGCCCTGTATGGCAGTGGCAGGCACACCGATTGGTGTTCTGTTACATGAGTATGGGGTTTAGTTATTGAGAAACTTACTTTATTGTATTATTCCTACTTCAAATGTCAGTGATTTTGAGCCAAAACCAGGTGCGTCTCTAAACACAGAATGGGTGCAGATCTTTCCCTTATACCTTATCTCTGTGGAGGCTCCAGTCCTGGTTTTGGCTTACAATCACTGATGGAAAACACTGACGTGTGAATGAGGCTTAACTCAGTCTTCTCTATGCATGAGAGCTAAGTGCATGAGAATTATGAGTTGTGGGCTAACACCTCCCATTAGCCCATGATTGATAACTTCTTCTCTGCACAGTAAATGGGGAGAAAGCCCCCCACAAGGCTCTGATCACAGTAGTATAACCCCCTCAGATGCTGCAGTCAATAGCCACTGTGGCATCTGAGTGATTAGATTGGAGCCCCTGCAGCGAAGTGGGCTCTGATCCCAGGGCTCCCAGGCCTGCCATTGTAAACGGACTGCTGAGCTGTGCCTGTGACAGGTCTTGACACGCAGACAGTAAAAATTCACATACACTACAATAGTATTCTACAAGCAATCAGAAGATTGGATGTTGAAGTCCCCTAAAGCAGTGTTCCCCCAACTCCAGTCCTCAGGGCCCACCTACCGGTCATGATTTGAGAATATCCCGCAAAATGACTACCTGTGGTAAGTCCTGATTCACTGACACTAATTATATCACCTGCTGAATACTAAGGAAATCCTGAAAACCTAACCGGTAGGTGGGCCTTAAGGACTGGAGTTGAGGAACACTGCCCTAAAGGGACAAAAATTTCAGTATTTTTTTTACAATAAAAAACCTTCAACAGTATTAACTTAAATCACTTTCCTAATTTTACATAAAAAATAAAAAAACCTAAACAATAGGTATAGTTACAGTACATCCAAAAATGTCTGAACTGTTAAAAAAAACCCCACCGTAATGGAAAAAAATGAAAAATTTGCCTCCCCTCAAGGAAAATTGACAGTGACCTCCTCAGGGGCCTGCCTCCTTAACAGTGACCTCTACAGCATCCCGCCCCTTAACACTGACCTCCATAGGGGACCGTCCCCTTATCTGTGACCTCCACTGTTACTTGCCTCCTTAACAGAAACCTCCACAACACCCGTCCCTTTAACAGTGACCTCACTGTACCCTGCTGCCTTAACAGTGACCTCCACAGCAGCTGCCCCTTTAATAGTGGCCCCAGCCCCCTTAACAGTGACCTCCACAGCGCCTGCCCCTTTAAGGCTAGGGCTACATGACGACATGTGTTGCGCAACATTTTGTCGCACCAATGTCGTGCAAAAATTTTTATGATAGGCTATGGTGTTGCACTGCAATATGGATTTTCTGCGACTGTCGCGTTGCAGTCGTGGCATGTCACAGTGCAACACTGTAGACTATCATTATAAACATTCTCGCGCAACACCTGTAGCAGTGTAGTTGTGCCCCATGTGTCGTGCGACTTATTGTCGTCATGTAGCCCTAGCCTAAAGCTGACCTACAGCAGTGAAGAAAAATGGCTGGGTTGTTATGGAAACCTGGAGTAAAACTGTGAGTGACCGTGTGTAAGAAGCAGGCTGTGTCAAGGCCTGTGGGAGGTAAGCACTGAATTGTGCTTCGGGGAGCTATTTGCCTGAGCTCCTCAGCTGGCTGCTAATTACCTCTCATTACCAGCCTGGTTACTACACAGAGCTAAAAACCTATTTCCCAAGTCTTTCTTGTTCTCATCCAGCTTCCTCTGCCCCTTTAACCCCTTCAAGACCAAGCCAGTTTTCACCTTAAGGACCAAGCTACATTTCTCAAATCTGACATGTTTCACTTTATGTGGTAATAACTCTGGAACGCTTTTACTTATCTAAGTGATTCTTAGATTGTTTTCTCATGACATATTGTACTTCATGTTAGTGGTAAATTTGAGTCAATATGTTTCACCTTTATTTATAAAAAATTCCAAAATTTACAGAAAATTTGGAAAAATTCATAATTTTTGAAATTTGAATGCCTCTGCTTTTAAAGCAGATTGTGATACCTCATAAAATAGTTGTTACTGTACATTTCCCAGATGTCTACTTCATGTTGGCATCATTTTGTAAACATAATTTTATTTTTCAGGAAGTTAGAAGGCTTAGGCTTCTTTCACATTAGCGTTATTGCTGGATCCGGCAGGGTTCAGCAATAACGCTTCTGTTACTGATAATACAACCATGTGGATCCGTAATGAACGGATCCGGTTGTATTATCTTTAACATCGCTGGGACGGATCCGTCATGAACTCCATTGAAAGTCAATGGAGGACGGATCCGTTTACTACTGTGTCACACCGAACGGATCCGTCCCCATTGACTTGCATTGGGGGCCCCAGGACGGAGAGCGGTTTGCAGCATGTCTGTATACTGAAGAGAACTGAACAGAATGCATTTAGGAGCATTTAGTTCAGTTTTGTCCCCATTGACAATGAATGGGGGCAAAACTGAAGCGTTTTTTTCCGGTATTGAGCCCCTATGACGAAACTCAATACCGGAAAAAGGAAACGCTAGTGTGAAACTAGCCTTAGAATTTTTGAAGCAATTCTTAACAAAATTTCCAAAACCCACTTTTCAAGGACCATTTTAGAAACTACACCCAACAAATTAATCAAAACTGATTTTACAGACTTTGTTAACCCTTTAGGTGTTCCACAAGAATGAAAGGAAAATGGAGGTGAAATTTTAAAAAAATCACTTTTTTTGGCAGATTTTCTATTTTAATCTATTGTCCCTGTAACACAGCAAGAGTTAACAACCAAAGAAAACTCAATATTTATTACCCTGATTCTGCAGTTTACAGAAACACCCCACATGTGGTGGTAAACTTCTGAAGGGGAACATGGCAGGGTGCAGAGGGAAAGGAACGCCATATGGATTTTGAAGGGCAGATGTCGCTGGGATAATTTTAAGTTGCCATGTCACATTTGAAAATACCCTGAGGTACCCCTAGAGTAGAAACTCCCAAAAAGTGACCCCATTTTGTAAACTACAAGATGAGGTGACAGCTTTATTGGTACTATTTTATGGTACATATGATTTTTTGATTGCTCAGTATTACGCTTTTTGTGAGGCAAGGTAACAAAAAAATGGTTGTTGTGGCACAGTTTTTGTTTTTTTACAGAGTTCTCCTGACAGGATAGATCATGTGTTGCTTTTATAGAGCAGGTTGATACAGACGCGACAATGCCAAAAATGTGTATTTTTTTCTGTTGTTTCAGTTCTACATAATAAAGCATTTTTCAAAACAAAAATTATGTTCTTAATTTTCTGATAGCTACATTTCTTTTATTTTCTGCCAATCGTCTTGTGTAGGGGTTCATTTTTTGCGGAAAGAGTTGACGTTTTTATAGGTAGCATTTTTGGGTACATATGATTTTTTTTTTGATCACTCAATATTACACTTTATGTGGCAAAGTGACCAAAAAAATTGTCGTTTTGACAGAGTTTTTATTTTATTTTTTTTTAATGAAATTCACCTTAGGAGATAGATCATGTGATATTTTTGTAGAGAATGTTTTTACAGACGCGGCAATACCTAATATGTCTACTCTTTTTATGTATTTTAGTTTTACACAATAAAAGCATTTTTGAAGAAAAAAATCTCCATTTTCCGAAAGCTATTTTTTTTTATTTTTTAGGCGATTATCTTATGTAGGGGCTCATTTTTTGCAAGAAGAGATGATGTTAGATTTGTACTATTTTGGGTTGCATATGACTTTTTGATTGCTTGTTATAACAGTTTTTGTGATGAAAGGTGACAAAAAATGGCATTTTTTGCACAGTTTTTATTTTTTTATGGTGTTTACCTTAGGGGGTAAGTCATATAATATTTTTATAGAGCAAGTCATTATGGACGTGGAGATACCTAATATGTCTACTTTTTTACTTTTATTTCAGTTTCACACAACAAAAGCTTTTTTGAAGAAAAAGAAATCATGTTTTAGTGTCTCCATTTTTTGAAAGCCATATTTTTTTTATCTTTTGGGCGATTGTCTTAGGTAGGGTCTCATTTCTTGCGGGAATAAATGACGGTTTGATTGGTACTATTTTGGGGTACATATGTTTTGATCGTTTGGAATTACACTTTTTGTGATGTATGGTGACAAAAAATTGCATTTTTGGTATTTTTTTTTACGGTGTTTACCTGAGGGGTTTTTATAGAGCAGGTTGTTACGGACGTGGCGATACCTAATATGTTTACTTTTTAAAAAATTATTTCAGTTTTACACACTAAAAGCATTTTTGAAGGAAAAAAAATCATGTTTTAGTGTCTCCATTTTCTGAAAGCCATATTTTTTTATTTTTTGGACAATTGTCTTAGGGTATCATTTTTTGCGGGAGGAGATGACGGTTTGGTGTGTGTATGACTTTTTGATCGCTTGGAATTACACTTTTTGTGATGGTGACAAAAAAAATTGAATTTTTGGCACAGTTTTTTTTTTACTGCGTTCAGCTGAGGGTATAGATAATATGATATTTTTATAGAGCAGGTTATTACGGATGCGATGATACCTAACATGTATACTTTTCTTACATTTATTTCTGTTTTACACAATAAAAGCATTTTTGAAGAAAAAAAAAAACGTTTTAGTGTCTCCATTTTCTGAAAGCCATGTTTTTTTTGGGCGATTGTCTTAGGTAGGGTGTCATTTTTTGCGGGAAGAGATGACTGTTTGGCAGTATTTTGTGGTACATATGTCTTTTTGATCACTTGGAATTACTCTTTTTGTGATATAAGGTGACCAAAAAATTGCATTTTTGCTCAGTTTTTTTAAACATTTTTTACGGAGTTCACCCGAGGTGGTAGATTATGTGATATTTTTATAGAGCACTTTGTTACAGACGTGGCGATACGTAATATGTGTATATTTTATTTTATTTTTATTTTTAAAAAAAAAAAAAAAAAAACATTTTATGGTGAGGGGGCGTTTTTTCTTTTTTTTTTTTACTTGAAACTTTTTTTTTTTTTATTATTAAAAAACACTTTTTTTTACTTTTTACATTTGTCCCACTGTGGGACTTCATGTTTTCAGGGTTGATCCCTGTTCAATTCAGTACAATACTTTCTGTCCTGCAGGCTGGATCCCCTAAGCTTCCGTACATGGCAGACTCCGATGCCTGTGTAAGGCATCAGCGCTGCCATGGCAACCAGCGGTCCTTGCCAGCGGAGTGCGTTGGGCCAATGGAGTCAGAGAGAGCTCCCTCTCTCAGACCCCACTCAGCAGTGACCGCGACGTGTGAAGAGTTAATCCGCTGGCATCACCGCGCACAGTGATGCGGGCGGATGCAGCAGGGCCCCGGCTATTGGCAACAGCTGGGCCCGTGCTGCTAATGGGGCGGGTGCAGCTCCTGCACTCGCCCGATCAAGTCATGTATATGCACATGAGGATGCGGCAATTAGCCGCATTCGCTCACATACATGTACGTGACAATGCGGCAAGGGGTTAAAGCTGACCTACAGCAGTGAAGAAAAATGTATTGGTTGTTATGGAAACCTGCAGTAAAACTGTGTATATGTAGCGACTAAGGACCGGTGAGCTTCTATTGGCTGATAAGGGACATGTGACCGTGTGTATGGCAGTTGGGATATGAAGAGAAAGGCTCCCAGGCTAATATTGGGTAATGCAGGTCATTTTTTGGGAATAGTTCAGGAACGGTATGTCCTAGAGAGCTAAGACCCGGTGTAAAACCTTCCCGGACACCTGATGTACCTGTGTGCCAAATTTGGTGCAGATTGGTCCAGTTGTTTGGTCGCACATAAAGAACAGACAGAAACTATTTTTTATATATATGAGATAGAATTCCACTCCGCCTCAACGTCTAATATAAGCATCACCAGTATTGACACCACCTTGCTACGATTAAGGCCTCATGCACATGAATGTATTTTGTTTCCGCGTCCGTTCCGTTTTTTTTTTTTTTTGCGGCTAGGATGCGGACCCATTCATTTCAATGGGTCAGCAAAAAATGCAGACAGCACAGCGTGTGCTATCCGCATCAGTATGTCCGTTCCGTAGCCCCACAAAAAAAACAGAACATGTCCTATTCTTGTCCGTTTTGCGGACAAGGATAGGCATTGTTACAATGGATCCACAAAAAAATCAGAAATACGGATGCCATACGGAACATCCGTTTTTTTTTTTTGCGGATCCATGTGCATGTAGCCTAAGGGTGTTATATACATCCGAAATGTGTCACAGGAGGTGCGTTTTTTTTTGTGTACCATGTGTCTGGCATACCTGGATTTTATGACTATTTTTCAATAGTTCAAGGATTTCATTGTTTTATCCGGAGGCTGGAATGAACTTTCTCTTCAGTTTGCATTTGTTGGAGTGCCACACTTTTCTGTGCTGTGGACCTCTGCTTTGGAGCTGGCCGTGACTATTCTTTATAAATCTAAAATAGTTATGGGCGTCAGAATATGGCAATGCCTAGAACATTTATATTTTTTCAAAGGTTTTTATGTAAAAAGTTGTGGCTCTTGGAAATAAAAAAACAAAAATGAAAAAAAGAAAAAAAAAACTGGCCTGGTTCTTAAGAGGTTAAACACATGCATAAACCTTTTAATACAGGCTAAGTGCAACCTGAGGTTGACGTAGGCCAGGTCTACCACCAGCTCCTGGCTATGTGGAGCGATTGTTTATAGCCTCCCCCGGATGCTGCGTGGCGCCCTGGTTTCGGCAGCTTGTACAGCCTTGGTCTGCTTTATACAGAACTCATGCAGGATAACTGGGGATATTAATATGGCCAGACAATAGAAACCATGACGCACGACTCCATTCCTACACACTCTTCCCCCTCATCACCTGTGTGAATTATTCTTTGTCTCTCGTTCCAGGTCGTGCTCCTTGCGGCAAGGGAACAACATGCTCATTGTTCCCATACAATAGAGGCAGGGGTGAGGCAGCGGTCTAAGGAACAATGTCACATTTACCTGAAGTCTCTAGATCAGCAGAATTCATTTTCTTTTCAGCTACTTGTCAATGGAGCAGCAAGCGCAGGCTTAAAGGAGAACCGCCACCATGTGTCCTATGTGCATAAAGGTGGGCATTTAATAAAAAGTTAACATCTTCATATTTAGAGGGTTAAACCTCAGGAACTGTTGGGGCTAATAAGAATAAGTGGTTCCAGTCCCCAATGGTTCTTTTCAATCAACTCCTGGACCCCCACCACCATATCGTCTCTTGGTACTCATGAATAGTGGTGTAGATATAGGGGCTGCAGCAGTTGGAATTGGCCTCCTTAGCCAGGAGGGTTTACCTGCCCCTGATGATCAGGTATGGAGCTGTGGAATCACTCTGCCCAATCATAGAGAAAACTGTGCAGTCGTACAGATATAGCTGTGCCTGGGGAGGTAAGCAACCCCTGGCTCTCAATTATGCATCTTCAAAGGATCTTAAAATTTACCATTTGACTGCCGTAGCCACCAAAAAAAAAGCTTATAATAAGGGCTCATGCACATGGCCTTTCGTATTTTGCGGTCCGCAAAACACGGATATGCAAAAAATACGGATGACGTCTATGTGAATTCCGTATTTTGCAGAACGGAACAGCTGGCCCCAATATAACAGTCCTATCCTTGTCCGTAATGCGGACAATAATAGGACGTGTTCTATTTGTTTGTGGAATGGACAGACGGAAACTGCACACGGAGCGCCTTCCATTTTTTTGTGGACCCATTGAAATGAATGGTTCCACATACAGTCCGCAAAAAACAGGACAGACATGGAAAGAAAATATGTTTGTGTGCATGAGGCCTAACCACCTCACTGCCTTAAACTACTACAATGTCCTAGACCAGTGTTCCTCAACTCCAGTCCTCAGGGCCCACCTACCAGCCATGATTTGGGAATATCCCACAGAATGAATACATGAGGTATGTCCTGATGCACTGACATTAATTATTTCAACTACTCAATACTAAGGAAATACTGAAAACATGACCGACAGGTGGGCCCTGAGGACTGGAGTTGAGGAACACTGCCCTAGACCACCAAGAGTCCTAACACTCCCGAAGACCACAGATTGCTGATAATAACACCTCTACTGCCATACATACAAACATTAGTCCTTTCATTGCCCTAGACCACCAGAGATACAGATATTAACCCATCAATGTCCAGGAATTTAGGCTATAACTCTTAAAGTGCTATTTTGGTTACATTAGATTATATTCCGGAGATAGCCGTGCGCTGTGCTTGGCTATCTCCAGAACTGCCATAGAAATTGAGTGGCCACACACATACGCAACCGGCCACTCTGTTCATTTCCGAGGGTCGCAGGGCCCCCATTCTCATGATCGGTGTGGGTCCCTATCATGTGGCCATGCAGAAAGGTTTTCAAGTGGGGCCAAGTATGTGGCACTTCGATTCTGTATCAGATGCAACCCTGCTGCCCAAAGTGCAGGGTTCTTTAGAAAAAGGGTGACACACAAAATGGGTGAAGCACCGTAGAACGTGGTAGGCAACATTTAACAGTACAGTTTTGATATGTTGGGTGTACGGTATTTGAAGAGACAATTCACATTCACTGTAATGGAGCTGTGCTGCAATACCAACCCAAACCATGAAGATCGTGGCACTGTTTTTTTTTTTTTTGAGAAATCAGCCATGTTTTTTTCTAATCCTGGACACCCCCATAAAGGGAAAAGGGTTGGTCTGGGCTGGACCCATATTTTCCCCTTAGCTGTCCCTATAGTAAACTTGATCACAGTTGCTTTCCATGAAGGGAAAAATATAGAATTTTTAAAATAAAGGGGGTCCTCATTTTTATTTTCAAAATGTTCATCTAAGTGTAAAAAAATATTGCCTATTGTCTATAAAATACATAACTGCTACTTTTTGAGAATTTTTAGCTTTTATGATTTTATGATTCTATTATCTTTATGTATGGCTTAAAAACACATTATTTACTACTGTCTAAAATTGAACCCAAGAAGCGAGCTCTGGAACTTTTTGTTTTCTTAGCAAGTCAACAAAAAAAATAAAATTTTTGGGACAAGTAGCAGAAATATTGTACATGAATACGAGGCTGCGAGTGATTTAGTAGGAGTATGTATTAGGTGCTCTTGTTGCGGCTTTATCTGCGCTGCAGATATTAAGGGCTTTGTGCTATTGTGTTTTGTGTCTTTCTCGGCTCTATTGAGGATGTCCTGGAGTTTTGTGTTTTGCAGATTACTTCTTGGTTCATACAAGGTAAATTGAGCCAAGCAAGTTTGTTTGTTTTTTTCTACATGCTTTTAAGTTGTCTAACATACCTTGAACCAGGGGCGTAGCTATAGGGGGTGCAGAGGTAGCAGTCGCTACCAGACCCAGGAGCCTGAGGGGGTCCAAAGACCCTTGTGCCGCATAAGGCTACTTATGCGTCATAGGGGCTCAATACCGGAATAAAACGCTTCAGTTTTGTCCCCATTCATTGTCAATGGGGACAAAACTGAACTGAAGACAACGGAATTCCGTTCCGCTCTCCGGTCCAGGCATCCGCACCAAGACGGATCCGGAATGACCCCCAATGCAAGTCAATGGGGATGGATCCGTCTGGTGTGACCACAATGGTAACCGGATCCGCCCTCCATTGACTTTCAATGGAGTTCATGACGGATCCGTCACCACATACACACAATACACACATACAGACATAGACATACACATAAACATACACAGACATATATACATACAAATACACATACGTACTTACATGCTCCCCGGCAGGTCTTCAGAGCGCCGGAGGGACAGGTCGGCGCACACAGATGACGTTTCCACCAGGGAGCTGTGGGGAATCGTCACCTGTGCAAGCCGTCCTGCTCCTCCGGCGCTCCGAAGACCTGCCGGGAGCATGTAAGTATGTATGTGTATTTGTTTGTCTATATGTGTGTGTGTCTGTGTGTATGTATGTACTGTGTGACATGTGTGCGGCCGGAGCACGGTTCCGGCTCCACACATGTCGCTGCGGCAGTCCTGATCCGGCAGCACCCTTCACCTGCCGGATCAGGCCTGCCGCTAATGTGAAAGTAGCCTAAGAAGACACACAGAGCACTGAGGGAAGGGGGGCCCAAGCTGAACTCTTGCACCAGGACCCATGAGCCTTTGGCTACACCCCTGCCTTGAACTGTGTAGTTTTCATTTTATAATAGATTCTTTGATAGCATTCAGAAGGTTTTGTGTATTTAGTATACACCTACATGGAGGCTTTTATTACTGACCCTCCACACACAACCCCATATGACCATCTTCCCAGCATTACTGCCAGCACCACTGTAACCAAAGGGCAAAGTGCACCTGCACCACCACATTTTCAGGTGGTAATTCCTTTTGGAGATCTATTTTGGATACGTTTTCCCAGGGAGCATTGCCCATAAGACGCCCTACACCATCTGGCATCTCCGTAAGGAGAAACTGTACACTCGAGAGATACATCAAAGGACTCTCATCTGGCTAACCAGTACCCTGATCAGTACTGATGAGAGGTAAGAACCTCGAAACAACAGTCTACAGACGGATGTCTCTTTTCATTGGAGGAGACTTTGACTTGGCTGATATCTCAAGTCATGTTCTTTAAAGGGGTAGTTCACCCGTGGGGACCTTTTCCACAGACCCTCCATCATGACTGGAACCACAGTGGGATTCCTATTTACCTGATATCCCCGCGGGGTTCCAGCTCCATCGCTTCCTCTTGGACACTAAAGTTCTTGGGTGTCTCCGTGTCAACATCTGGTTTGATGTGGGTCACATTGCCGCCACAGTGGCAGTGTATCGCCCATGCATCATGTCACTGGGAGGCATGACGCATGGGTGACACATCAGCACAACGTTCAGCCATTGCCTGGAGCAATCTCATGATCTGTGTTAAATTGAATTTTGACATGGGGAGATCCCAGACCTGCGGCACCCAAGGGGAAGAGAGGAAACCTCATATTAGAGATATGTATATATATAAATTTCACTGTAATTCTTGGGGTTGTCTCAGAGGTTTTTCTGTAATCACAATAATCTGCACTAAACCTCCCCCAGTTCAAGTCACCTAAACAACCTGCTGGCAACATATTTTGGAGCTGCAAAAAAAACAGGCAAATCACTTACACCTCACGCAGCTTGCATTGTGGTCTGTCTTGGTCTATGATGTCGCCATTTAGGCCCAGCGTAAAACTTAATGGGGTAGTACCATCTGAGACATTTATAGCATATGAAAAGTAGTTGTCATAAATGTCTGATAGGTGCTGGTTCCACTTCTAGGACACCTACCTTTTGGGATGATGGGAGTCTCCTTCTCCCCCAATAAGCACTCCAGAGAGTAGAAGACCAGGTATGTATGTAGTAACGGCTTAGCATTTCACAACTACCATACGCTGTGTGCAGAATTATTAGGCAAGGTTTATTTGAGAGGATTCTTATTATTGAACAACAACTATGTTCTCAATCAACCCAAAAGACTCATAAATATCAAAGCTTAATATTTTTGGAAATTGTGCTTTTTTGATACTCCAGTAACATTGCAGCTCTGAAATATGGCAAACTGGTGGCAAATGGCATCTTGGCGGCTTCACACTTGATTTTCCTCAATTCATGGGCAGTTACTTCTTCGCGACCCTGTTGGCTATCTGCCATGAAACGCTTGATTGTTCAGTGATCCCGCTTCAAAAGTTTGGCAATTTCAAGACTGCTGCATCCCTCTGCAAGACATCTCGCATTTTTTGACTTTTCAGAGTCCATCAAATCTCTCTTCTGACCCATTTTGCCAAAGGAAAGGAAGTTGCCTAATAATTAAGCACACCTTATATAGGGTGTTGACGTCATTAGACCACAGCCCTCCTCATTACAGAGATGCACATCACCTGATTTACGTAATTGGTAGTTGGCTTTCAAGCCTATACAGCATGGAGTAGGACAACATGTATAAAAAGGATGATGTGATCAAAATACTCATTTGCCTAATAATTCTGCACACAGTGTAAACTACAAGAGAGAGAGACGCATGGAGTGCCAAACAGGGGTTAATGGACCCCCATTCTCCCAAAGATGGACACAGTGCAGTAGTAGTACTTGCCAGTCCCTTCTCCCAAACTCAGTGCTAGTCATCTTCTCTTTGACGTGGAGTAGACACAAAGACAGGCTTTTCTATGTGTAGAGGGCAGCACAGAGTGACATTGTGAGCCGCATGTAGCACCTGCACAGCAAGATGTGCATTCCTGACCTAGAGGGTTAAGTATTCTAAGTAGCAGAAACGATATAAAAAAAGAAAAAGTTATTGTTTTTTTGTAAACAGGTCATTAGGTTTGGGGGAGCCCCCTAGTGTCAGTGGTTTGTAGCACAGCCTCTCTAATCTTATTTTTTTTTTTAAAAAAAACTTGAATTATATAATTATATAACATTTCCCAAACACCCTTGTGAGTCTGACTTTTTGCCACCTTGGTTGCAATTGATTTCAGCTTCAGTCTGCTCATATTATACTTCTAATTGGTTAAATGCTAAAGCCATGCCTGGGCAAACCCTTGTCTTAGGCCTCCTTCACACAACGTTATCCATTTTGTGGTCCACAAACCCTGGATCCACAAATTATAGGCACCTGCTGTGTGCATCCCACAAATTTCTCAGCCCCCATTCTAAAAATACCTATTCTTGTCTGCAAAATGGACAAGAATTGGAACAAGAATAGTACATGTTCCTTCTTCATTTGTGTTGTAGCTGCACAGATGCAATGGATAACATCCATGTGCTGTCCGGGTTCTTTGAAAGCACCGTAGAAATTAATGGTCCTGCGTGCGATATGCTCGAAACGAGCACGTTCGCTCATCTCTAGTCTGGATCCATCTACGGCAGCCACACGGATGTTGCCCGTGCATTGGGGACCGCAAATTGCAGCGCTCTTTTTGGAAGAAATTAAACAAGTTTTTTTTTTATTTAAAAACAACCACATTATAAGGTACTTTGTTATATTGTTTAAATCGATTGTCTATGTTAAACATACTTTCATGCATTTTACACGATTTGTTTTAAATTTTCCATTTCACTACCTACACAAAGAAAAAATGAAGTCTTGCAGCCTTCTCGCTGAGCCACATGAAAGGCTGAAACATCCTGTTCTGTAGAGATCACTTACTCAGAGATAGCACAGGATACAGCATTCATAATAGGTGCAGGTTACAACTCACCTCTTCTCCCTCCCTGCACAATGACCCCTGCACAGGTCATAGAGCATGCCCAGGACACTCTCCCATAGCCAATAAGCAGTTTTTCGACTGAGATTTGTCCATGTGGCAGCTGTAAAACAAATCTCTTAACCAGCTCAGAGCAGCAGCTTAGGCAAGAGGGCGGCCACCAAATCATCTGAAAAGAGAAAAGAATATGTTGCAGTATATGTATTAAATTATTAAAAACCAAGGTGATTCATTCCTTGTAATGAGGTCCCATAAATGGATTTTCATTGAGAGGGTGAATCACGATGATGCATTATTTCTGCTAATCACGTGTTAAAAACTGAGCCTGGTATGAGAAATCCTGGTTATTTTCACTCCCTTAGATGGTCAAGTGATTAATAGAATCAATTAACACAGTCAAGTCCTAGTGGTGCTAAAAGAAAAGTTATATTTAGATTTATATACATTTTTATAAAAAGAAGTAAAAGAAAGTTTGATATAAAAACAGTAAAATCATTAAAATTCCCCATTGTAAATTCCCATACAGTATAATGTGAACATAGTGTTGGTGAAAAAAAAATACATATTTGGTATTGCAGAATTTATAATTACCCATATAATAAATGTTATTTTTACTGCATGGTGAACCATGCACCTGTCATGTTCCCCCAGCTAATCCATGGCTAAATAATCCTTGTGGCCTGGTGCATTTGTCTGGTTAGCCATAATGTTTAAAGGAGTTATCCGGTAATATATATTGATGACCTATCCTCGGGATGGGTCATCAATATCAGATTGGTGGGGGTTCGACACCTGGGACCCCCACCAATCAGCTGTTAGGAGAGGCTGGTTGCTCAGTAAGCACCGCGGCCCCTTCCTAGGCCATGTGATGTCACTGTACATCGTTCACATGGCCTAGTTGCAGCTCAGCCTCATTGAAGTGAATGGGGCTGAGCTGCAATACTAAGCACAACCACTGTAAGGAGACGGCTGCACTGTGAGCAGAGGCATAGCTAAAGAATCATGGGCCCTCAATCAAAGTGTTATAATATACATAATAGTACGTCACATGTTAAGTCAGTAAAAGAGAAATCGGGGCCTAATGTTCGCGACCCTCAGGTGCCATGGTCAAATGTGCCGTGGTGTGCATCTGAAAGCTCAAAAAACCCTGAAGCGTGCGCTTCCACGTGTGTGGCATAAGTGGCAGCCTCGGTCGTACTGAATGCTCCAAGGCTGCCACACATACTGTAGTTTCCTATTGAGATCCTGCCTATGACAGGGCTCCATAGGATTATAGTGTAAGTCTAATGCATTTCGGTCTATGAGAGAAGCAATCTGATGATTGCTTTTTCAAGGTCTCTATGGGAACTATTAAAAAGTGTTGGGGTCATTTATCAAACTGGTGTAAAGTAGAACTGGCTTAGTTGCCCACAGCAACCAATCAATCAGATTCCACCTATCATTTTGGACAGCTCCTTTGGAAAATGAAAGGTGGAATCTGATTGGTTGCTATGGGCGACTAAGCCAGTTGAACTTTACACCAGTTTAATAAATATACATATATATATATATATATATATGTTTTCAAAAATATAAAAAAGTAATACAAAATATAAAACACATCATGGGCATCACTGCATGTGAAAAAATATTTATCTCATATGGCAAACGATGAAATGAAAAAAAAAATCAAACTTGCAGATTTGCCTTTTTTTGGTCACTTCACCTCCACCAAATAATTGAATAAAAAATGATCAAACTGTCATAGACAACCCAGAATGGTCTCAATAAAAAGTACAGATCACCCCACAAAAAATTAGCCCTCACACAGCTCCGTTCCTAATTTCACCACATTTGGAATTTTTTTTCCAGCTTCCCACTACATCCTATGCAATAGTAGATGGTGCCATTAGAAAGTAAAACTTGTCCCGCAAAAAATAAGTCCTCTTACGCCTATGTGAACAGAAAATAAAAAAAAAACTATGGCTCCAAGAAGGCAGGGAGTAAAAATCAGTATTATATTAACCCCTTAAAGGGCATCTGTCAGCAGATTTGTACCTATGACACTGGCTGACCTGTTACATGTGCACTTGGCAGTTGAAGACATCTGTGTTAGAGTTGAGCGAACATGCTCGTAACAAGCACTGTAGCACTCGGATCCCCTGCGCTCACATGGGCGCAGCCATCCGGATCCGTCCTCCTCACCTGACGGATCCGGATGCCTGCGCCCATGCGAGCGCAGGGGATCCGAGCAGTACAGTGCTGGTTACGAGCACGTTCGCTCAACTCTAATCTGTGTTGGTCCCATGTTCATATGTTCCGCATTACTGAGAAAATAGATGTTTTACTATATGCAAATGAGCCTCTAGGAGCAACGGGGCGTTACCATTACACCTAGAGGCTCAGCTTTCTCTACAACTTTCGAGCTCTCTGTACTTTGATTGATAGGGTGAGGAAGTCAAAATGTGATCACACCTGGTCCTGTCAATCAAAGTGCAGAGGACGCGGCAATTGCAGAAAGAGCCGAGTCTCTAGGTGTAACGGCAAAGCCCCTGTTGCTCCTAGTGCAGTGTCCCACTTATAGTGTGCACTTCAAATGTCATGTCATTATTAATATGCTATTTATGTACTTCAATGCTGTAGGAACCTTATCAGGCTGGTGAACTGTCATACACGTTTTGCACCCCTAGGTGGTACTGTAACACCTTATATAAAGCTATGCAACAGGCTAGAACCAGTTTAGTTCAGTTCAGAGTTAGTTGTCAGTTTAGAGTGGAGAGAAGAGAGGAGGAGGCAGCTGAAATGTAGCTGCACTGTTGGCCCTCAGCTCTGGCCAAGCTGAGGGATTCTGTGGCTGTTAATACTACCTCTGAATACCACTTCAGACAGACCAGAAGCTGGAAGGATATAAGGAAAGTGGAGGTAAAGCATTTCTACTGTTTATGGACTCCACTGCAAGTGTGATCAGGAGAAGCTCAAAGGCACCTGGACACGACCAGACGAAAGTGGATTGGTTGTCGTGGGCCAGTTGAATGGCCCCCAAGGTCTCCCGATCTGACCCCCTTAGACTTTTATCTTTGGGTTCATCTGAAGGCAATTGTCTATGATGTGAAGATACGAGATGTGCAGCACCTGAAACTATGGATACTGGAAGCCTGTGCTAGCATTTCCTCTGCGGTGTTTCTATCAGTGTGTGAAGAGTGGGAGAAGAGGGTTGCATTGACAATCCAACACAATGGACAGCACTTTGAACACATTTTATAAGTGGTCAGAAATTAGTAAATAACTAATGAAAGCATAGAGTAATGTTAAAACCAAGCACACCATTGTTTTTCTTGTGAAATTCTCAATAAGTTTGATGTGTCACATGACCCTCTTCCCATTGAAAAAAATAAAGTTGGATCCAAAATGGCCGACTTCAAAATGGCCGCCATGGTCACCACCCATCTTGAAAAGTTTCCCCCCTCCCATATACTAATGTGCCACAAACAGGAAGTTAATATCACCAACCATTCCCATTTTATTTAGGTGTATCCATATAAATGGCCCACCCTGTATATTCCATTTTGCCCCCTCTATATATCCATTTTTTGCCCCCTCTGTATATAAATCCATTTTGCCCCCCATATATATAATACATCCCCCCTGTATATATATTCCAATTTTTGCCCCCCCCCTCTGTATATATATATCCATTTTTTGACCCTCTGTATATATTCCATTTTTGCCCCCTTTGTATATATTCCATTTTTTGCCCCTCTGTATATAAATCTATTTTGCCCTCTCTGTGTATATTCTATTTTTTGCGCCCTCTGTATATATTCCATTTTTGCCCTCTTTTTATATATTCCATTTTTGCTCCTTCTCCCTCTGTATATTATATTTTTGCCCGCAACTGAATATATATTGATTTTGTCTGGCCATTTTATAGCCGGTGGGGCCCCCCTTTACTATGTGCACATATACATACAAAAATAATACTTACCTCTTTGCTCCGGACTTCAGTGCGCGCCTTCTTCACCTCACCACGCAATCCCGTCGTCCGGCGTATGCAGCGTCATCCCGTCTCAAGCAGTGTGATCCCGCGAGACTCGTGACCCAGCGCCGGGTCTCGCGGTATCACACAGCCAGGATAACACAGTGGACAACGGACTTGCAGCGCCGGAGAGTTCATGGGGCGTGGGGAAGGCCGGGTTTATTTATGGAAATAACTGCACACAGTGCACAGTGTTGCGTACTGTAGTGCGCAGCACTGTGCACGTAGCTGGCCTGAAACAGAGTGGACTGGAAATTATGTAGAAGCACTTGCGGGCAGCGGGCCCCCCTCCCTGCCAGTCGCGGTCGCACCCCCTGTACCCGAGATAAAGAATGCAGCAGATGTGTATTGCCTGCCATCAGGGAGACCGCCCTGTGGGTTACTGGTAGTTTATGAGAAACTTATTTTATATCCATTGCCTGGCTGTTCTAGCATAGAGAAGATCTAAACTGAGGAAACTCAAGGAAAATCTCTGACTCTAGGAGCAAGAATTGAGGCACACCTTTTATCCAGCCTGTTTAGGAATCCTACAGCATCAACTTATTGTAAGCCTTTTTGTATGAACAACCTGCACCTCAAGGCGGACCTATCTTCAGTAAAGTTCCTACAGTTTGCAACTCACGTGTCTCCTCATCTTTTCTACTGTTCACCTATTTGCACCGCAAGGTGCTGGTGTCACGAAATTATCAGGGACCCTGCCGACCGACACCCAAATCTTCCACCATCAAGGGCACCTCACACCAACACCCAGCAGAGCCCCTGGAACCAGAGAGTGCCCCGAAGGAATTGGTGTCCCCTTCCACTCACCTGCACGCCATCCCAGGGAGCAACAGCTTCAAAACTGAGAGTAATATATCCATCGGCTCACCTCCACTGTGACACCACTACACACTCACAAATGCGTCCCTGCGACCTGGTCGCTGCTCTAGAGGATCATTTGCATATATAAAACATAATTTTTCTCAGCAATGCGGACACATATGAACATGGGACCAACACAGATGTCTTCAGCTGCCAAGTGCACATGTAACAGGTCAGCCAGTGTCATAGGTACAAATCTGCTGACAGATGACCTTTAAAGGTTTAATATGATGTTATGATCTTTGAAAAAACCAGGTCATGGCTAAAGGGGGCAACTCTAAAAAAAGGCTGAGTAAGGCAAAATGTGTTAGAGGAGTAAGATGGTGACTGGAGGGGACACATCATTCCTAGGGAGAGTCCTAATCTTGCATGAAAGGTTAAGTACAGATGTAAATGGACGGCATTGTCCGTGGAATAAGCCTGCATTAAACATGGTTAAAGCCCATTTGTTTATTGAATTACCAAAAGAAAAAGAGAAATCAGTGACATGACGGATTTTTTTTTTTCTAAATCATAACACCGTCTCCACGGCAACAAAAGACGTCATACTTGTTATTGCAGGAAAGAGCATCTGCGAGGACATTGCATTTAGCACAGAGTGGAAACTGACAGCTAGGGAAATAGGAATACATTGATTTTTCTTTCTGCAGTGCACTGTGTACAGGAAAATTCTGTCAGCCCCCTATTTCACTTTACGTCTGTGTACCCTATTCCTGACCGCACCCCAACATTGGAAGACATTCAGTAACCTGTGATCCTCCATTGAATCATGCCCAATCCTCTGGTTCTCCTGTAGATAGGCTGCCACCGGAGGTGTCTGGCAGAGGCTTACTTCAGTCTCCCCATTGAGGATACATAACGCTCAGCCAAATCATGTGTGCATGTGTATTAGAGAATCAGGAGGAATGGCAGGTGGTAAACATGAGTTCAGGTGACAGCTGCTGAAGGCATAGCGGCACTTTATAGGGGTTGTCCTTTGAAAAATACTAGTAACATAGTTTATAAGGCTGGAAAAAGACATCTGTCCATCTAGTTCGGCCTGTTATCCTACAAGTTGATCCAGAGGAAGGCAAAAAGCCCCTGTGAGGTAGAAGCCAATTGTCCTCAGTTTAGCGGAAAAAAAATCCTTGCCGACTCCAGTCAGGCGATGAGAAAAACTCCCTGGATCAACGACTCCTCTCTAGTAACTATAACCTGTATGTTATTACCCTCCAGAACTTACCATCACCACCTCCTCAGGCAGAGAGTTCCATAGTCTCACTGCTCTTACCGTAAAGAATCCTCTTCTATGTTTGTGTACAAACCTTCTTTCCTCCAGACGCAGAGGATGTCCCCTCGTCACAGTCACAGTCCTAAACCATAAATAGATGATGGGAGAGATCTCTGTACTGACCTCTGATATATTTATACATAGTTATTAGATCTCCCCTCAGTCTTTTTCCTAAAGTGAATATCCCTAATTTTGATAATCTTTCTGGGACCTGTAGTCCACCCATTCCAGTTATTACTTTAGCTGCCCTCCTCTGAACCCCTTTCCAGCTCTGCTATGTCTTCCTTGTTCACAGGAGCCCAGAACTGTACACAGTACTCCATGTGTGGTCTGACTAGTGATTTGTAAAGTGACAGGACTATGTTCTCATTACGGGCATCTATGCTCTTTTTGATGCAACCCATTATCTTATTGGCCTTGGCAGCAGCTGTCTGACACTGGTTTCTACAGCTTAGTGTGCTGTTTACTAAAATTCCTAGGTCCTTTTCCATGTCAGAGCTACCCAATGTTTTACCATTTAGTATGTACTGGTGACTTGCATTATTCCTTCCCATATGCATAACCTTACATTTGTCAGTGTTAAACCTCATCTGCCACTTCTCTGCCCAAGCCTCCAGTCTATCCAGATCCATCTGTAGTAGTGTACTGTCCTCTTCTGTGTTAATTACTTTACACAGTTTAGTGTCATCTGCAAAAATGGATATTTTACTGTGCAAGCCTTCTACAAGATCATTAATAAATATATTGAAGAGAATAGGGCCCAATACTGACCCCTGTGGTACCCCACTAGTGACAGTGACCAAATCTGAATATGTGCCGTTAATAACCACCCTCTGTTTTCTATCACTGAGCCAGTTACTTATCCACATACAGACATTTTCTCCCAGGCCAAGCATTCTCATTTTATATACTAACCTTTTATATGGTACCGTGTCAAATGCTTTGGAGAAGTCCAGATATACCACATCCATTGATTCGCCGCGTTCCAGTCTAGAATTTACCTCCTCATACAAACTGATTAAATTAGTTTGACATGACCGATCTGCTAATATGGAGTTATTTGCTTATTTTCATTGAGGTACTCCAAGATAGCATCTCTTAGAAAACCTTCAAACAGTTTTAAATGACAGATGTTATACTGTTATGTCAATTGGTAGGCTAACAATCCCAAGTCTCCACCATTACATTCTACTGCTTCCACCATTACATTCTACTGCTCCTATAGAATTCTATAGATTTTCTAAGAAAAAAAAAATTGGAGTTTTTTTGTACCACTCCATGGGCTGACCAAGTTTCCAATGATGAAGGTTACAAGAAATCTAAATCCTGCAATGAGTAACTGAACAGGTCAAGTATGGATGAAGTCAACATCAAACAACGGAACGTGATACTACGAGATATCCAGTCTTTACCCATAGAACATGTAACTGGGATCAAACAATAGATTTTTTTTATATTGACATACAATTAAAGATTTTGACAGTATTTTCAGTAATCCTAGGATTGACTGATTTACTACTTCTCTTCTATGGAAGACTGAAGTGCCTCATGCTTCCTTTACCTGCCTGGTGCTGATTTTTGCCTGCCTGCACCATGCACATTAATCATGCTACCTGGAGCATGACAGGTAATTAGCAGGTTGTCTTGCTCATGTGACTAAGGTAATTTCAAAGTGCAAGCAAGTAGAATTGAGTAGTGGAATTAGAGCCCTGAATGCCTATAATTATTACAGTGGATACACTTGCTAAGTACCAGTGTTCTGCTTTTTGAGAACATGTTTTCAAGGTCAAACTGTGCTCTTTCCTTCGGAACTAATCCAGGAGAGAAGGTATTCTTTTCTTATCTTCTAAAACTCTCTTTAGAAAATGTAAAGATTATAGTGTAATGTTCAAGACGGGCTGGCTTTACACCAAAAATTCAGTCATCTGGTTCTCAAAAATGACATGTTTAAATCCTCTTTAAAGGTAGAAAAAATAGATGCAACAAAGGACAGCAGGAAGCAGATATCAGAGAGATGTGCTTGAAATAAGGGTCATGCCCAGAAACTAGAGGGAGCCAGGCTACACGACGATGTGCGCTAGAAGTTTTTACTATCTTACATAAATTACAAAAGAACATAGAAAAGATATTCAGGTTTAACCTATGGTGGGTGAGAATGCCTCAGAGAATAGCATCCATCCATGTATACCTCCTGTGGTGAACTGACCATATGGGCATTATAGCAGTACCTGGGGCCAGATGGAGTCCTAAGCCCTTTTGTCAGGTATATTACTCCTTGCAGGACCAAAAAAATGTGCTCCCTGAATGCAATTTTTTAAAGGCTATGGACTCTTTTGCAATGATTTTTTATTATTTATTTGTTTCTTAAATTCAAATTTAAAGGGTTTCTTCAGAAATTAAGAAAATGGAAATACTTAAATATTACTTTATTATAAATATATTCCCAAATACCTTTCATTATTTACAATGGCTCGTTTTGTCTGGGGAACAACCATCATGGGTAATAAAATGACCACCGTCCTATTAGTACACACAAAACCTGTCCTAATCACACAGCAGGACAAGTTACTTCACAACACTGAGGTAAAGAGCTGCCTCATCCTCCTCTCTGCTCTGCTTGTCAGGGATTATGATCCTGAATACAGTTTTATATGATCTTCAGATGAATCTCTGTAGGAATGGAGATCATGAGAAGACTTGAAGTACAGAGAAGAAGGTGGGCAAGTAGATAATGAGCAGCAGTCCTTGTATGCAGTCTCCATTACCACAGTCTGTCCTGTCCGTCCTCTCTGTACTTCATGTGTCCTCAGGAGCTCCATTGCCACAGAGATTCAGCTGAAAATCTTATCACCTGTATTCAGAATCATAATACCTGACAAGCAGAGCAGAGAGGAGGATGAGGCAGCTCCTTAGCTTGTGAAGTAACTTGTCCTGCTGTGTGATTAGGACAGGTTTTGTGTGTACTAATAGGACAGCGGCCATTTTATTTCCTCTAATGATTGCTCCCTAGACAAAATGAGCCATTATAACTAATGGAAGGTATGTGGGAATATATTTATAATAATATATTTCCATTTTCTTAATTCCCGGAGAACCCCTTTAAGCAACTTCTTTGTTAAAAATGTCATACTATTTTGCTTCTGCAAAATATGTGTAAGTCTTTCACCTAGCTGCTGGTGCTACAGAGTCTGACATATATCCGTCAGTGCACTGCTCATGTTTCTGACGACTCGCTCTGCTTTCCCCTATTACTTTCACTGTTAGGGATAGAAATAGGGATGGGGGAGGAAGTCGTACATGTCAGATACGTGTGGAGAAGGTGGGAGAAAATCCGAGGAGTGTAGCATACACATGCTATAGACAGGGAGGAACACATACACAGATTGCAGGTTGCAGGGGAAAACCAGGAGCAACATAGGCATACAGACTTCACATCCAGCATGTATAACTGTGAGAGGTCTGAAACTAGGAGCAGGTTGCAAAGTGAATATGAAGGGGATTGAAAATGGAGCAATGAAGGCTGAAGACTATGGGTAACTTTTTTTGTACAAGGTAACAAAAATTTTTGCCTACTAGCTAACCTAAGTGCATAATGACTAGTAGTTTGTAAAGGTGCCAATATTTTCAAAGGAATATTCACATTTGGACATTCATAACATGTCCTCAGGATATGTCATACATTTCTGATAGTTGCCGATCACACTTCTGGGACCCACTCCTATCTCCGCAACAAGGCCCCTGTCTTACATCACCACAAATAGACAGATGACCATGAGTGCACAGCTCTCTCCATTCATAACTGTGGGAGTTATTCACTTATTCAACTGAAAAAGTGATTTTTAGGTCAAAATAAGTATAATGCAATAATAAAAAAAATGCCCCAAAGGTGTACATAGCCTTTAAGGTCCTATATACACAGAGGGTGAGCCCTCAGAATCTTTTCCTCTGGTGGGCCAAGGGACTTCAGTCCGACCCTGGTCCAACCCCTTTAATTGGCGGGAGCCCCAGGGGTCAGACCCCCATTGATAAAATGTTGATGGGATATCCTAAGTATAGTTCATAAATATTTTAGTACATGAAAACCCCTTTAAGCGCATTAAAGGGAACCTGTCACCTAAAACATGCCTCCAAAGCCACCCACATTACCGTAAAGTAGCCAGCAGTATGTTACTAAAGATGCGTGTCTTCCTCCGGTCAGCTGCGCCAAAATCTTGAAAAATAAACTTTAACCCCTTCAGGCGCTATGTAATGGCAGAGCTTGAAGTCAAGGGGGCAGCGGCCTCCTCGCTTCAAGTCTGGATAACCGCGTCCCCTTTCCCTGCCCCTCTGCCTCTGATTGACAGCCAAAAGTTTTTGGCTGTTCAGCAAAGCCGGCCATAGGGTTGCGCATGCAGGGCCGGCCTTAGGGTAGATGGCGCCCTGTGCGAAACTATCTCTCGGCGCCCCCCCCCCCGAGTGACAGTACTAACGTCATACAGTATAGAGCTATAAATAGAGTGTAGAGATATATAGAGTGATATAGGTAGGTAGAGTAGGACAGTATATATATATATGTATGTATTTATAGCTCTCTATACTGTCCTATATCACACTATATATCTCTGCACTGTATTTATAGCTTTCTATATTGAAATGTAACCTAATACAGCGCACATACCTCTTACATCCAGTGACGTCTCCTCTCATGTAGATCTTCTCTTTCCTCATCTTCTCCTTTCAGACCAGATGCCATTTTTCAGCCATTTCTCATCTCTGCAGTTTGACAAAAAAAAATCTTAGTTTACACAGTGTCCTAAAAAATAACTGCGCCCAGCAAATAGTGTTCTGTAATAGTGTAAACATAACGCTCCCCAGAAATAACTGCGCTGATACTGTGCCAGGGTGCCCCCCACAGTAATAGTGCCCCCACAGTAATAGTGCCCCCCACAGTAATAGTGCCCCCCACAGTAATAGTGCCCCCACAGTAATAGTGCCCCCACAGTAATAGTGCCCCCAAAGTCCCAACTAATAATTCTCTGCCAGAGTGCACTTGTTAGTAATAGTGCCCCCAACAGTACTAATGTCCCCACTGTGCCCCAGAAGTAATAATGCTTCCAATGTGCCAGTAAGAAGTGCCCCCCATTGATTCCCCCCCAAAATCATGTGCCAGTAAAAAGTGTCCCACCCCCATAGATGCCCCCCAAATTATGTGCCAGTAAGAAATGCCTCAGTGCCCCCATGTGCCAGTAAAATGCTCCCATGTGCCAATAAAAATGCCCCCAGTGCCAGTAAAAATGCCCCCAGTGCCAGTAAAATGCCCCCAGTGCCAGTAAAAATGCCCCCAGTGCCCCCATGTGCCAGTAAAAATGCCCACAATACCCCCATGTGCCAGTAAAATGCCACTATGTGCCAGTAAAAATGCCCCCAGTGCCCCTTGTGCCAGTAAAAATGCCCTCAGTGCCAGTAAAATGCCCCCAGTGCCCCCATGTGCCAGTAAAATGCCCCCATTTGCCAGTAAAATGCCCCCATGTGCCCCATTTGCCAGTAAAAATGCCCCCAGTGCCAGTAAAATGCTCCCATGTGCCAATAAAAATGCCCCCAGTGCCCCCTTGTGCCAGTAAAATGCCCCCAGTGCCAGTAAAATGCCCCCATGTGCCAGTAAGAAATGCCCCAGTGCCCCCATGTGCCAGTAAAAATGCCCCCAGTGCCAGTAAAATGCCCCAGTGCCAGTAAAAATGCCCCCAGTGCCCCCATGTGCCAGTAAAATGCTCCCATGTGCCAATAAAAATGCCCCCAGTGCCCCCTTGTGCCAGTAAAAATACCCCCAGTGCCAGTAAAATGCCCCATGTGCCAGTAAAAATGCCCACAATACCCCTATGTGCCAGTAAAATGCCACTATGTGCCAGTAAAAATGCCCCCAGTGCCAGTAAAATGCCCCAGTGCCCCATTTGCCAGTAAAAATGCCCCCAGTGCCAGTAAAATGCTCCCATGTGCCAATACAAATGCCCCCAGTGCCCCCTTGTGCCAGTAAAAATGCCCCCAGTGCCCCCTTGTGCCAGTAAAATGCCCCCAGTGCTCCCATGTGCCAGTAAAAATGCCCCCAGTGCCCCATGTGCCAGTAAAAATGCCCCCAGTGCCCCCTTGTGCCAGTAAAAATGCCCCCAGTGCCCCCTTGTGCCAGTAAAAATTCCCCCAGTGCCAGTAAAATGCCCCCAGTGCCCCCATGTGCCAGTAAAATGCTCCCATGTGCCAATAAAAATGCCCCTAGTGCCCCCTTGTGCCAGTAAAAATGCCCCCAGTGCCCCCTTGTGCCAGTAAAATGCCCCCAGTGCCCCCATGTGCCAGTAAAAATGCCCCCAGTGCCCCCTTGTGCCAGTAAAAATGCCCCCAGTGCCCCCTTGTGCCAGTAAAAATTCCCCCAGTGCCAGTAAAATGCCCCCAGTGCCCCCATGTGCCAGTAAAATGCCCCCATGTGCCAATAAAAATGCCCCCAGTGCCCCCTTGTGCCAGTAAAAATGCCCCCAGTGCCCCCTTGTGCCAGTAAAATGCCCCCAGTGCCCCCATGTGCCAGTAAAAATGCCCCCAGTGCCCCCTTGTGCCAGTAAAAATGCCCCCAGTGCCCCCTTGTGCCAGTAAAAATGCCCCCAGTGCCCCCTTGTGCCAGTAAAAATGCCCCCAGTGCCAGTAAAATGCCCCCAGTGCCCCCATGTGCCAGTAAAATGCCCCCATGTGCCAATAAAAATGCCCCCAGTGCCCCCTTGTTCCAGTAAAAATGCCCCCAGTGCCAGTAAAATGCCCCCATGTGCCAGTAACAATGCCCACAATACCCCCATGTGCCAGTAAAAATGCCCCCAGTGCCCCCTTGTGCCAGTAAAAATGCCCCCAGTACCCCCATGTGCCAGTAAAAATGCCCCCAGTGCCCCCCTTGTGCCAGTAAAAATGCCCCCAGTGCCCCCTTGTGCCAATAAAAATGCCCCCATAAAAAAAATAAACACTTACTTACCTCCAGCAGCGATGCGATGCAGGCCTCTTCCGGCCTGTGTCCAGCGCTGTACGGCTCGGGCGGCGCGATGACGTCATCGCGTCGCCTGAGCTGGCCTCTGATAGGCTGCAGGCCTAGGGCCTGCAGCCTATTAGAGGAACGGGCAGGGGAGACGCCTCTCCCTCCCCTGCCCCCGCATCTCCAAAGGCAGACTATGGAGATGAGCGCTTCCACAATGGAAGCGCTCATCTCCCTCTGCCCCACCGCCGCACTTGCAGGGCACGGCCGGGCCATTAAGGGGGCGCTCTGGCAGGGCGCCCCCTTAACTGGCCGGGAGTGAAGCGCCCTGTGCAACCGCACAGGTCGCACACCCCTAAGGCCGGCCCTGTGCGCATGCGCCCGACGTCTACGCAAGATGCACAAGTCTTTAGCCAGCTTTGCTGTCAATCAAAGGCTAAGGGGGTGCGGTTATCCTGATCCTGACCAGTTTTGATAAATGTCCCCCATAGGCCCTGATTTATTAAACTGGTGATGTCTTTATTGTGGAGTAAATTGCGACTTCTGTTCTTTTCATTGTAAGACAAATTTATCAGTAGTCTGCAAAATGCCAAAGTTAGTTTTTGTTCCTTCTAAATCAGTTTCAGGGATTTGGCTGTTTTGTGGGCATACCGGTGGAGTATGTTGGTTTTTGGCTTATTTATTATAGGGGAAGTACTGGGCTCTCCACTTCTGACTTGCCGTAGCTGTGGCCGGTGAAAATAAGTCAGAATGTGATCGTTTGGTCTGTGCTAAATTTTACAAGTACTCTGTGCCACTTTCATAAATTTGTCTCACAGACTGTTACCTATGCACACACAGTCAAATGTGAAGACAAACTTCAAATTGTCCCCTGGTGATAAATCAGGGGTGTAATATCTAACACAAATCTTGTACATTTTTCATGTCTGTTTAGCATGTAAAAATTCCCATGAATTTCATATATTTTTTACAAGCGTGTTTTGGGTGAAATTTTTATTTTTAATATGCATTTTTTTCAAGTCCTATAGAGAAGCCTATGTGAAAACACCTTGATAAACCACTATACACAGGACACATTGTGTTTTGCACATAAAAAAAAGGCCATGAACCCAAAAATGCACAAAAAGTGAAGAAACTACAAGCAAAAATATATTGGAGCAGAGTTACAAAACCTATAGATGGCATAAACTTACACAGGTTGTCTAGACCTACACCAGATTTATTACAGGGGCTCAGGCTGGATGATAAATGTAAGCAAAACTCACAGAAACAAAGGGATAAAAAGCATAAAAATATAACTTGAGGTACATCCAATAGCATCAGATTCAAAGTTCTGTTTCTGGCACCAGTTGAGGAGGTATGGAGGCAGGTTGGATGACTATATATTAGCATTTGTGGGTATAAGTGGCCACTGTTCAGGTTCAAGACTTCAGCTTTGTCTGGCCTAGTGGTGGCTTAGGTGATGGATGTCTGAGCCGTAGTCCTTCACCTTATAGCAGAGTCTGTAAAGTGGTATTTTGCTGACCACTCTGCTGTCTTGTCTCTCAGGTGCTTTCCTGAAGCTGAATTTTGTTGTCTCTCTGTAAAATCATATATACAGTATCTCACAGAAGTGAGTACACCCCTCAAATTTTTGTAAAATATTTTATTCTATCTTTTCATGGGACAACACTGAAGATATGACACTTTGATACAATGTAAAGTAGTCAGTGTACAGCTAGTATAACAGTGTAAATTTGGTGTGCCCTCAAAATAAATCAACACACAGCTATTAATGTCTAAACTACTGGCCACAAAAGTGAGTACACCCCTAAGTGAAAACGGCCAAATTGTGCCCAATTAGCCATTTTCTCTCCTCGGTGTCATGTGACTCATTAGTGTTACAGGGTCTCAGGTGTAAATGGGGAGCAGGTGTGTTAGATTTGGTGTTATTGCTCTCACACTCTCTCATACTGGTCACTGGAATTTCAACATGGCTCCTCATGGCCAAGAACTCTCTGCGGATCTGAAAAAAGAATTTTTGCACTACATAAAGTTGGCCTAGGCTATAAGAAGATTGCCGACACCCTGAAACTGAACTGCAGCACAGTGGCCAAGACCATACAGTGGTTTAAGTGCACATGCTCAGCATCATATCCAGAGGTTGTCTTTTCCAAATAGACATATGAGTGCTGCCAGCATTGCTGCAGAGGTTAAAGGAGTGGGGGTCAGCCTGTGAGTGCTCAGACCATACGCCGCACACTGCATCAAATTGGTCTGCATAGCTGTCATCTCAGAAGGAAGCCTCTTCTAAAGATGATGCACAAAAAAGCACACAAACAGTTTGCTGAAGTCAAGCAGACTAAGGACATGGATTACTGGAACTATGTCCTTTGGTCTGATGAGACCAAGATAAACTTATTTGGTTCAGATGGTGTCAAGCACGTGTGGCGGCAACCAGGTGAGGAGTTCAAAGACAAGTGTCTCTTGCCTACAGTCAAGCATAGTGGTGGGAGTGTCATGGTTTGGGTCTGCATGAGTGCTGCTGGCTGTGCAGAGCTACAGATCATTGAGGGAACCATGAATGCCAGTATGTACTGTGACAGACTGAAGTAGAGCATGATCCCCTCCCATCAGAAACTGCACCCTAGTGCAGTATTCCAACATAACGACCCCAAACACACCTCCAAGACAGGTGCTGGACTGGAATGTCTCCAGACCTAAACCCTCTTGAGCATCTGTGGAGCATCTTCAAATGGAAGGTGGAGGAGCACAAGGTCTCTAACATCCTCCAGCTCCGTGATGTTGACATGTAGGAGAGGAAGAGGATCCAGTGGCAGCCTGTGAAGCTCTAGTGAACGCCATGCCCAAGTGAGTTAAGGCAGTACTGGGAAAAATAATGAACACAAAATATTGACACTTTGGGCACAATTTGGCCATTTTCACTTAGGGGTGTACTCACTTTTGTTGCCAGTGGTATAGACATTAATGGCTGTGTGTACAGTTATTTTGAGGGCACAGCAAATTTACACTGTTATACAAGCTGTATACTGACTACTTTACATTGAATCAAAGTGTCAGATCTAAAGTGTTATCCCATTAAAAGATAGAATAAAATATGGACACAAATGTTAGGGGTGTACTGACTTTTGTGACATACTGTATTTCCCAGGAGTAGAAGCTCATCTGCCTTCTCTCCTTTCTGTAGCTACACAGGAACTCCACCTCCTGGCAGGAAGTAGGACCAGTCCACTCATACCAAGAGGGGAGAAACAGGGTGTTTAGCTCTGTTCCTGCCTAGCAAAGCCAATCATGCATCTACTGTTGGTACATACGGACAATACATAACAACAAACAACTATTTATAATTGCAGATATCCCCAGCTCTGGGGTACCACAGTTACTTAACCTATTTTTTTTAATGTTATGTGCTGTATTATCCCTAACTTGATGGTTTGTACCAAGTTGTACATTTTATTCACTCAATGAGCTTCCACTGCGCTTTGGTCCCAGTGAAGACTGTCATGGCTGCAATATCTGTCTCACATGACTAACAACCATCTCCTCAAATTACATTTCCTACGATCCCCTGCAGCTCTGCTCTGTGTACACGTCTGCTCATTCATTGGTGGTTAGCAGAGCCTCAGTCCTCGGTTCAAGGGTGTGCTTATGTTGCTTCTCAAAGACATGATTGGGCAGAAGAGCAACGGACTGGGCATGCTCGACCAGAGCACGACCACAGCCTGCAGGTTGCAAACAGTGGAATCAGAGGGTAAACATTAGCCATGGGGGCCTAGAAAAGTACATTTTTTTTCAGACAACAGGAAAGAAGATTTAATAACAGTATATTTGGGAATTTATTACATTGCAAATTATTTCAGCATAACTCTGTACAATCACAATACCCCTTTAAGTTTTTTTAATTGGCCATAAGCGACCTTGTTAATACAAATATGACAACTTTGTAATGTAATCCTCATTAAATTCTTTTATCCACTGACACCTGATATGTGTAAATCTTGCCTAACCTACCAATTCTGAAATACCTTGCAAAACAATGTGCTGCTGACTTTACTGCTGCTCAGTGGTTGCCTGAAGGTAGCTTATAGAATATAAACCCGTATACTTTATAAATGCTGTGTGAGCACATTGGTAGCACCTTTCCTCCCGCTTCCCTTTATAGCCTCACATCCTTCCATTGTGTCTGAGGAGCCGAGAACTCAAGCCATTAACCTTGAGGTTTCTCAGTGCTCCGGAGCACTGCCCTGCTGGGATAAAAGCTTCGCTCTGAAGCACTGCCGGCAGGCGATAATTCTAACCTTCCGTGTTGTGATCAGCTGACACCTCGCAGCTGAAAAGCTGAATTGCTTTTGCTATAAGGGGCTTTAAAGACGTGGCGGCTTGAAACCTCCTACGCATTTCAGTTTTCCGACCTTTTAACCTTTCAACTGTTTTCTTGCTGTTTATCTGATCATAAACCTGCACAAATGCAGTATAATATGTTCTCACTGATGAGCTTTAGTTGCCATCAGCACCTAAATTAGTTGTGTTGGGAAAGATGCCGTAAAACAAATTTAGGATAAAAAGATTTAGATCTTCATCTGAGATTCCTCTGAAACTTAGCTTTAAAGTTAATGAAAATCCACAAGATATGCCATAAATGAATGATAGTTGCAGGTCCTACCTTTGGGATCCTTATCTATATGGATAATGGAGGTCCTTTGATCCCCAATCTCTGATCATTCCTGTAGAAAGGGGTGTAACTACCATAGCGGCAGACCAGGCGACTGCTATGGGGCCCAGGGCAAGAAGGGGCCCAGTGTTAGTTGGGATTATCTCCTCTTCTACTGGAGGTGAAAACTTGGTCAGGACTCTACCCTATAGGAACAACTTTTTAGCAAATGAGGCAGTGAAATAAAGGCCCAAGGGTAATTGAAAAAGGGTTTAGGCAGAAACCCTTCTGTCCTGTGTGGAGGCCTGGTTTGATCATTGCTATGGGGCCCTTACTTCTCTAGGTACACCACTGCCTCTAGATCTTCCATATTTATAGAAAGAGTCAAGCAATTGCAGTCTTCATTGAATTTTAGGCTATGGCTACATGGTGACTTTGGCTGCAACAAGCTGTGAATCCTCAAACCGTAATGGAACTAAATGGGGTCACAGCGCAAGTTGCCATGACCATGACCCCAGAATCACAAAACCTCCAACAGGTCATGGCCAAAGTTGCCATCTAACCACAGCCTTACGGAAACAATGGTGACTGGGAATTGGAGTACAGAGGTCACCAGATGCCTGGTCTCCTAGTATATGAGATCCTTGCTCGTAAAGCATTTATGCTTAAGAGCGGAATACCAATTTAAATATAGAAAGTTAGACAAAGAAGAGTTTGATATCTAAACTGTATGATTTAATGCTCAAAATGGCCTAATGAGAAGAGTCTAGTAACTATTACCCCAATTCCAAAAATTTGGGGCTGTTTAAATTGTAAATAAAAACAAAATGCAATGATTTGCAAATTTCATACACCCATATTTCATTCACAGTAGAATATGGAACACATATCAGATGTTGAAAGTGAGACATTTTACCATTTCATTAAACAAAAGGCGACAAACGGCTGGGGGTAAGTGGTACAAATAAAAAAACTGTTGGAGGAGCAAATTGCAACTAAGCCACATGAATGGGTATAGCAAGATCATGTTAGAGAGACAGAGTCTCTGAGAAGCAAAAATGGGAAGAGATTCACCAATCTGCTAAAACTGCTTCTAAAAATTGTGGAACAATTTTAGAAATGTTCCTCAACATAAAATTGGTTACACTTTGAATATCCCACCATCTATGGTACATAATATAATATCAAACGATTCAGAGAATCTCGAGAAATCAATGTGTGCAAGCGACAAGGCAACAGCCATGATTCATGGGCCCTCATAAGAAATCAAAATTGAAATTCTTTTTTGGAAACCATGGACGCAGTGTTCTGCAGACTCAAGAGGAGTGGGACCATCCAGCTTGTTATCAGCTCACAGTTTAAAAGTCTGCATCTCTGATGGTATAGGGTTGTCATGGGCAACAGTATATAGAGGTTTTAGAACAACATTTGCTCCCGATTTGCTCCCGAACATTTGCTCCAGACATCTTTTTCAGAGAAGTTCTTGCAAATTTAGCAAGACAATGCTAAACCACATAATGCATCCAGGACATCAGCATGGCTTCGCAGAAGAAGAGTCCTGAAGTGGCCTTCCCGCAGTCCAGACCTCATGAAACACAAAAATCTGGCAAAGAAGACCCAGGACTGTTGATCAGCTAGAACCCTACATCAGACAAGAAAGGGACAACATTCCTCTCTCAAGACTCCAGCAATTGGTCTCCTCACTTCCCAGATGTTTACAGAAGAGGGGAAGCTACACAATGGTAGATATGGCCCTATCCCAACTTTTTGAGATGCATTTCTGCCATCAAGTTCTAAATGAGTTCCTTTTTTCATGAAATGGTAAAATGTCTCACTTTCAACATCTTATATGTGATCTCTGATCTACTGTGAATAAAATATGGGTCTATGAGATGTTCAAATCATTACATTCTGTTTTTAATTTACATTTTACATAGTGTCTTTTTTGGAATTCAAATCCAAAACTAGTGCTCAATCATACTCATAGTGTAACTTGTAATGTCCTTGCTGTAAGAAAACCACAAGCAGAACTTTGTCAGCCAGATAAAAAATGTGAATAGAACCCCCAGAAATTAGAGATGAGCGAATCTATTCGCCAATTCGTATTGAATCTTACAAATTTTCAACTCCAAAGCGAATCCGGATTTTTTCGGATTTGCTTCGTACTATTCGTAAATTTTTAAATTTTAAACGCTAATGCTACGTACGATGCATACGCTATCTACGTAACGTACCCGTTTTCGCAGGAAAATGAGGATACGCCCCCATAAGAGCGGGAAAGTGAAGATACGCCCCCCTCAGAAGCGGGAAAAACCAGCCCGGCCCACCGGGAACTAACTATTTGCACGTTTAGGGAGTGAAGACTCCTCCCTCATTACTCCCTCATTACTCCTCCCTCCTCTGAACCAGTTTAGACCAGCGCTGAACACTGAACAGTACAGCAAGCATGGCTAAAGAACTGCGTCCGAAGTGGAGTGAAATGGTCTTTGGGGATGAATTCCCCGAACCACCGCCCACTCCAGACATCCACTACTAAAAAAAACATCTCTTGACCCGACCTGTGCTGCTAACTACCAACTGGTTTCTAATCTCCCTTTCATCTCTAAACTCCTTGAACGTCTTGTCTACTCTCGCTTAATAAGCTATCTCTCTGCAAACTCTCTTCTTGACCCCTTACAATCTGCCTTTTGCCCTCTTCACTCTACAGAAACTGGCCCTTACTAAAGTGTCTAACGATCTCCTAACAGCAAAAAGAAATGGGGATTATTCTCTACTGATTCTTCTGGATCTCTCTGCAGCATTTGCCACAGTAGACCATAAACTCCTCCTCACCATGCTCCACTCGATTGGCCTTAAAGTTGCTCTCTTTTGGTTCTCTTTCTGTCTCTCTGGCCGCTCCTTTAGCATATCCTTCGCTGGCTCTTCTTCTCCTCTCCCTCTTGATGTTGGCGTTCCTCAGGGCTCAGTATTAGGTTCTCTACTCTTCTCCCTCTATACAGCCCCCATTGGACAGACTATCAGTAGATTCGGCTTTCAGTACCATCTCTATGCTGATGACAGCCAACTATACACTTCATCCCCCGAAATCACCCCTGCTTTACTCCAAAACACCAGTAAATGTCTGGCAGCTGTCTCTAACATCATGTCCTCTCTGTATCTAAAACTAAACCTCTCCAAAACTGAACTTCTTGTCTTTCCCCCATCTACTAACCTACCTAATCTTGATATTCCATTCTTGGTCTGTGGTACTATCATAACTCCAGTGCAACATGCCCGCTGTCTCTGGGCCACATTTGACTCTGATCTTTCCTTTGTTCCCCATATTCAATCACTTACACGCTCTTGTCGTCTGCACCTCATGAACATTGCCAGAATCCGCACTTTTCTTGTTGTTGCCTTGATTCACTCTCGTCTTGACTACTGCAACCCATTACTAATCAGTCTCCCTCTCTCTAAACTCTCCCCCCTTCAGTCTGTCCTAAATACTGCAGCCAGGCTCATCTATCTGTCCTCCCATTACAGTGATGCTACTATTCTATGCCAGTGACTTCACTGGTTGCCCATCCACCACAGAATACAGTTCAAACTTCTCACCCTCACCCACAAAGCTCTCCACAGTGCTGCCCCTCCATACATCTCTTCCCTCATGTTCGTCTACCACCCTACTCGTGCTCTCCGTTCTGTTAGTGACATAAGATTAATATCCTCCATAACTCGTACCTCTCACTCCCGTCTTCAAGATTTTTCTCGAGTTGCACCTACTCTCTGGAATGCTCTGCCCCTGAATATTAAGTCAATTCAAAACTTCCCTACCTTCAAACGTGCCCTAAAAACACATCTTTTCAGGCAGGCTTATCAAGCTTCCTAAAATGACCTTTCCCCAACTAAACCGCTCCCCCACCAACTCCTCTGGCCTGAACTCAATCCTCTAATAGTCCGAAATCCGAAGCAGATCGGCCGGCACCACACCTTTCACTACAATTATGGGTCGGATCCTACTTATCACAATCAACTACCTTATGTGTCACCCCCTATTCCTCATAGATTGTTAGCTCTTGCGAGCAGGGCCCTCACTCCTAGTGTTTCAGTTGTATATTAGCCAGTCATTTTTGTATTGTACAAGAACCCTATGATATTGTAAAGCGCTGTGGAATATGGTGGCGCTATATAAATAAATATTAGTATTATTATTATCAGGGTGTCGCAACTGTGCGAGAGAGACTTACCGGCTTCAGTGTCCATATTCTCCTTGCCGGCTGGTGAGGTTGCTGCGGCTGGTGAGATGGCTCGTTGTGAGGTGGCTGGTGCGGTGGAGGTGGCTTGAGCGTCCACTTCTCCGCCCAGGAGGAGATCAACACCTTCCATATGGCAGAACCCAATTGTGCCAGCATCGCTGACGGCCCACGCGCAGAGCCTCGGGGACTACAAGAATGGGATGGAGGACTGGGTCATCCAGGTACTGGACTGTCCTAGGCTGGGAGATCCTACATTGGAAAGCCAAAAGGGAACTGTCCTGTGGTTTTTGATGGAGCGAGGCTCTGGCTTCCTGGCAGACTATGAGGACGACAAGGAGTACTTTGTGGGCCGCAGGTCAGTTAAACGGCTGTACCTGCCCCAACCCCGTCACAGCCTGTACGTGGGGGATCATGTGGAGTACACCCCCATGACATCCCTGAAAGGCCCCTTTGCTACCGGGGTTACCCTACTACCTAAGCCCCTGGTCCCAACATCACCACCCGAAGTTTGACTGGAGGAACCACCAGGCGAAGTACCGGTGCGCTGCCTTCAGGAGTCACCAGATGGCACCCTCCGCTTCAGGGAGAAGCCACAGCCACAGCTGGAGCCTCTGATACCTGGACTGCCACCACCACCACCATCACACTCCTTTCAGCTGGGTCAGCTGACAATGTCATCATTTACATTCCAATCCACAGTGATCCACCAGTACCAACTACTGTGGAAGATGAAGCCAGCATCAGCCAGGAGAGCTGGGGCTTCTT
Source organism: Rhinella marina (assembly GCA_900303285.1). Taxonomy (NCBI): domain Eukaryota; kingdom Metazoa; phylum Chordata; class Amphibia; order Anura; family Bufonidae; genus Rhinella; species Rhinella marina. Next base: position 210,212 of record ONZH01011299.1, on the reverse strand, counting down.
CCCTGGGTGCAACCTTGCCTCCACCGCTGCAGCCAGAAGTCCTTACTCCTGCTGTCCCAGCAGGAGGATCCGGAAAAGCGCAAGTGGCTGACTCTCATCCAGATGGGCATGGCTTGTCAGGACTCCCCCCATTCTACAGAAAATTCCCAGTTGCGCCTAAGCGCACCTATTTTGCTCCCCCCCCCCCTTAGGTTATTTGGGAGCCCCCTTTGCAAAGAGGGTTCTCTATTTGCTGCTATTTTATACCATCCATGTGGATTACACGTTACCTGTTTGGATTACCTCACGTGGTATACAATTGCATTTTGGACTGTGTTGCAGTGTTTTATTATCAAGCAACCACAACTCGAGGAGAGACTCAAATGTATACATATTGCGTACTTTTAACAATGCTGACTGTATGTTGTAATTTGTGTAGGAATGTTCGCAAAACAACGATTATTTTTTAACGTAAATTTGACTGAATAAATTCGTATTAAGAACGAATCTTGTCAGAAATTCATTGAACATTCGCTCATCTCTACCAGAAATACATGCTGAATGCTCTTATGTATTATGTACTGTATATGTAGAACATTCCTGCATTGATTTCCCCTTCTGATAATTAAGCTGTTATGGCCGTTATTGACTTCATGACCTAATTATTTTCCACTGGACTGTGGCTTCAAATAAGAAAATCTCCAAATCTAGATGTGCAATCAAACCTTCAAACCTTGTGACATCATACCTAAGAAGACTGGAGGTTGTAATCACTGCCAAAGGTGCTTCAGCAAAGTCCTGAGTAAAGGGTCTGAATACTTCTGTCAATGCAAGATTTTAGTATTTCCTTTTCGATAAATTAGAAAAGATTTTGAACATTCTGTTTTCAATTTGTCATTACGGGGTAATGAGTGCAGAAAGATGGGGGAAAATTTGATTTTTTTAAATTTTAGCACAAGGCCACAACATAACAAAATGTGAAAAAAATAAAAGGGTCCGAAGACGTTCCAAATGCATAGTATATTCCCCAGTGTAATTTGCATGAAAAAAATAGTGGGCACATTCCTGTGGTTTTGCTGTTTGCCTAGCACATGTTATAGTGAATGTAGACATGTGTGATTAGTAAAGTACATTTTGTTCACATAAGGGTTTTGCTTGAGTAAGCATTCTAGTTGCAAACTTGAATTTCATGTAAATTTTGTATACTAGCTGTTTAATGCAAAACCATGTAAAGGTGACCATATGTATCAATCAATATAGCTGTATGGGGTTCTTTTTTGTTTTTTGCAGAATAAGCTGTATTTTTCCGGCAGGTGGATATGAAAAAATAAACTATTCTGCTCTTGTTTTTTGGCTTTTTTTTAAGGCTTCAAATTGTTATCTTGAAGAGCTGTGACCAGCTGTGACCATGCAATCTGAAAGCACCGTTTTATAGAATAGGAAGAGCTGAGCAGATTGATATATAGTTTTGTGGGAAAAGATTCAGTAAAACCTGTAATTTTTTCATCTTTGCTTTTTGTCACAACTATAGGAACAGGCAGGGGTGGATTGGCCATAGACCTTACAGGGAAATTCGCCAGTAGGCCGATGCCCAGGGGGCTGCCTGAGCCCTCCTCGAGGCCGGCCAGTGGAAGTTTTTGGGGATGCATTTTGTGCTGCTGTATTTTGTGATGGACTGAGGTATTTGGCTCTGTTGGGGTGGTATAATGTGCCACAATATAGTATTGTTGGCCCTGCCTTCCATCAATTTGAATACAACTACAAAACGGGGACACTTTTCGTATTTTTTCCAGGGCCACTTTAAGTTTTCAGTCCGTCCCTGGGAACAGGAAGGAGTAGTTATCAGTGATTGATAACATTGTGTGTACATTTGCATTCTTAATTCCGGTATTGAGATCCGGCAGAGGATCTCAAAACCGTAATTAAATGGATCTGTTTCAATTCTGCACATCAGGATGCATCCTTTCCGTTAGGATGCAGTTGTGTGAAATCAAAACGGAACAAACCGGATCCGTTACTAAATACATTGAAAGTCAATGGGTGACAGGTCCGTTTTTTTTAGGATCCTAAAAAAACGGATCCGTCACCATTGCCTTACATTGTTTTTAGTGACAGATCCGGTTTGTTCCGTTTCCATGACCGGACACAAAACCGCAGCTTGCAGCGGCTTTGTGTCTGGTCACAAAAAGGAATGCTGTCGGAATGGGAGGCATCCTGAACGGATCTCTTTCCATCCAGAATGCATTAGGACTAAACGGAAAGTTTTTTTTTTCTGGTTTTGAGATCCTCTGCCGGATCTCAATACTGGAAAACATCAACGCTAATGTGAAACAGGCCTTAGTGTCCATAAGAGATAGCTGTCAGTCACTGATAACACTTCCCTCCTGTACCGATAGCTCTTCACAGGAGGTGAAAAACACACGGACACAGTATAAATGTATAAATTACAACTTTTCCCCCAAAACTGTATATCAATCTGCCCAGCTTCTTCTGCTCTATAACTTAGTGCTTTCAGATTAACCTGCATTTTGTGCCTGAATGGCTGAAAAAGAATCAAGGTGTTGCAGTAGTCCAGACCTCCACCAAAAGGAAATGCTGTGGTGGGATCTTAGGAGAGCTGTGCAGAAACAAACAAACCTCAATGAACTGAAGCAACGTTGTAAAGAACAATGGGCCAAAACTCCTCCAGAACAATGTGAGAGACTGTGAGAGTCATACAGAAAGCAATTACTTCAAGTTACTGCTGCTAAAGTTGGTTCTACAAACTATGCATTCATGGGGTGCACTTTGTTTTTCACACATGGCTTTTCCATTTTGTCTTCATTTTTATTGAATCAATAATGACACGGTGGAACCCGTTGTGTGCTGTTTTTCATCTGAGGTTGGATTTATTTAATTTTAAGACCTTCTAAGGACCAGGGTTTTTTTATGTCCAAATTTAAATAGGGTGTATTTTTTTATCTCGTGACTTTATATCCAGCAGTCTCATACAGAATAAATGGAGCAACAGGCCACATGCTTGACCTGACAGTCCGTCAGGACAGGAATATGGGATAACTTTTTTTTCAACCAGAATATCCCTTTAAAGGGAACCTGTCACAACAGGGAAATAAATGGTCAATCATCGTCCATAAGGAAAGGGCAGTATCAGGCGTATCCTTGGACTCATCTCTGGCAGTGCTAGCCACAAGTTCTCCAAAGCTGTTTTATGGTAACACACAAGTAGCAGCACAAAGAAGCTGTCAGGTTCCCTGGAAGAAAAATTATTTTTTTTAATATATGTTTTTCATCCAAACTATTGTTCTAATGGAATCTCAGTAATTTAACTCATACACAGATTTTATCCTAATCAGTGGTTTACATTAGACATCTTGGAAACAATTGCCAAATGCCATCAGAAGCCACAGGGAAGAGAAGATCCCAATTGTGCAGAACAGACGCTGAAAGCCAAAACTGAAGCCAGGCATTAAATTTTAAACTCGAAGACGCAACAACTGCTTAGGGACTCATTTGCAGAGCATTGATCTGGATTATGAGAGGTTTTAAGACCAAATCTTTCTAAAATAAGAGGGGATGATGATTATTCAATTACACAGACTTAGAGAGGGATAAGTCAATTATCTCTAATTTGAATGTGAATGTTTGACAAGTTGTTAAAGAAGTTATAGGTTTTAGAATGTGTGAAATTGGCTGTTACCCTAAAGGTCCTTTTACACGGGCCGATTATCGGCCGAAAAAGCGTTCCTAGGAACGCTAGGGCCGATAATCGGCCCGTGTAAAAGTGGCCCTAATCAGCCGACGAACGAGCAAAACGCTCGTTCGTCGGCTGATTGGATCTTTTGTAAAAACCAAAAGATCCGATCTGTCGGGCGCACATCGCCCTGTGTAAACAGGCGATGTGCGCCTGACAGCATGGAGCTTCCAGGCCGCACGAGCGATACAGCGATCACTCGTGCGGCCCGGCGCTCGATTCATCGGGCCGTGTAAAGGCTCCCTGAACGAGCGCCGATGTCGCTGATCGGCGCTCGTTCAGGGAGATTTATCGGCCCGTGTAAAAGGGCCTTTAGATATCTATATCTTGGCAAATCTAGCCCTTCTCAACCACAGCATGCACTGCACGTCCAGGTCCGATAGATCTTCAGGTACTTGTGAGTTCCTCTGGCAGGTCTGAGAAGCTGATATGAAATGCTCATTTTTGCATTACACTTGGGTTGCCAACAAGTCATCGAAGCTCTATATCTTTTCATATGCGCTCTTTTGGATTTCATGTTTAACCTTTCTCTTTACAACATTGTTAGATTCATTATAACCCTCAATGCCATTTCCTAGGAGCATCTAGCCCCTTTTTAAATGTTGACATAGTATCTGCCACTACTGCCTCTTGGGGTAGGGTATGCCATATTTCATAACTCAAACTATAAAGAATCCTTTTGTGCAATTAAGTCAAAATTGCCATTCTTCCATACATAAAGAATGTTCCTGGTCCTTTAGAAAGTCCTCAAAACAAATAAATCATGTACCAGCTCTTTGTACTGACCATATATATATATATATATATATATATATATATATATATACATGTACAGTGATCCCTCAAGATACAATGGCCTCAGGATACAATATGTTCAGCAAACAATGGTCTTTTCTGACCCATCGTAAGTTGAAACTAGACTCAACATACAATGTCTCAGACTCTGATCCAACCAATCAAGGCCACTTCTCTGGTAAAATAGCTGTTTTAGATGCTAGTTATCACTTGTCTTATCTGTCTTAGTTATCTGCTTATTTTTCTTAAATCTTCATTTTCTCTTATCATGGAAGACATTTTGGGGCTTTGGAACAGATTACTCAACTTACAATGGTTTCAACATACAATGGTAGTCCTGGAACCAATTAATATTGTATCTTGAGGGACCACTGTATATGAGATCACCGCTTAGGTGTTTTTTTGCCCAAGAAGAACACACCTGGGGGAGGAGGGTAACTAGAAAAGGCTGTGCCCCATAGCAAAATTTTAAATGGTCCCCCCTCCCTGAGCAACTTCCCCATACCCCCTCCTCCTGCGGCTAGTTAACACTGCCCCTGCTTCCCATATAAACCTTTGACCCCCCCAACCACTCAGTCATGTACAAAATATGAAAATAATGTGTATACTAGGACTGGACAGGAGGAGGAGTCAAGAATTTACTTTACTGTATGCTGCTCAGGCTTTCTTAGTGCCCCCACACAGTAGATAATGAAATAAGAAAAATAATACCTTGTCACTTTCCCCTGATGAATGGAGAACGTCATGATCTTGCCAGTAGCAAGCGTGATGCAGTGATGTCATCGCACATGCTGAGCTGAATAGGAGTGTGCACAGGCTGAATATAGGCACAGGGATGATACTTGGCCTGTGTGTTCTTCTGCTTAGCCAATTAGGCGTTTTGATGTCACTGCTTTGTGCATGCTGGGGAGAACAAAGGTCAGAGGATGAGGCCTGGGCCCTAATGAATGACAGAAACAGTAGTCAGACTTGGGCCTGAATTTGAGGTCACAGTCCAGCTGCTGTGTCTGTCATCCATTATGACCCCGGTCTCACCTGCCAGCATACACATAGTGCAATTGTGTACCTTGAACAATCCCATTTTTCAAGCGTCTCATTATGAGGGACCTTTCATCCTGCCCTTTTTACCTCTCCTTGTTACAAAGCAAATGTGGATCCACTGTGTCTGTTGAACAGATTTTACTTGGGCTACTCCTAAGTGCATTATCTAAGTGGCTCCCCTGGTCATCGCCCGTGAACCCCTAAAAACGGATTGCTACCCCTTGGAATAGTATTTGTTTAGTAGATTGTTAACTCATGGGAGTCAAGAGACATATAGAGGTCAATCAAAACCATAGTAAGTGACAAGCCAAAGTCAGGACAAGCAGAGTTTATGCAATCCAAAGTCATTATGAGGCTCAAGGCAGGCAGATCATAATCTGTACAGAGATCAGGTCAGGCATTGAAGGGTCAAATCTGGAGACAGGCAGAAGTTGGAACATGGGAGAGCAAATGACACAAGTAACACAACTTTGCAGAAAACCTGAACCAATTGCCCAAACACCTTTCCACAGGGGGTTGGTGTCCTATATGCCACAGGGAGGTCTGACACAGGCCGGAGTATTTGGGGATTGCATGTGTTGGCCATTTAAGAGTCAGAGAGTGTGTGTGCTTCCTATGGAGGAGGAAGGCACAGCGGGAAGGAGTAGGCTGCAACCTGTGTATGGTGAGAGAGCAGTGCTATTGGGATGCCTGCTGGGAAGGAGCAGGAGGTTGCCGGCGGGCCAGAACTGCCAGGGCTTGATGTTTTTTTGTGGGTTCACAAGGGGCCAAACCCTTTCAAGTCCACCAACAGATAAAAGGTTTTACCTCTGTGCCTCTTCATATCTTAGAATTCGTTCTCCATGTTAACTTTATTGGGAGTTGAGACAGAACAGGTGGAGTAGCAATTAAACACTGCCGGCTTGAGGAAAGAAATGTTGAAAGAGTTAGGGATGCGTAAATAGCATGGTAGGCGTAACTTACCAGACCCGATTCAATTGTCTCAAAATTTCAAAAGGACCAATGAAAGCGGTGCCAACTTGTACGAGGGTACCTTGAGTCTGATGTTCTTAGTGGAGAAAGCCTGCTTGAGGGACTGGAATAAGGACTCTGCCTCAGGAGTCCATTTAATCCCTTTCAAGGGATTAAATGGACTCCTCAAGGACTTTTCATTCATCCCTTTCAAGGGGCAGTAAGTGTGTACAAATGTGGAATGAATTGGCAGTAGTAACTGGCAAACCTTAAAACCTCTGTTTGGTTCCCAGGACCATAGGACAAGGCCTAAGGACAATTTGTGTACCTTGATTATAAATCACATAATGCAGTGAAGATATGTTCTGGAAATAAGCCACTCTAACTTGGCATATAGTCTGTTCTCCCGCAGATGATGGAGAACCGTGTGAACATGCCTCCAGTGTGATGTCAGGTCCAGAGAGTAAACTGCAATGTTGTCCATATAGACCAACATGCTGAAATAGTGCAGGGCGTTGAGGAGCCATCACAGCTCTTCAACTCCTCACCTTCTCAAATGCGGATCATGTTTTTAGCCCTTAGAGATCCAACTTTCTTCATATCCTCACCCCACGTATCTTATCAAAATGCTCAGGGATCAGGGGTAGAGGATACTTGTTTTTCACCGTGATCTTATTTAGACCACGGTAATCTATACATGGCCGAAGAGAGCAATCCTTGTTTTTGAAGAAGAAGAAGCTGTCTTCCACCGGGAGAAGGAGTTCTGGATGAATCCTCTTTCAAGGTTTCCAGTATAATCTGACATGGCCTGGGTCACAGGCAGGTACAGCGGGAGCCAAAGGGTTGCATGCCTCAAGGCCTTTTTAAAAGGTCAAACATTGACTTATAGGATAGTTACTTTACATCTGGTGGCATCAGAGGCAGAGCTTGCTAAGAGCTCATTTGCATCCCTTTCTTCCAAGAATTCCAGAGGAGTATGCATGGCCTATAAGTCTCTTCACGTCTAGTAAAGCACTTTCCATAAGGAGGAAAAGGCACCATATCCCAAAGAATGGGACACACTTGGACAATGAATACATGAGCTAAAAAAATAATGATAGTGAATATACACAGTTACAGACCTGGCATTCAGCCAGAATTATAAAAAATCCTAATCTTGCCTAGCTAGAAGGTCCATGCAAATAGAGGTGAGTGTACTCAAATATGAGAACTTGAAGTGCATGTGAATGTGCCTTCTCTCAGTGGGCTCCCACCCCAGGGAGTTCGGGCACCCCAGGATCCCCATTACTGTGGTACTACTCCACTTATGGCTTCAACCGGCATGATTCAGGTCACCTACAGGTAGCCATCAGCCAACCTGTGTACATCTGGAAGCTCCTGCTCCCTGTACCTTCTCCGCACTGATGGCTCTGATAAACCACTGATTAAGGCTACATGCACACGACCGTATGTGTTTTGCAGTCCGCAAATTGCGGATCCGCAAAAAAACAATGCCGTCCGTATGGCATCCGTTTTTTTTGCGGATCCATTGTAACAATGCCTATCCTTTTTTGCGGGCTATGGAATGGATATATGGATGAGGACAGCACACAGTGTGCTGTCAGTATTTTTTGCGGACCCATAGAAATGAACGGGTCCGCATTTAATCAGCAAAAAATGCTGATCGGAGCCCGCAAAAAATACTGTCGTGTGAAAGAGGCGTAAAACAGATACTATATTTGATCTTATCCAAAAGGCTGAGAAGTCAAGGAAATTTGATGGGACAAAGGGGGCCATGTTAAGTTTTGCTATAGAGCCTGGTGAGATCTGTTTATGGCCCTGTCTTCAGTCTAGGGATCAGTGAACTGCACAGAGGCACGAGTTATTATGCTTACTACAAAGAGATGTCTGCTTTGGGCAACTTTTCATACTAATGACGTACGAATGAGTGGTCCCGGTGAATCACGCTTTTCTTTTTACCAGATATCTCATTGAACATATGGGCAGTACAGGACAATGCTTAAAAACGCACAGAGCTCCAATTAGATGTGCATGGGTAATGAACCTATTAACGTCATATACTTAACCCTTTCAATGCTTCAATAGGCGGCACTTAAAGTGTAATGCTCTATAGTCACTCAAATGCGGGGGGGAAATGGCGAGTTAACTTGTACAATAGCAATGCTGAAATATTTTATGCAAAACAGAGATGAAATCCCAGCTGCACCTTGAATACGTACATTAGATACTTATAATAGACATCTTTCCTGTATTACAATAGAGACCCGCATTCCCGGCATCAGACAGCAGCTTTGTTGGCTGGATAATTAACCTGAATCATTCATAGATCTCTGTGACAACGCTGAATGCCGCGCCAGTGACACAGTAGTGCTCCACCTTGGAGATAAAGGTGTCCCTTTAGACTGTGCATTAATGATGTCCTTTCCAGCAGAAGCTTCCATAGGATACTTTTTCTGGCTGGATTTAAGGTCTTCATCGCAGCAAGCAAGAGTGCATTATTGATTTCATATACAACAAAATTACTGTACATGACTATTGTCCAAAAGTCTTTAGAAAACGCTTAGGTTTAAAGAGTCACTGACTTTAAAAAATTTGTAAAAAAAAATGTTATAAGTTTTGATCGGTGGGGGTTTGAGTGCTAAGACCCCCCACCAATCTTTAGAACAAGAGGAGAGAAGCGTGCACATATTGCGCACTCTCTCCTTGCTGCAAAGGACGGAATCGAGATGGGCCGGTAGATGTTTATTAGAGTTGAGCGAACATGCTCGTAACGAGCACTGTACTGCTTGGATCCCCTGCGCTTGAATGGCCGCAGCCATCCGGATCCGTGCTCCTCACCCGACTGCCAGTCAGGTGAGGACGGATCCGGATGCTTGCGGCCATTCAAGCGCAGGGGATCCGAGCAGTACAGTGCTCGTTACGAGCATGTTCGCTCAACTCTAATGTTTATTGAACCAGTCTCTTGCAGCGAGGGTTGAGGGCCTGCTAAGCACTGGCTTTTCTCCCCTCGTTCTAGAGATCGTTGGGGTCTCAGCACTCAGACCCCCCACTGATCAGAAGTTTTGATATGTCTTTATGACATATCAAAAGTTTTTTGAAAAGTTTGTGACCTTTTAAAGCATATAAGAGCACTGCTTCTTAAAGGGTTTTCCAGTACGTTTATATTGATGGCCTAAGCTCAGCATAGGCCATGAATATCTGATCCCTGGGGTTCCCACAACCAGCATCCCTGATGACTAGCTGTTCGGCAGAAGATCTGATGCTGGAAGGTGGATTTCAAATTGCAGCTCCATCCACTGTGTAGTGGATGGAGCTGGTTACTGTCTAGCCTGAGAAAAGGCCATCAATATAGAAAAAATCTTTAATTGCCCCCAGACCAAAGTAAAAAGACATGAAGGTAATACATTAAGAAAAATAAGCAGGTAACTAATAAAAAGTACAAAGTCTTGGGGGAACCATACCGTGAAAGTGACCATAAACATACCAGTGGTTGGCCAAACCAATTGACTATCTAATATGTGTGCCAACTTAGGCCAGGTCAGATTTCAACATGACAGATCTTTAGTCTTCATGGGAGATGAGCTGCTGCCAAAGGTGCCTGGCAGCAGCATATTCCCCTGTACCCATGGATGCACCTAGCTTTTCTGCTACTTGAGACAAAAATTTTAAACGGCACCCCACCCCCATGCCAAATTCTCAACTTAACCCCTTCCCTCCTAACATTACATACAGCACTACAAAATATAAAGGGTAATACGACACCCCATAGCTCTTACATCCAGTGATGTTTCCTCTGATGTAGATGTTTTCTTTCGTCATCTTCTCCATTCGATGATTTCTTTCAGCCATCTCTTGTCTCCCCACAGTTTGAAACACAGACATATTAGTTTCCTACTTTTTCATCATCCTAGCACCTTCTGAACACTCCATCCTGCCACCCCCAATACTGTGCCCTCTGTGCTCCCCAATACTATACTGCAGAAACAGTCCACCTGAAGATACTAGTACCACACAGTGCCCCCCTCAATAATAATTGGCTCTCAGTGTCCTAAAAAAATAACTACCCCTAGAAAATAGTCCCTGACACTGATAGTTTTGCAAACATAATTGCAAAAATAATTGTTCTAAACTGATACTGTGAAAGCGTATCCCCCACAATAAGAGTGCTCCCAAAAGCCCCACCAATAGTAACAATTCTCTGCCAGAGTGCACTTAGTAATAATAGTGAACCTACAGTGCCCCCAACAGTAATAATGTCCCCACTGTACCCATACGAGTGATCATGTTCTCCATGGTTCCCCAATAGTAATAAAGTTCACCATAATGTGCGCTACTACAAAAAATACCCCTATAATCATGTGCGCTAGTACAAAAAATGCCCCCTTAAAATGTGTGCCTGTAAAAAAAAGACCCCTTATAGTGTGGTAGTGAAAAAAAGCCTCCATTCTGTTTTCCATTTAAAGAAAAAAAACACAGTGTTCCCAGTAGAGTCAATGTCCCCATATAGCCCATATAATGTGTTCCTGTCCAAAAAATGTCTGTCCCCCTTCTTCTTAGAGCCCTGGTAGACCCAGTGTCCCCATAGTGCCCCCATAATGTGTGCCTAGTACAAAAATACATCCTCTTAGTGCCCCCAGAAGAGCCACTGTGCCCATAGTGCCACCCTTAATGTCTGCCAGTATAAAATGCCCCTATTTAGTGCCCCCACTAGATGCTCCCATAGTGCTTCTCTAGCCCCCTCCCCCCATAGTGGCCTAACAGCGCGGTGCAGTCCTATTCCAGCCTGTGTCCCGCACTGGATACTGCCCTGCTCAGGTAGCACAATGATGATGACGCCATCACGCTGCCTGTTCCGGCCTCTGATAGGCTACAGGCACTGGGCCTGAAGTCTATCAGAGGGAGCTGGTAAGGGAGACGTCGCTCCCGTGCCCCGTCGTTAACCACAGCATTTACCTGTATCATTGTCTTGAGGATGGTGATACAGTTGAATATAGCGAGATGAGCGCTTCCACAATGTAAGTGCTCATTTCACACAGTCCTGCTGTCACCCCACTTGACCGTGGGGTCGTGCCACCTGAGGTGATCACCTCACCTAATTAGCGGTGTAGCCCTGCCTGTACCCATTAAAAACAACTGAGCATGCATGTCAATGGAGGAGACAGGAAAAATACTGAAGCTGTTGACCGAACAAGCTCTTTGCTACTATTGAAGTTGTCTAGACACCTTAGTGTTACCGTACTTTCAGTAAACTTTTTATATAGAAGAGGATTCTTTACGATGGGAGCAGTGAGACTATGGAAATCTCTGCCTGAGGAGGTGGTGATGGTAAGTTCACTAAAAGAGTTCAAGAGGGGCCTGGATGTATTTCTGGAGTGTAATAATATTACAAGTTATAGTTACTAGAGATGGGTCATTGATCCAGGGAGTAATTCTGATTGCCTGATTGGAGTCGGGAAGGAATTTTTTCACCTAAAGTGAGGAAAATTGGCTTCTAACTCACAGATTTTTTTTTTTACTTCCTCTGGATCAACTTGCAGGATAGCACAGATGTCTTTTTTCGGCCTTATAAACTATGTTACTATGTTACTATATGTCATAGGGACATATCAAAAGTTTATATTTCTTGGGTTCTGAGCACGAGATTCCCCCCCCCCCCATTATCTAGAATGAAGGGACAGAAGTGCTCATTTAGTGCACACAATCTCCTCGCTGCGCCCTGGGTATTACGCAGTGCCCATTCACTGGGTTGTCTGTGTTATACAAGGCAGGGCTGGTCCTCCAGCGTGAGAGATGTCCTTTGTAACTGCTCTCTAATCAGGCCAAAATTATGGGGATCCTGAACAGGGAACCCCCTCTATTAACTCAGAATCTGTAATACATATAGGATAATGGGGTTTCTACACTGGTCTCTTGATCATAACGCAAACACACTCTCATTGCTTCAAATCCAGAGGTTTGGCAGGAGAGCAAACGTTATCAATCTCTTGATAAGGAGAGGTTGTACTGTACATGTCAAGATCAGGAGATTGCTAACTTACCATTTAAGGAATTTCCAAATAACATACCAAATGCTAAAAGCTACATTTTCAACCTAATTTGGTTTAATTCCTAAACTTATCAGTAACTAAAAAAAATATTTTTGGGAAAGATAAGAACTGGCTGCTTGATCCCTTGAAGTTCTCATTTATGTACAGTATTATGATAATGTGGGCATTTGGGTATAAAGCAATTAGTAGATTACAGTAAGGAGACCCGCCACTAGGCACTGGATGTGTCATTAATATGTATTTAGCAAGTGCCAATAAATAGGCGAACATTTTCGTTAGTCCCAGGAAAGCGGTCTAATTAAAATTTGGCATCAAAATGTTCTTGTCAACTCCTTTAGGAAATGAGGTAGAGCGAGAAAATGTATCTAAGAGCGGGCAAGGCATGCCAAAAGTTCCCAGCCAAGACACTCGACCTAGGAGGCAGGCATGTGCCAAACACTTAGCAGCATATGAATGTGAATGCTGATAATCAGGTGGGGATGTGTGCTTGTAGGGCACTTCTCAAGATTACTGGATTACTTATAAGTGCCACTGGCAGCTGGTAATTTATACTCTGACCAGACTCCGAATTGATATGCAAATTAAATTACTTTTATTTCAATGCTCTCCCCAAGGTATGAGTTACCTGAAATACTTGAAGGATCTGTTTGTCCGATAACATTGACCCAGATTTGATTTCTCATTCCAATGCCAATCTCACTAATATATCACCTATACTACTTACCCAGCTTTAATGCAGAGTGGAAAAAAACCATAGTAGTAAGATAAACTTTTTTCAATCCATAAGACGCACTTTTTCCACCAAAAGTAGGGGGGAGGATGGTAGTGTGTCTTATGGAGCATATACTAGTGAGTGCTTTCATTATGGAAGTGCTCACTAGTATACAGTAAGATAGTAGAATATAGCATTCCTGGTACTGGCTGTACTTACCGCTTCCTGGCCATCTCTGGGTCCTCACTGTGTACAACATCAGAACGTAGCGTACGCACTATAACCTGATACTGTAAGGTTGTAGTGCAGGAAGGCGCCCATAGAAGACCAGGGAGCGGTGAGTGCAGAAAGAGCCGCTGGATCTGCTTAGTGGAGCAGGAGAAGTAGGTTCATTTATTCATTTTATATATGTTGCGGGTCTGATCTGAGGTCTAGTAATGAATGGTATCTGGTTTGGGGATCTGATGTGGGTCTGATCTGAGGTCTCATGAGGATTGGGGGTCTGATGAACATTTGAGGTCTGATCTGAGGTCTGATGAATATTGGGAGTCTGATTTGTGGGTCTGATTTAAGGCCTGATGAGGACTGGGCGTTTAATTTTGGGGTCTGATGAAGATTGGGGTTGTGATCTGAGCTCGGATGAAAACTATTTTTTTTCTAATTTTCTTCCTCTAAATACTAGGCGCATCTTATGGTCAGGTGCATCTTATAACGCGAAAAATACAGTACATATTTTCGGTGAACACATAGAAAAAAGGAAAACTTCCAGCTGTGTGACATAAGCAATAATTTAAGTAAAGATGAATACGTCTTTAGTAGTTTGGTACATCTAATATGTAAACTGCTGTAATGCCTAATTTGGACAGGAAAGTGGACATCCAAGTGGCATAACTGGCTGTGCTAATGGAATGACAGCCATCAAGGCATTATGGGGAAGCCCAAGGGCGTAACTACCACATCGGCAGACCATGCAACGGCTATGGGGTCCAGGGCAAGAGCGGGCCCAGTCTTAGTTGGGATCCTCTCCTCTTCTACTGGAGTGAAAACTTGGTCAGGACTCTACCTTCTAAAGGAACAACTTTTAGCAAATGAGAAAGTGGAAAAAATGGCCCAAGGGTCACTGAAAGGGGTTCAGAAGTAAACCCTTCTGTCCTGTGTGGGGGGCCTGGTCTGATCCTTGCTATGGGGCCCTTACTTCTCTATGTACGCCACTGGAGAAGCCTGTATGGCTGCATCATTCATAGTCATGGTGTCATGTGCTATCAGCTATAATGGTTGTTCCCGCCTGAATTCATGGATGGAACATTGACCAGCCTTCAGTATGTCCAGGATATCGTGGAACTTTTTTTTTACTCAACTGGTGTTCTAACTAGATAATGTCTGCCCACACACTGCCAATTTTACACAATGTGATCTTCAGAGTATCCAGCAGCTCCCCTGGCCAGCTTAATCACCAGATCTCTTCCCCATGGAGGAAAGATGCTACCCAGTATTAATGTGACCCTGCCTCAACATATACTGTACCCTGCTGCAGAACCCAAAATAAAGGGTGCACCGCCTTGGTTGTGTGATCATTGACCAAGCACCACTAGCAGCTTATACTTTGTTAGTCTCAATCACATTATGTTTTCCAGGTGTTCTTTCTTCTACATCTATCATCTATGTTATTATTAAGAAACATATTTGGATGTCACTAAAAAGTGATATAGGCTACTTGAATGGTCTAAACTGCTTAAATCCCATAATAGTTTTGTTAGTTTAAAGTTCTGAGATAGATAGATAGATAGATAGATAGATAGATAGATAGATAGATAGATAGATAGAAAGAAAGAAAGATGATAGATAGATAGATAGATAGATAGATAGATAGAATACTCAAGAGGCATTTGCGCTGATATAAAAGTCTGGTGCTATAGGCACATTTTAAGTGAACACTTCATACACTCCCACACAAAGCCTTAACACATCAACACTTTTACCAAGGTGTCAAGGTTATTATCGAAACTCTGAAATGTGTGAACTTGAGCTGTGTTCTCCACCGCCCACAGAAGGAAGGGAAATACCCCTAGCATCTCAAGACTTTGCCTTTCTGAAATAAACTCTTACATAACAAGACAAACTCAGCAAAAGGATGACTTCATGATTTGCCTTTTTGAGATTTGTAAGTAATTTTGTCCAGATTTCTGTTAAAGGGTTTATCCAATAGTACAAATACTCCCCCACAATGCAGGGGCCCCTCCTACAGACAACACTTACCATGTCCCTGGCACCCGCGCCCCCAGATGTTTTGATCCACTCGATGGGGAGATGCACCATTCTATAAGAGGGGCCCAGGCATTGTAGGGGGTATTTTTTATTATTGTATAACCCCTTTAAGGGCACAGTTGCTTTTCAATTTTTGCCAGACAGGTGGTAGAGGCTACCCTCTCTAAGTCACTGACCTAACATGGAGTCTTATGAGCCTTAAAGGGATAATTTGAGAACAAGAACTCCTTTAATATTGTCATGGTACAGATGTTCCCTTCTCCCCCACTTCTGGTCCCTTCTCCACATGCACACCACTACCAACCAATCAATGGCCTCAACGGTGACAGCCGTCACATGCTACACCTGCACACGTCACCACTGAGACCACTGATTGGCTGGTAGGATTGACATTTGTGTAGATGGCACATTACACTTTCTGCAGGGACTGGAAGATGAGAATCAATCCCTAAACCCTGCCTGAGAGTGTCAAAAAGGGGTACCAATCTTGGACAACCCTTTTAATTCTTACTAGTAGTGTCTCAGACATCTGCTTTCCATAGATAGTATAATGGGGCATTGCTCAACCAGGGGCAACTTAATGTGGCCCTGGAAAAAGCCTAAAAGTGGACCAACCAAATTGATAGAAAGTGGGGCAACTCAAGTAGGCAGGGTGAATGCAGACACGCCTAAGGCCTTAGATACCTGCTTCCCTGTGTCATCTGTACACTGCCTCAGAGGCTTCAAGCCTAGTGTTCTCTACTTATGAGGGTGAACAGCAGGGCAGGAAGCCACTGTCACATAATGCCACTGTCACATAATAATGGTGATACAGTTGAATTGAGGAGGACAACTGTGGTACCCAGCTGTGGACATAAGTACCTGATGCTCCCATCATTAATCAACTCTGGGCTTATGAGATTGTTACGTTCCCGAGGAGGGCTCAGGAGGCCCCTGGGCATCGGCCCACCAGGATATTTCCCTATAGGGTCTATGGCCACAAAACGGGTCTTACTGTTTAGCTTCCTTCTGAAAGACATCTCCCAGAATTCCACAGGACTTTGCAGAGTGTGCATGTTTGTTTTGTAGAGGAGAAGGAGACAAGTTACTACCAGACACAGCGGCTTAACTCTTACCATATCAAAGGCTTGAGCGTGTTGATGTAATCTGCTGAAATCGTGGGGATCCACCAACTTTTATCTAATACGAGTAGGACCCAGCTGTGAATTTCATAGGAGGAGGGTGGAAGGTGATTAAATGTTCCAGTGAAATACCTTTCATTACAGACTAGTGTAGTAGCGTGTTTTTAAAGTGTAGTATAGTATAGTGAGTATAGTGACTGTTTATCTGTAATGCCCCATTTTCCTGAACTCCGTGATGGTCATATGACATTGTCTGCTGCTTTATTCCCCTATTCTGATGACAACACATCAACATCTGAGGCCTAGCAAGGCTTGTAAGGCTTTGCCCTGTTGACACAACATGACAATGACCTTGCCTCTGAGGGCGCTGTTCTGCTCATTCTTCTGCACCCTGCCCTGTAGATGTGATGTCAGCAATGATGCTATGTCTTAGGGCTGGGGTTTTCCAGCAGGTACTCAAGCAGGCTTGGATTTGTGATGTTCAAGCAGGTAGGGGAAAGAGAGGAAGTGACCTGATGCTACAGACACTTCCCATGAATCTTGCACCAGGATGTAAACACAAGGTGCTTGTCAGAGAACGCAATTAAGGATTTCAAAAGGTTGGGAGGTACAATGAAATTTGCACATATATTCTAGTTTTTCTTCCTCTAGTGTTATGGTTTGTGCTCTAACTATAGTTGTGGGTCTTCTATGTGAATTCCAGCGGTGATCTATTGGCTTACAAGTGCATATCAATAAATTAGAATATCATCAAAAAGTTAATTTATTTCAGTAATTAAATTCAAAAAGTGAAACTCCTATATTCTATAGATGCCTTACACACAGAGTGATCTACTTTTGATCTACAAGTGTTTATTTCTTTTAATCATGATGAGAATGTCTCACATCTAATGAAGACCCAAAAGTCGGTATCTCAGAAAATTAGAATATTATATAAGACCAAATAAAAAATTATTTTTAATACAGAAATGTTAGTCTACAGAAAAGTATGTCCAGTAAATGCACTCAATATTTTGTCGGGGCTCCTTCTGCATGAATTACTGCATCAAAGCGGCGTGGCATGGAGGCGATCAGCCTGTGGCACTGCATAGGTGTTAAGGAAGCCCAGGTATCTTTGATAGCAGCCTTCAGCCCGTCTGCATTGTTGGGTCTGGTGTCTCTCATATTCCTCTTGACAATACCCCATAGATTCTCTATGGGGTTAGGGTCAGGCGAGTTTGCTGGCCAATCAAAAACAGTGATAGCAGGGTTGGCAGGGCTCGTTATTATTTATTATTGCCCAAATACCTGGTTATTAAACCAGGTATTGGTAATTTTGGCAGTGTGGACAGGTGCCAAGTCCTGCTGGAAAATTAAATCAGCATCTCCATAAAGCTTGTAAGCAGAGGGAAGCATGATGTGCTACAAAATTTCCTGGTAGACGGCTGTGCTGACTTTGGACTTGATATAACACAGCACACAGACACCAGCAGATGACATGGCCCAAAAACTTCACTGACTTTGGAAACTCACACTGAACCTCAAAGAACTTGGATTGTGTGCCTCACTACTCTTCTTCCAGACTCTGGGACCTTCCAGACCTGGATTTCCAAATGAAATGCAAAATTTACTTTCATCTGAGTAAGTGGCATTTATCATGTAGAGGAAGTTAATACAAAGCACTTACTGATGTATTGTGATTGTCCATATTGCTTCCTTTGCTGGCTGGATTAATTTTTCCATCACATTATACACTGCTCGTTTCCATGGTTACAGACCACCCTGCAATCCATAAGTGGTGGTCATGCTTGCACAATATATCACTGGCCTAGTGTGCAAGTGGGGAGCAGCGCTGGGGTCCTCCAGCCACAGCTCTCCCCGCTCTGTTCTGGTTGTAGGTGAGGGTCCCAGAGGTGCAACCCGCACCTATCAGACAATGGGGGCATAGCCTAGCGATATGCCCCCATTGTATGTGATAGAATACCTCTTTAAGCATTAGGCCTGGTCCTTAATTATCCATTTCCATTTATTGTACAGTACAGACCAAAAGTTTGGACACACCTTCTCATTCAAAGAGTTTTCTGTATTTTCATGACTATGAAAATTGTAGATTCACACTGAAGGCATCAAAACTATGAATTAACACATGTGGAATTATATACTCAACAAAAAAGTGTGAAACAACTGAAAATATGTCTTATATTCTAGGTTCTTCAAAGTAGCCACCTTTTGCTTTGATTACTGCTTTGCACACTCTTGGCATTCTCTTGATGAGCTTCAAGAGGTAGTCACCTGAAATGGTTTTCACTTCACAGGTGTGCCCTGTCAGGTTTAATAAGTGGGATTTCTTGCCTTATAAATGGGGTTGGGACCATGAGTTGTGTTGGGCGGAAGTCAGGTGGATACACAGCTGATAGTCCAACTGAATAGACTGTTATAATTTGTATTATGGCAAGAAAAAAAGCAGCTAAGTAAAGAAAAACGAGTGGCCATCATTACTTTAAGAAATGAAGGTCAGTCAGTCCGAAAAATTGGGAAAACTTTGAAAGTGTCCCGCAAAACCATCAAGCGCTACAAAGAAACTGGCTCACATGAGGACCGCCCCAGGAAAGGAAGACCAAGAGTCACCTCTGCTGCGGAGGATAAGTTCATCCGAGTCACCAGCCTCAGAAATCGCAGGTTAACAGCAGTTTAGATTAGAGACCAGGTCAATGCCACACAGAGTTCAGCAGCAGACACATCTCTACAACAACTGTTAAGAGGAGACTGCGTGCAGCAGGCCTTCATGGTAAAATAGCTGCTAGGAAACCACTGCTAAGGACAGGCAACAAGCAGAAGATACTTGTTTGGGCTAAAGAACACAAGGAATGGATATTAGAGCAGTGGAAATCTGTGCTTTGGTCTGATGAGTCCAAATTTGAGATCTTTGGTTCCAACCACCGTGTCTTTGTGCGACGCAGAAAAGGTGAACGGATGGACTCTACAATACTGGTTCCCACCGGGAAGCATAGAGGAGGAGCTGTGATGGTGTGGGGGTGCTTTGCTGGTGACACTGTTGGGGATTTATTCAAAATTGAAGGCATACTGAACCAGCATGGCTACCACAGCATCTTGCAGCGGCATGCTATTTCATCCAGTTTGCGTTTAGTTGGACCATCATTTATTTATCAACAGGACAATGACCCCAAACACACGTCCAGGCTGTGTAAGGGCTATTTGACCAAGAAGGAGAGTGATGGGGTGCTACGCCAGATGACCTGACCTCCACAGTCACCAGATCTGAACCTAATCGAGATGGTTTAGGGTGAGCTGGACAGCAGAGTGAAGACAAAAGGGCCAACAAGGGCTCAGCATCTCTGGGAACTCCTTCAAGACTGTTGGAATACCATTTTAGGTGACTACCTCTTGAAGCTCATCAGGAGAATGCCAAGAGTGTGCAAAGCAGTAATCAAAGCAAAAGGTGGCTACTTTGAAGAACCTAGAATATAAGACATATGTTCAGTTGTTTCACACTTTTTTGTTAAGTATATAATTCATAGTTTTGATGCCTTCAGTGTGAATCTACAATTTTCATAGTCATAGTTACATGGTTGTAACGTCTTTTTTTTTTTTTTTTTGGGGGGGTGTGAAATTTAAATAAACCAGCCACTGGTGTACCCCCAATAGAAGCAGACCATTCAGCTGCTATGGTGCCCATGGAGGAAAAGCCCCGCCCCCCAATTTAAACTTACATGGCTAGCTGTGAGAAGGCTCTGTGATGATGTCATCAGCATGTGATCTGGGCAGCTATACAGAGTTCAGCAGCTTTCAAGGTGAAGGACCTGCAATGATGTAATCGTCATGTGACCAGTACAGGAACAGTTTGCTCAGCAGTGGAGAAAAAAACGTGATGAACTACCTGGGGAGGAGCTCCTGTGCTGTGCCTGGGAGAGCCCATAACATCCTAGACATACTGGTTCTGTCCTTCTGTATCCTTCATGTAATATTCACTGATGCCATATAAAAACAGTCTGGTAATACTGGAGATTCTAGTTCTCTCTTCTTATATCCTCTCCCTGTAATATCAATGTTTCATAATAACAGCCTGACCATACTGGGAGTTGTAGTTCTCTCCTCTTTTACCCGTCCATGTATTGCACTCTAATTTCCAATAACAACCTGGTCATGATGAGACTTGTAGTTCTCTTGTCACTATGAAGATTTACTTTAGCGTCTGTGGTGTGTATTATTATTTTCTGCAGAAGCTGGGGTGTGTGTTGTTATGTTCTACAGCAGCTGAGGTGTACATACCTCCCAACCGTCCCGGATCCAGCGGGACAGTCCCGGATTGCAGTGGCAGTCCCGCTGTCCCGGTATGGGGGAGGTATGTCCCGGTCTCTGGCAGCTGTCTCTGCGTCCATAGGACGCAGAGACACTTGCCTGTTGCAGGAAGGAGCAGACAGCCAGAATCGGCTGCCTGCTTCTTCCATCCTCCCTCCTGTCCCCCCTGCAGCTCCCCGTACCTTTCATCTATGCATCGGGTCTCGGCGGGGGGGCGGGGCCGGCCGTCAGCATTGGCTCCGCCCCCTTCAGGCACGAGCAGAAGATCTTCCTGCTGGTGATGCTGGCCCTGCTGCTAGGAAAAAGGTAAGTATAATACTTTTAATTTTTTAACTTTCTGTGGACTGTGACATCAATGTTAATCCCTGGACTGTGACATCACTGTGTTTATTATGCCTGTACTGTGACATCACTGTGTTTATTAAATAAACACAGTGATGTCACAGTACAGGCATAATGGACTTGACATCAATGTTTATTATCCCTGGACTGTGACATCAATGTTTATTATCCCTGGACTGTGACATCACTGTGTTTATTATCCCTGGACTGTGACATCAATGTTTATTATCCCTGGACTGTGACATCACTGTGTTTATTATCCCTGGACTGTGACATCAATGTTTATTATCCCTGTACTGTGACATCACTGTGTTTATTATCCCTGTACGGTGACATCACTGTGTTTATTATCCCTCTACGGTGACATCACTGTTTATTATCCCTGGACTGTGACATCACTGTGTTTATTATCCCTCTACGGTGACATCACTGTTTATTATCCCTGGACTGTGACATCACTGTGTTTATTATCCCTGTACGGTGACATCACTGTTTATTATCCCTGGACTGTGACATCACTGTGTTTATTATCCCTGTACTGTGACATCACTGTGTTTATTATCCCTGTACGGTGACATCACTGTTTATTATCCCTGTACTGTGACATCACTGTGTTTATTATCCCTGTACGGTGACATCACTGTTTATTATCCCTGGACTGTGACATCACTGTGTTTATTATCCCTGTACGGTGACATCACTGTCTTTATTATCCCTGGACTGTGACATCACTGTCTTTATTATCCCTGGACAGTGACATCGCTGTGTTTATTATCTCTGTACAGTGACATCGCTGTGTTTATTATCTCTGTACAGTGACATCGCTGTGTTTATTATCCCTGGACTGTGACATCACTGTGTTTATTATCCCTGTACAGTGACATCGCTGTGTTTATTATCTCTGTACTGTGACATCGCTGTGTTTATTATCCCTGTACAGTGACATCTCTGTGTTTATTATCTCTGTACGGTGACATCACTGTGTTTATTATCCCTGTACAGTGACATCGCTGTGTGTATTATCCCAGTGCAGGAAGAGGTAAGTGGTCTGTGTTTGTGTGTTTGTTTTCTATTTTTCAGGGTCGTGAATGCAGAGGACTACGTCGGATTCGGTGGACTACATCGGACCAGCTTTTTTTTTTATTTTTAATAAAATGGTCAAACAGGGGTCTGGGGGAGTGTTTATTTCAATAAAATGTTTTATACTGGTGTGTGTGTATTTTTTTTTTACAATACTACAGTTTTAGTAATTATGGCTATCTACTGACGGCCCTGATTACTAATACTGGGCTTAGTGCTTGCCGGTATGGCAGGCCAGCACTAACCCCAACATTATTACCTCGGCACCCACCGCCACCAGGGGTGCCGGGAAGAGCCGGGTACCCGCAGGACCGGACCTTCTAAATTGAGGGTCTGGCTCTGGGGCGGCTGCAGGCTGGTACCATTAGGCTGGGAAGGGCCAATAACCGTGTCCCTTCCCACCCTGGTAGTGCCAGGCTGCTGCTGCTGGTTGTATCTGGCTGGAGAAGGAAAAAAGGGGGGACCCCACGCCATTTTTTTTTAATTATTTAATTATTTTTGTAAAAAAATGGCGTGGGGTCCCCCCTTTTTTCCTTCTCCAGCCAGATACAACCAGCAGCAGCAGCCTGGCACTACCAGGGTGGGAAGGGACACGGTTATTGGCCCTTCCAGCCTAATGGTACCAGCCTGCAGCCGCCCCAGAGCCAGACCCTCAATTTAGAAGGTCCGGTCTTGCGGGTACCCGGCTCTTCCCGGCACCCCTGGTGGCGGTGGGTGCCGAGGTAATAGATGTTGGGGTTAGTGCTGGCCTGCCATACCGGCAAGCACTAAGCCCAGTATTAGTAATCAGGGCCGTCAGTAGATAGCCGTGATTACTAAAACTGTAGTATTGTAAAAAAAAAAAAAATACACACACACCAGTATAAAACATTTTATTGAAATAAACACTCCCCCAGACCCCTGTTTGACCATTTTATTAAAAAAAAAAGCTGGTCCGACGTAGTCCTCTGCATTCACGACCCTGAAAAATAGAAAACAAACACACAAACACAGACCACTTACCTCTTCCTGCACTGGGATAATACACACAGCGATGTCACTGTACAGGGATAATAAACACAGTGATGTCACAGTACAGAGATAATAAACACAGAGATGTCACTGTACAGGGATAATAAACACAGTGATGTCACAGTACAGAGATAATAAACACAGCGATGTCACTGTACAGGGATAATAAACACAGTGATGTCACAGTACAGGGATAATAAACAGTGATGTCAAAGTCCAGGGATAATACACACAGTGATGTCACTGTACAGAGATAATAAACACAGTGATGTCACTGTACAGAGATAATAAACACAGTGATGTCACCGTACAGAGATAATAAACACAGTGATGTCACCGTACAGAGATAATACACACAGTGATGTCACCGTACAGAGATAATACACACAGTGATGTCACAGTACAGGGATAATAAACACAGTGATATCACAGTATAGGGATAATAAACACAGTGATGTCACAGTACAGAGATAATAAACACAGTGATGTCACAGTACAGGGATAATACACACAGTGATGTCACAGTACAGGGATAATAAACACAGTGATGTCAACGTAAAGGGATAATAAACACAATGATGTCACAGTACACCTGTGCAAACAAGGCCTGGGGGGCGCAGATAAGGCTATCATCATGATTTAGAAAAATCATTCCCCGATGAAATGTTGCAGTTCTCAAAATTCATTCAAACTAATGAAACTCCACCAGCACTGGAATGCCTTAAAATAATCAGAAATAACAAATTGCCTGTACTGTGACATCACTGTGTGTAGTATCCCTGTACGATGACATCACTGTGTTTATTATCCCTGTACGATGACATCACTGTGTTTATTATCCCTGTACGATGACATCACTGTGTTTATTATCCCTGTACGATGACATCACTGTGTTTATTATCCCTGTGTAGTAAAGGGACTGAGTGAGATTAGTTTATAGTGGGCGGGGTTAGGGGCGTGACCTACTGCAGAAAAAATTTGCCGCCAAAATATGTCCCTCTTTCTCTCTTTGCAGAGTTGGGAGGTATGGTGTTATTATGTTCTGTAGCAGCTGAGGTGTGTGTTATTATGTTCTACAGCAGCTGAGGTGTGTATTATGAGGTTCTGCAGCAACTGAGGTGTGTATTATGAGTTTCTGCAGTAGCTGAGGTGTGTATTATGAGTTTCTGCAGCAGCTAAGGTGTGTATTATGAGGTTCTATAGCAAGCTGACAGCTCCCGCCTCTATGCCCAGGTTCAGGCCTACCTACACTCTGGTGAGTACCCTGTTCCCTGACCCCATGGATCTCTGGGCATGCAGACTAGAACCGTGACCCGAACAGGCACAGCATGCTCTCCATCTTCTATCTTTCCCAGCCTCTAGTCTCATTTTGGAGAGGATTTTCAGTGCTGTGGGGGGGCATTGTGACATCCAAACAGTCCAGGTTGTCCTCTGCCAGTGTCCAATACATCACTTTTGTCAAAATGAACCAAGCTTGGATTTAATAGGATTTTCACACTCCTCCGACTGAGACTGATGAATAGATCTGGCCTTGCTTTCGGTTACCCATCCTGCCACCATCATGTCACCGTTGCGGCCTTCCAACCATTATGCTTTGTATGGCTTCTGCTGCTCCATCATGCCAATGCTGTGGTCTGCCGACCATCATATTCTTCTGCTGCCACCTCCTTCATGCTGCTACCTGTCTGCCAATATCTACCATATGGCTTCTGCTCCTCGCTGCTAATCCCCTACTGCCACCACTATTAACAAAAAGTATCTGCCACTACTACCAGTACCACCACTACTACTACTACGCATAGACTAGCACTTGCCACTACTACGCATAGACAGCCTTGTATACTGCTGCTACTTTTGCAACCGCATGCCACCATATCCACCATATCCACCATATCCGTAGGGCAGGCATAATTTTTGGACGCTTGGTTCATCAAGCCACTTCTTAAAAATGTTTCATCTTATAACTCTGTGTGTGTTTAAACATCATCTGCCCCCGATAAGGGACAATTTTTGAAAGCTTTGGAATATGAAAAAGCATGAGACATGTGCTGGTGCAGTGTGTTTTTAAACACGCTGTATGATAACACCGTCAAATGTGCGTTTATCTATAGCTATGTATGTCAGTATCATGCCTCATTCACACATCAGTGTTTGGTCAGTGATTTCCATCAGTGATTTTGAGCCAAAACCAGGTGCGTTTCTTAACACAATATGAGTTATAGTTACATCTCTGCCTGTTTGATTCAAATGTTCTCTGCATACTTTCTTCCAATACGTAAAATGCACAAGATGTACATAAAAGAAAACAGCAAATGAATAACTAGCTGCTTACATTTCTGAAACATTTAGTTCTTACCCTTCGTACTTTTTGTACTTCAGACTTCATAGTCGTTGCGTCTCATCCTTGCTGAATGCAGCACGTTGGTGAGTCATCAATCTCTCTGTATAAAAGGGAAGCATCTCTCAGCCTCTTTTCGGGAACCTTGTGTGTAGCCCTGAAGTATAGACTTTTTCTAAAGTAGAAGGTTGTGTGATTTACCCTGGAAATTCAGGTGAAGGCCTGAGATGTATTGTGTTGTACACCGCATAGTCTATGTGATCCATTTACTGCAATCCCACATTTCATATTCTGTAGACCTTTTTTCCTTTATCAACCGTGATATAAAGAGAGACCAGTGGTTTTATTTTCATCAAAGGACAAAGCTTACATGTGACTGTATACAGATCTGAACTGGGAGTAGTACCGAGCTGAAGGGCATGTCAGAAGAACTCTCACAAAATACTTCATTCAGTCATTATAACATGGTTACAAGACTGGCTGGTTTGATAAAGCAATAAAATGATATATTTTAATGTTCATATTACGGTCTCAAGACCAGGGCTGGTCCTACATTGATGCCCTGTGTGGTAGCTTCCCACCAATATGGTGTAATGTCATATATAGTAGTTATAACTGTAATATGAAGTGCTGAAATAACACTGCCATATGTTGGCCAAATAACAATGCTATACAATGCTGCCACCACAATAATGTACAGTGTTTAAAGCTTTTGTGCCTCAAAATATATTTGACATTTTTAAGCGAGCACCTGGATCTGAATAACTATAATTGCATGTAATTCAAAATCTAGTATAGCTACTGCACTATTCAATAAAGTGTATCTGTATGGCGCCACTTGCTGTTTGCTCTTTCCCTTATTTCTTGACCACCTCAATGAGGTGGTTGCACATGCTCAGTTTAAATCTTCAACTGCCACCAGCCATACTTTCTGGTAAGTGCTGTGTCAGTTATAGGGAAAGAGCTGCAGTAGAAAGGATATGCCCCCTGAGAAAGGAATGGGCTTCATGGGCTATTCCCTTGTTAATCCTTCATCAATTAAGCAGGTAAAAGGTCTGGCCTTAAAGGGGTTGTCTCACGAAAAATATTCTACAGTTTTCAAACCAGCACCTGGATCTGAATACTTTTGTAATTGCATGTCATTAAAAATTTTGTATAGCTACTGAGTTATTCAGTAACATGTATCTGTATAGGACCACTTAATTTCTTATTTCTTTGACCTATTCACTGAGCAGGCCGCACATGCTCAGTTTCAACTTTTAACTGCCTACTGAGCTGTGATAGGCAGAGCTGAGACACGCCTCCTTAGCTGCAGCAGAAAAGACACTCCCCTTGAGCTGTCAGCTTGATATAAATCTAGCAGATCAATGAATGGGGAGATCTCTGGGTCCATGTGAGGTACAGGGCTGGTTCTAGCTTTGTTAGAAAGGTATTGTCATGGACTATATGATGTCTGATTTTCATTTTTTACATTATTCTTGGGATAACCCCTTTAATTCCAGGTGTGGCATTTGCATTTGGAAGCTGTTGTTGTAAACCCACAGCATGCGGTCAAAAAGAGCTCTCAATAGAAGTGAAACAGACCATCATTAGTCTGAAAAAAGGAAGGAATCCATCAGAGAGATAGCGGAAATGTTAGGAGCATCCAAACCAATGGTTTGGTACATTCGTTTCCTAGCGCACTGGTGATCTCAGGAACTTAAAAAGACCTGGGCATCCACAGAAGACATCAGTGATGGATAATTTCAGAATCCTTTCCATGTTGAAGAAAAACCCCTTCAGAACATCCACCCAAGTGAAGAACACTCTCCAGAAAGTATCAGAATCTAGGTCTAACATAAAGAGAAGACTTCATCATAGCAAATACAGAGAGTTCGCCACAGGGTGCAAACCATAAATCAGCCTCAAAAATATAAAGTCAACATAAAACTTTGCCAAAAAACATATAAAGAAGCCAGCCCAGATCTGGAACAGCATTCTTTGGACAGATGAAACTAAGATCAACCTGTACCAGAATGATTGGAAGAAGAAAGCATGGAGAAGGCTTGGAACAGCTCATGATCCAAAGCACACCACATCCTCTGTAAAATGTGGTGGAGGCAGTGTGATGGCATAGGCAGGGCTGGCGTCAGCACCCGGCAAACCCGGGCAAGTGCCGGGGCCCACTGTGCCTGCTCACTCCTGCAGCCGCTTTCCTGGTCTTAATTAAAATGTCTGTTCTGGATTCTAGGGCAGCTTACCCCAGCAGTGCAGGCAATTTTTGCGAAGTGTACTGCTGGGGTGAGCGGCCCCAGGACTCAGAACAGAGTAGGTGAAGTTTCCTACCGGGCTAAAGGACCTTTGTGATGCAATTGCCCATGTGACCAGTGGGGAAGGATCCAAGAGCTGTATTCCAGTACGGAGAGGAGCCTGGCTGGAGTGTGGTGAGGCCTAGCTGTGTGTCTGTCCCTGTGTGTGTGTTTATGTGTATGTTTGTCCCCCTGTGTGTGTGTCTGTCTGTCCCCGTGTGTGTCTGTCCCCCTGTGTGTGTGTGTCTGTCCCCCTGTGTGTGTGTCTATCCCCCTGTGTGTGTGTGTCTGTCCCCCTGTGTGTGTGTGTGTCTGTCCCCCTGTGTGTGTGTCTGTCCCCCTGTGTGTGTGTGTGTGTCTGTCCCCCAGTGTGTGTGTGTCTGTCCCCCTGTGTGTGTCTGTCCCCCTGTGTGTGTGTGTGTCTCTGTCCCTGTGTGTTTGTCCCCCTGTGTGTGTGTGTGTGTGTGTGTGTGTGTGCGTGTGTGTCCCTGTGTGTGTGTGTACTGATGTACTGAGCATACACAGACAACAGTAATTTTAAAAGATAGGATAGCTCACATTTTGTTAATTTTTCTTTATTGTTTTAAGGACATCATTCAAAGTTATATTTTATTAGTTATCTGGGTCAAGCAGGGTATTTAGCCAGGAATGGTGGCGTAATGTGTTAAACTATTAGTTGAACCCCTACCCAAATAGGGTCTTTTTGAAGGTAATTGGCCCCCATTGTGTGTCTCTGTGTGTGTCTGTCCCCCTGTGTGTGTCTGTCCCCCTGTGTGTGTCTGTCCCTGTGTCCCTGTGTCTGTCACCGTCACCATGCCCACAGTACTTCCTATGTCTTGACGCAGCTGCATCAGGATGTTCTGTGGAGGCAAGAAGAAGACGGAAGAGGAGACAGCGCCGCCAGCATGGAGTCCATGGGGGAGGCACACTAAGGATGCAGGTAAAACTACCACATGATCTACACTAGTGTTATCTGTGGTTTTACATAAGACTGCAGATAACACTACCACATGATCTACACTAGTGTTATCTGTGGTTTTACATAGGGCTGCAGGTAACACTTCCACATTATCAGCACTAGTGTTATCTGTGGTTTTACACAGGACTGCAGTTAACACTACCACATTATCAGCACTAGTGTTATGTGTGGTTTTACACAGGACTGCAGGTAACACTACTACATTTTCTATACTCAGATAGCCATCACTGTGTTATCTCTGCTGTTACATTGGATTGCATGGGACATCTACTATATTATCTATACTTAGAGAGTTATCACTGTGTAAGGGGGCCCACTGAGACTTTATCGCCCAAGGGCCCACCTGAACCTGGAGCTCGCCCTGGGCATAGGCATATATAGCTTCTAATGTCACTGGGTCACTAGTATTTATTGATGATGTGACTAAAGACTGAAGCAGCCGGATGAATTCTGAAGTGTACAAGGATAGACTTTCTGCTCATATTCAACCAAATGCAGCAAGGTTGATTGAATGGCTCTTCACAGTACAGATGGACAATGACCCAAAACATACTGTGAAAGCAACCCAGGAGCTTTTTGAGGCAAAGAAGTAAAATATTCTGCAAAGGCCGAGTCAGTAACCAGATCTCAACCCGATTGAGCATGCATTTCAATGCTTAAAGAAGAACTCACGCAAAAAAAAATTATTCTCTGACCTGTTAGAAAGGTGCATGATATAATCTGTAGTGAATGTCATTTTCTTATCAGTGGCTGAAATTGAGAGTTTCCACTCTTTTCTTATTGTAGCTGGGTCATGTGACCAACTCCCTGACCTCCAACTGACCCAGGACAGGAAGCCAGTCACTTCTCTATTCATTCCTATGAGACTGAAAGTGAGGCTCCCATTGGAATGCATAGAAAATTAGACTTCCTGTCCACACATAAGGTGCTGTGTGAGTTGGTGGGTCTAATTGCTAGTCACATGACACAGATAAGAAACTTCAGGATGATATAACTAAAAATTCAGCTACTGGTAAGAAAATGACATTCACTACAGATTACGTAATGTACATTTCTAGCAGGACATGGAATAAAAATTTTTGCGGGAGTTCTTCTTTAAGACAAAACTTAAGGCAGAGAGACCCTCAAAGAAACAATGACTGAAGACAACTACAGTAAAGGCCTCACAACGGATCACAAAGGAGAAAATCCGGTGTTTGGTGATGTCCATGGGTTCCAGATCTCAGACAGCCATTTCATGCAAAAGATTGTCTTCAAAGTATTAAAGATCAACTTTTTATTTATGGTAATGTTAATTTGTGTGTAGAAAAATGGTTGCAATTCCAAAACTTTTCACAGGATATTTTTGTTCAACCCCCTTGAATTAAACCTGAAAGGCTAAACTTCAATTGCATCTCAGTTGTTTCATTTCAAATCCAATGTGGTGGGATACAGAGCCCAAATCATGAAGACTGTGTTACTGTCCAAATATTTCTAAACCTAACTGTATATGATGCCTGATTGTCTTTTTTTTACATCAGTCATGGCATAACTCCTTTAATTAGTACATTACAAAATGTAAACACCACCATTTCAGGGCCAGGCCTTTCCATCAGGCCATGAGGGCAAATGGTGATGGAGAAGAGAATGTGGAGATGAAGCTGTTCCCCCGAGGGGTTAGGTCAACCCCTCAATGCTTGGAGAACCTCATCTGCATAATAATAAAAGTAAAAATTGTGTTGCAACTGCACATAAGAGGGCTCGTTTAATTCACCATGATCACCCGTCCCAGGCAGTCTACCTGATTCATTAGGGTTGATCATGGTGAGAGATGCTCTTTCAGGCAGATGTTTATGGCCTGTGCTGGACTCTATATTCACATCAAAGTTAAAGAAGCAGAAACCGTGCTGGATATTCTCGGTGCAGTAAACCTATTGTACTTATAAGAGGTTATAAAAGGACAACTTATCATTCGTCCACTTTGACTTTGTGACCCTGAAAACCTCTTAGCTTCACATCTTGCAGGGCAAGAGATACAAGTGACATTCCTGTAAGCAGAAAATGTATACTGCATTTACAGATTTCCTGTCCTCGGTGACTATCCAGATCAATGCAAATTGCATTCCATTTTCAGCTCTAAGCCACTGCACAACATCAATACCATGAAATGAAGAGTTTTCCTTGCAGCTGATTCTCCCGCTAATGTGCTCGGAGTTCCAGAAAGAGGAAGCTGGTAGAGAGGAAATAAAAGTCACCCCGCCAATCCTTGCACAGCAATAAATCTACCTTTATTATAGCTAAGATATATAACAAATTACCTCCTCCCTATGCACCAAGTTATCTTCATTAAATAGGTTTGCCAGTTTTATATGAATAATGAGTAATAATTAATTCTACAAATTTCTAATATACTTTGTGTGTTCCTCACATTTTTCAACATTTGTTTGCTGTCAGAACATAAAACACTCTTGTTCACATTCAGAAGCAGTAAACTTGTGTACACCAAGTCCTGCTCTCAGCTGAGAGGTGGACACAGTTATATAGAGTCTAGACAATGCTCGGTGAGGCTACGGTCACATATCTGGCATACAGGAGAGGACCATATAGGGCAGTGATGGCGAACCTTTTAGAGACTGAGTGCCCAAACTGCAACCCAAAACCCACTTATATATCGCAAAGTGCCAACACGGTAATTTACCTGAATGCTACAGTCCAGTATAGTCTATCTTCCATGTACTTTATCATTTATCTATAATATCCTGCCTACATTCAGTGCACTGCCTGTGCTGTACCTGAGTACCACAGTCCAGTACAGTATATCTTCCATGTACTTTCTCACTTAGCTATAATCGCCTGCCTACATTCATTGCACTGCCTGTGCTGTTCATAGTGCGTCCTGCGCTGATGAATGACAGGGAAAGTCTAAGGCATATTGGTACACCATAGACTTTTTCCAGGGTGCGGGTGCCCACAGAGATGGCTCTGAGTGCCGCCTCTGGCACCCGTGCCATAGGTTCGCCACTACTGATATAGGGGGTGCAGAGGTAGCAGTCGCTACTGGGTCCAGGAGCCTGAGGGGCCCAAAGACCCTTGTGCCATCTAAGAAGACAGCAGTATTATAGAAGGTTCATGCTGGGAGGGCTCTGTTATAGATTTTGCACTGGGGCCCAGAATTTTCAAGTTAGTCCTCTGGCTGGAAGGAAGGGGTTAGGTCAAGAATTAGACATGGGGGGTGCTGTTTTAATTTTTGCCTCAGGCAGCACGAAGGCAATGTCCTCCTCTGCCTCTTGCCACAAAGCACTATGGGAAGGAGGGCCCAAGCTGAACTCTTGCACCAGGGCCTTTAGCTACGCCCCTGCTACGGGAATTGCCGTACCTGACATAGGTGCACACCGACTGCTGGATCCCAATTGACTATAATGGTACCCGATGGGTTTCCGGGGTAAATGCCAACTTTCTGCCAGGCAAATAGTGCTATAGCCAATGGGTATCCGGTGGTGTGCGGTAGTGTCTGGCAATCTCAGAACCGTAATTCAAGTGCCAAAACAGAATTCCTAAACGGAGATGTGAAGATAGCGTTAGATGAACCACCTGGACTCCAGACTGATATAGCATTGTCAATGAAGAAACATTATACAAAGAGTAATTATCATCCAAAGATCAATTGTAAGAACCATCATTCCCGATGATCGCCCAGTGTGAACACATTAAGTGATCGAACTACAAACGATAATTCTTTGATTTCTTGTATCCACTTCTCAGCTGAGAGTCGTATGTTTGCAGCCTGTAACAGTGTTCTCATTTACTGACAGCAAACTAATATCTTTAAATGGTAAGGAATTGGAACACAAAGTACTGTATATTAGAAAGTTCTATAGCTTGTTGTCTATACACTACAGCAATTTTTTGACGTCACAATATTTTACAATTTAAAATCCTACGGGTCACAGGTTCTTAAAGGGTAAAGGTGTGTCGTTTCCCAGATATGACCCTCAGTGGCATGCCCTGACCTCTGTCTGAGCTCCGTTCTGACCCCAAGATGCCTGGCCTAACCTCAGACTGTTTATCTACCGGCGAGTACTCTGCCTGTCCTGACTTCAGACCAGTTACCATATTGCATATACTCTACCCTGATCTCGACTTGTCCCAGACTACAGTTTTGACTGATCCCTTGGTGTTCTGCACTGGTGTCTTTTGACCCCCGTGATTCCCCTGCAGCAAAGTCCAGATCCCTGTACAGGGGTTAAAGGGTGAAGACCAGGAGGGCCACTTAGATAATGCTCTTGGGAGTAGACCCAAGCCAAATCTGTTCAAGTGACACAGTGAGCCCACACACGATGTGTAACAATAATGTATGTAAATCTCAGGGATTAAGGACATTTACATGGGCTGATACACTGAGCAATAATTGGAAATGATTGTGCATATGAACATCCATTCCTGATTATTGCCTGCTTGTTAGGGCGGGTTCTCACCAGCTCTAGCAATTCAGGTAGTGTTGACAGGACTTTTATTTCCATTATGAATAACAAAAAAAAAAAAACGGAATTGTTATATACGTCCATAGACATGCATTAGGATGGAGCAAAACGGAATGCCTCTTAAAGGGTTCTGTTTTGCATTCCATCCTAAAATTCCATTATATTCCGTTATATCATTATACCATTATAATCTGCATGTACATGCAGCGATCATCTCCTCTGTTTCACTATGATCCCTCATCCCCATACAGTTTCATTGTTTACAGAGGGTGACGTATGGCTAACAATGACTTGTTTGTGCTGCACAAATGGTTGGATCAGCAGTTAAACAAGGGCTTTCAAACATTTATTGGCTGCATTTACATGGGCCTGTTATCAGGAATGAGCGTTCATATAAATGTTCACAGTGGCTGTGGAGTAGCTGAGCAAGGGGCCCTCTTTAGGGATTGGGGACCTGGGCAATTGCCCAGTTTGCCCTCACATAATGCCGGCCCTGCATAGTCATAATCAGGAATGAACTTTCAAAGAATAATTGGCCCATCCCTCAGTCTGCGTAAATGAGACCTAAGCAAATGGCTGGGATATAGAGGCAAAAATTCCGGTACCTCTTAGGAATTTGCCAAGGTACATGAAGATCTGTTGGCAGATTTTAGATATAGGAGTCTATAGGTATGAGTTAGTTTTTATAATCCTATACATAGAGAGCTAAGGGCCCCATAGCAAGGATTAAACCAGGCCCCCCACACAGGACAGAAGGGTTTCTGCCTAAACCCTTTCCAATGACCCTTGAGCCATTTTTTCACTGCCTCATTTGATAAAAATTGTTCCTTTAGAGGGTAGAGTCCTGACCAAGTTTTCACCTCCAGAAGAAGAGGAGAAAATCTGAACTAAGACTGGGCCCTCTCTTGCCCTGGGCCCCATAGCAGTCACATGGTCTGCCGCTATGGTAGTTACACCCCTGCCTATAAATGTAACCATCAGCCTTTCAAAACTCTCATCTGCATCCTTACCTACTCATCTTTCCTTGGTAAAACAGCAGTTAAAACTCCAAGGATATTTGATAAACATAAGTCGCTGCTCTCAAACCTTTTTCTGAAACGGTAGATCAGTGGGAGAGATGCATTTCCCATCGAGAAAAATTGCCCCATGTTAAGGGCAGTTTGAACACACTGAATCGTGGTCTCAGATCCGGGCCTACTCTGGGATCATGAAAATAACATTAAGATGTCACATATTCACAAGTACTTGTTTGATGGAAGTAAGCGTTACAGGAAGCCTACTGAACCACTCACTTAAACATGATTCTAGTCGTACAGGATCTAAAGAGAGATGTAGTCACTGCTATTGAGCCCCTGGATCCACAGAAAGCCCAATGTAAGGTTTAAGCAGGGGCCTAACTACCATACTGGCAGACCATGTGACTGCTCTGGGGCCCAGGGCAAGAGGGGGCCCAGTTGGGATCATCACCTCTTCTATTGGGTCTCTATCCTCTAAAGGAACAACTTTTAACAAATGAGGCAGTGGAAAAATGCCCCCCTTCTGTCCTGTGTGGGGGACCTGGTTTGATCCTTGCTATGGGGCCCTTACTTCCCTATGTACACCACTGGGTTTGAGAACCAATGACTCAAAAATAATATAGATCTAGTTTGTTATTCACGGGTTGAAGTGAGATGGCCTGATGGAACCATTGTTGAGGGCTGTAATCGGAGTAATCCCTCCAGCACTAGTAAGAACCACATTTCATACTTTCTCTACTAATGCCGCTACATTAAGTCGCTGTGGGATTCCCCAACAGCCGCACAGACTACGTTACTTGATTATGTGCTTAATGACAAGTCATCAGTAATCTGTTCTGGCTGCGCCATCTGCTCCTGTCCTTTGCAATATTAGAGGAAATCACAGACCTTTCACTGTCTGGCAGATGTGAATTTGGTTTCAGAGTCCATATACAAAGTCATTTTGTTATGGAGACAAGTTAATACTCAGGAGGTTGTAAAATAAGTTACATGAACGGTAAATCGAAGGTTACTGCGTGAATGCACAGGGAACTCCTAATGACTTTTACCAGCAGTTCCAGCAGTAGAAAAATTTGATATTGGGACCTTTTTAAGGTGCAAATCCAGCGATCCTCTGAGGAACCGATGCTGAGGATGGAAGTGGCAGTGGCCCTGATGAGGTGTCGTGTCATGGTGTACTACCTCAGGCCGTTGCTTCCTGGAGTTCGGTGCAGTGAAAAGGTAGTTTGAAGAATGAAGCCACCAGTAAATGTATAACAGTCTCTCTTTACTTAGTGCAAAATATAACTTGTGGCACATCCAGCAGTATTGAATACAAAGTGTAGATTCTGGCACCAGATGAGGTGGTATGGTGGCAGGTTGGATGACAATGGATTGGAACTAGCACTTGTTGATATAGGTATAAGATTCAGGCTTGATTTTAGTTTGGCCTAGTGGTTATTTAGGTGGGTGATGCTCTCTGAGCTGTAGTCCCTCGCCTTGCAGCAGTGTCTATAAAATGTAGTTTGCTGATCACTCTGCTGTCTTGTCAAACTGTTTTTCAGAAGCAGTATTCTTGAGTTTTCTGATCTCTAATGGAGTGTTGGTCTAACAGTAGAACTGGATCTGGTTTCTAAATATCCCTCTGGAGTCTTGTTCTCATAGGGGAATTGGATACGGTTTCTAGGAGTAGAAGCTATGCATGTTCTTCCTTACGTCCCATATCTGAACTGGAACTCCAGCTCCTGGTAGGAAGTAGGACCAGCTGACTCCTACCAAGAGGGGAGGAGCAGGGTGATTAGCCCTGTTCCAGTCAGCCATACCTTTCCTAGCTAGAATGAACAGCCCATACATTAAAATACATAATATTACATAAGAAAACATTAACAGTTGCAGGTCTGGGGTACTGCACAAACTTGGTATATACTGGATCTTGGGGCTACATTAAGCGTGCTTAGAGTATGGAAGGCGGTCAATTATGGGGGGTGGTCCTCCACTACATAGTCACATTTTATACAATACGAGTGCACCATCAAGAGGTACATGGTATGCCCTAAAACAGAATAATCCACAGTTAATGTACTCTAGTGAAGTTTACCACCACTTCTCTAGACAGTGAGCACCATGAAAAGCTTCATTCGTCATGCATGATATTGGGTACATAGACTACCACAGTGATGGCTAACCTCCGGCACTCCAGCAGTGGTGAAACTACGACTCCCAGCATGCTCCATTCATTTCTATGGAGTTCTGAGAAGAGCCAAGCAAGTGTGCATCTTAGGAGTCGTAGTTTTACCACAGCTGGAATGCTGGAGGCAGGGGCGTAGCTAAAGGCTCATGGGCCCTGGTGCAAGAGTTCAGCTTGGGCCCCCCCCGCCCCCCTTCCCTCAGTGCTGGTGAACCTAGCTTTTCTGCCAGCCAAGTCAAAAACTGAACTTTCCCCCCCCAATGCCAAATTCTCACCCTAACATTTTCCCTCCTAACATTACGTATATCACTACAGAACATACAGGGTAAGGCTATATTCACACGTTGTTTTTGCGGCCCCCGATCTGCATATTTTGAGGCTCAGATGCGGACCCATTCACTTTAATGAACACTGTGTGCTGTCTGTATGTCCATTCCTATTTTTGTCTGTTTTGCAGACAAGGATAGGCATTGTTACAGTGGATCTGCAAAAAAAAAAGGATGCCATACGGAACACCATCCTTTTTTTGCGGATCCGCAATTTGCAGACTGCAAAACACAACGTTCGTGTGAATGTAGCCTAATCCAGCGCCCCATACCTCTTACATCTAGTATAATACAGCGCCCCATACCTCGTACATCCAGTGTCGTCTCCTCTAATATAGATCTTCTCTTTCCTCATCTTCTCCTTTCAGACCAGACGCCATTTTTCAGCCATTTCTCATCTCTGCAGTTTGACAGAAAAAAATCTTAGTTTACTACTTTTCCATCATCCTCCCGTCTTCTGGACAAATCATCCTACCACCCCCAGTACTGTGCCACTAG
This sequence comes from Rhinella marina, assembly GCA_900303285.1. NCBI lineage: Eukaryota > Metazoa > Chordata > Amphibia > Anura > Bufonidae > Rhinella > Rhinella marina. Next base: position 172,746 of record ONZH01011299.1, on the reverse strand, counting down.
TACCACACAGATAGCGCCCTTCAATAATTATTGGCACACAGTGTCCTAAAATAACTGCGCCCAGCAAATAGTGTCCCGTAATAGTGTGAACATAACGTGCCCCAGAAATAACTGCGCCCCCAGTGCCCCCATGTGCCAGTAAAAATGCCCCCAGTGCTCCCGTGCCATTAAGAAATGCCAAGTGCCAGTAACAAATGCCCCCAGTGCTCCCGTGCCATTAAGAAATGCCCCCAGTGCTAGTAAAAATGCCCCCAGTGCTCCCGTGCCATTAAGAAATGCCCCCAGTGCTCCCATGTGCCAGTAACAAATGCCCCCAGTGCACCCATGTGCCAGTAACAAATGCCCCCAGTGCCAGTAAAAATGCCCCCAGTGCCCCCTTTTGCCGGTAAAAAAGCCCCCAGTGCCCCCATGTGCCAGTACAAATGGCCCCAGTGCCTGTAATAATGCCCCCAGTGCCAGTAAAAACACCCCAGTGCCCCCTTTTGCCGGTAAAAATGCCCCCAGTGCCCCCATGTGCCTGTACAAATGGCCCCAGTGCCTGTAATAATGCCCCCAGTGCCAGTAAAAATGCCCCTAGTGTTCCCTTTTGCCAGTAAAAATGCCCCCATGTGCCAGTAAACATTTCCCCAGTGCCTGTAATAATGCCCCCAATGCCAGTAAAAATGCCCCAGTGCCCCCTTTTGCCGGTAAAAATGCCCCCAGTGCCAGTAAAAATGGCCCCAGTGCCTGTAATAATGCCCCCAGTGCCAGTAAAAATGCCCCCAGTGCCCCGTTTTGCCCATAAAAATGCCCCCAGTGCCCCCATGTGCCTGTACAAATGGCCCCAGTGCCTGTAATAATGCCCCCAGTGCCAGTAAAAATGCCCCTAGTGTTCCCTTTTGCCAGTAAAAATGCCCCCATGTGCCAGTAAAAATTTCCCCAGTGCCTGTAATAATGCCCCCAGTTCCAGTAAAAATGCCCCAGTGCCCCCTTTTGCCAGTAAAAATGCCCCCAGTGCACCCATGTGCCAGTAAAAATGGCCCCAGTGCCTGTAATAATGCCCCCAGTGCCAGTAAAAATGCCCCCAGTGCCCCCATGTGCCAGTAAAAATAGCCCCAGTGCCTGTATTAACCCCTTCGCGTACATGTACGGCGCTGGGGCGATGCGGGCACATGGCGCCCGCTCGCAAGTGCGGCGGGCGTCATGGCCGGCAAGTCTCTGCTGTTCCTAACAGCAGAGACTTGCCGCTACTTACCGCCATCGGCGGCGTCTTCCTCGGAGTTTAGATGCCGTGATCACACGTGATCACGGCATCTAGTTGCGTCTCAACCCGGAAGCATTCGCTTCCGTGTGGTGTACAGACACCCCGTGTGGCCAATCGGGGTGTCTGTACACCATATGAAAACTGTAATCCTCGCTGGTGAGGATTACAGTTTTCAAAGTGCAATTCTTATTCTGGCCACTAGATGGCAGGCCAGGATAAGAAATGAGCAATTATTGGATTTCTGAGTCTATAAAATCCATAATTGCTCATAAAGAAAAAAAAAAGCCACAATATATAAGGCCATATTTGAGCTTTCAAATAGTAAAAAAAAAATTTAAAAAAAATGTTAAAAAATATATAAAAAATAAAAAAGATATAAAAGTTCAAATCACCCCCCTTTCCGTATAATTAAAAAATAAATACCTAAATAACAATAAATATAGACATCATGGGTATCACCGTGACCGAAAACGCCCGTACTTTTAAAATATAAACAAAAAATTCCAATACGGCGAATTGTGTGGCGGAAAAAAGCGTCCAAATGGCGATTTGCCGGTTTTTGTCGTTTTTTTTTCTAAAAAAAATTAAAAAGTGATCAAAAAGTCATACACACCCCAGAATGGTATCAATAAAAACTTCAGATCGTCCCGCAAAAAATGAGCCCCCATACAGCTCTGTACACATAAATACCAAAAAGGTATAGGGGTCAAGATTTGACAAGGAAAAAAAAAAAAAAAAGGGCAACTTTCTAATTATTTTATCACTATGAAAACGCAGGAAAAACTATACATATTAGGTATTGCCGGATTCGTACTGACCAGTAGAATGAAAGTAACGGATCAGTTTTAATGCACATCGAACGCTGTAAATAAAAAACCCGTAGAACTGTAGCGGAATAGCGTTTTCTTTGCAATTTCACCCGGTTTGGAATTTTTTTCCGCTTCCCACTACACCGTATGCAATATTAAATGGTGGCGTTGGAAAGTACAACTTATCCCGCAAAAAACAAGCCCTCATACAGCTATGTGAACAGAAAAATAAAAGAGTTATGGCTGTTTGAAGGCAGGGAGCGCAAAACGAAAATGCATAACCGAAAAAACCTCCGGGCGCGAAAGGGTTAATGCCCCCAGTGCCAGTAAAAATGCCTCCAGTGCCCCCTTCTGCCAGTAAAAATGCCCCCAGTGCCCCCTTCTGCCGGTAAAAATGCCCCCAGTGCCTATAATAATGCCCCCAGTGCCAGTAAAAATGATCCAGTGCCCCCTTTTGCCGGTAAAAATGTCCCCATGTGCCCCCAATAGAGCTCCGGTCCAAGACTACAACAATAAAAAAAAATAAACACTTATACTTACCTCCATGGAGCTGGCAGCGATGCGATGCAGGCCTCTTCCGGCCTGTGTCTCGCGCTGTACGGCTCAGGCGGCGCGATGACGTCATTGCGCCGCCTGAGCCGGCCTCTGATAGGCCTAGTGCCTGCAGCCTATCAGAAGAACGGGCAGGGGAGACGCCTCTCCCTCCCCTGCCCGCAGTACAGGCATCTGTATCGCCATCCTGAGGACGGCGATACAGATGACTATGGAGATGAGCGCTTCCACAATGGAAGTGCTCATCTCCCTCTGCCCCGCCGCCGCCCGCAATTATGCGCAGGGCCGCGCCGCACCTGCCTAATTGGCGGTGCGGCCCTGCAAGTGGCCCCCTGGCTTAGGGGCCCCCTGGCTGCAACTGCAACCGCTGCGACCCCTATAGGTACGCCACTGGCTGGAGGTTAGCCATAACAGGACTAGCGTAAAGTCTTACCAAGATTCTTTCTAAAACATTATTCCTAGTAACATTATTGAATTTATAGTTTTCAGCCTATTGCTGAAACTACTAACACATGGCACTCCCACAAGTCCAGACAGAAAGTGGTGGTGAGCGCCAGGGGCCAAGGATACTGTCAAAAGCCATCATTTTAACAAAGGAATTGCATATTCTACATCTATGGTAGTCGGCCACAAAATTCAGCGACATGCCTTTACTTCAGGAAGAGATGAGCGGCACATTTTGTAGTAATCCTCATTTCTATGTAAGATGACCCCATTCACTTTAATCAGTTGCGATGCCATGTGTCACAGCCACCGTTGTGGTGTAATGCTAAAATACATTGGGGTACATTTACTTAGACTAGGCTGTCTGAAGATGCACCAAATTTATCACAGTGGTTCATGCTGGATGATGTTTGGTGCATCTTTAGACATTTTTGTCTAACTTTTGGTTGGCTTACTTTGTGCCAAACTTTTGGCAAACGGTACCTCCTTAGCCACCCTTCTGTCCCAATATGTCATACCCCCTTGTTGTATGAGGTGCAAAATGTGTCTAAAACACAAGTTGGCCAGTTTTTTGATGCACCACAGCCCCTTTCCAGGCAAGTGACGTGAGTCCATCGGTGACATGACCTAGGCGCCGCTCTGTCCCTTTCAAATGGATGTAATACTAAGCACGGCCACTACATAATGGACAACACTGCGTGAGGAGGCCTCAACACTCACTGGAGTGCGGTGACCTCTTCAAACAGCTGATCATCGGGGGCACCGGGAGTTGGACCCCCACTGATCAAATATTGATGTCCGACCCTGAAGATAGACCATCAATATACAAATCCTAGACAAGCCCTTTAAGCCACAGTTCACGCACCTTTAGCTTAGTAAATCTCCTCCATTATATGGCCAAATAAAAAGAACGTTAAAAATTCAATCAGTGAATTTTGCATTATGGACTAAGTTTTTTTCACAATTTAAGTAAAAAGAAGCCAAACATTTGGGATTGAAAAAGAGGAAAACTGACAAACAGGAGCAAACCTGCAAACTCACTCTGTTCTCTTTAAAATCTATTGCATAACCATCCTGTAATATTTGCTGAAGAATATAATATTTCCCCAGCAATCACACAAGGTCCAGCTGCTTCTTACACAAGAAGATCGGGTTGACAGAACGGCTGTTGTTCACTTTGTGGTGCCATTTGAAAGATTTCTATCTTCTAACCATATTCAGGTGATTACAAGAGTTGAGGGTATTATTAACATGACTGACGTCAATGCAGGAATCTTATCCACTGACCAGGCTTGTAACAAAAATAAACCAGACCCTGCATTATTAATAAGAAACTCAGTAGGAGCTGGGTGTCCGGAACAGTCAGGGCATCAAATAATGATTACGTCAAGGGCACGGTTTTCAAACAGTCCTTTTAAAACTGCCCGCTGAGACATCTGGAAGAAATGCCTTTACTTATCACTTCACAGGGAGATTGTATACTAAGCAAAATTCAGAGCAAGGTAACAGAGATGTGTGCAAGAGAGATTTAAAAGATAAGATTTTGGTTAAAGGGACCTTATGGAGAAAGCTGACAACTGAATTTTGCTTGGAGTGTTGGGCACTTTTAGGTCATGTACACACTACAAAATTTTAATGTGGATTTTGGTATTATTCCATTCCGAAGTCTGCATGAAATCCACATCCCATTCATAATAATGGGGTTTTTCGGAACTCCCCTCACTTGCATCAAAAAGGTTATTTCAAGGATTTTCGTACTACGGTTGAAATGAGTGATTATTTCAGGTGGAAGATGTCAGAATAAGCCCCATTCAATGGCTGTGGATCCATAGCAGTTTAAAATTGCAAAAAATTCAAAGTTCAGCAAAGTTAGTGAACGGAAGGCTTTGAAATGTTCCTTTAATGCTAATTTGTGTCAAATTTGCACGTGCCTTTTATGTATGTTATATGCATAGTTCAGTCACATTATGACCACCAGCTTATATCCAGAATAACCACCATGTGCGGCACAGACAGCAGCGAGACAAGTTGGGAGTGACCCAATAAGGTCCTGGTAGTTGTCACAGGTATGTGGAGCCATGCTGGCTGCAGTACATCCCACAGATGCTAGAGGGGAGTGGTGGAGGATCCATAGAGAGAACACAACAATCGAGGTGGTCCCACAGATGGTCAATGGGGTTCATGTCTGGAGAATTAGGGGGCCATGGTAATGCTTGGAAGTCTTGGTCATGCTCTTCCAACCAATGTCAGACATTTCTAGCCATGTGAGATGTTGCATTATCTTACTGGAAGATCCCATCCACCCTAGGGAAGACAATCATCATGTATGGGTGTATGTGATTTGCAAGGATGGAGTCATACACAAACCTGAAGACAGTGCTTTCCACGTGGATGAGTGGATCCAGAGAATGCCACAAAAACATTCCCTAGATGTGTCTCACCTGACACGTCAATGTTCATCCATTCGATGAAGTAGAAAACATGACTCATCGGAGAAGGTAATTATTTGCAAATCAGCAGAGGTCTAATTCATATACTGCCTCAAAAATTGATGCCTTTTCTGCTGATGCAACTTTGTCACTACAAGAGGTCTAGTGACCACCTGTCTGGTTCGGAGCATCATATGCAATAGAGTTTGCTAAACTGTTTTTTCAGACACACGTCTGGTAGCCCCTGGTTCATTTTGGTGGTGAGCTGCTCCACTGTAGCGTGTCGGTCCACCCTCATGTACCTTCATAGCCAACTTCTCCAACATCTCTCACATCAACGGCATGTGGTACTCCACAGTTTTTATATTGCTTATTCACAATGGTGCCATTTGTCTACTCACGATACACTTTCACCACAGCAGCACGAGAACAGTTCACACTGCACAGTTTCAGAAATACTGCCACCCTTGGCCTGATACCCAATAATCATCCCTTTTTGCTACTCGTCTCTTTTACGCATGACAGCAACGAGGGATATGTGTGCAGACACCCTGTCACACTCGTTATACAACCACCAAGCCTACTCATGACATGATTTGCTTCGTGAACTACATGCAGCCAATGTCGAAAGTAGCAAGTGCTCATAATAATGTGACTCGACCATGTAAAATGCTTTGTAAGATTTTTTCCTTCTATAGATCACGTTTCATATTAAACACATTTTTTTGGCGATTTTTTTATTTCATTTTCCAGGCCCCTATCTATAGTTAAAAAAAAAAACTACATACAATTATGCAGTTCAGCAGTCATTGCATTATCATTACAGGTAGCATTACAATGACAGATTTCATCTCTGTATAGATAACACTTCATTTAACCTTCACAATAGGTGATATCCCTGCTTATCTACTCCCTCCTGACCTCTGCACAGGTCACAGCGCAACCTAGAACTAAAATCACAGGTATAGCCAAAGGGGTCCTCTCCTGTCCATTGTGTCAATGGCCCATGTGGCTGCTCTCAAAATACTAGAAGTTTTTTAGGCCTAGTGGCCAATGACAAAACTGTAGGATTTTAGGATTTTTTTAAGCTATAGATTGGCACAAGGTAATAAATAAAAAATTATCAACATAAAAAAAACATGTTTAATATAAAAATGATTTAATCAATGGGCCATTTTCTGACCTACTGAAAGTACCAGTATGTGCAGCAAATTTGTCCCTGAATACTAAAGCCATAGCATGCTTATGTAACATCTGCAGTTTAATAAGAGGTGTAAAAGAGTGCCATAATCTTAAGTTTTAGGTAATGCTCTGTGGGCGCAAAGTGTGAGGACTTGTACTTCAGTTGTAGAAGGCTAAGCTCACATCTAGTCTTTTGATTACATGCAGCATACTTGCTTAAAGGGGATATCTCATCTCGCCATTACTACAGTGCCTTGCTAAAGTATTCGGCCCCCTGGAACTTTTCAACCTTTTGCCACATTTCAGGCTTCAAACAAAAAGATATAACATTTAAAATTTTTGGTGAAGAATCAACAACAAGTGGGTCACAATTGTGAAGTGGAACGAAATTTATTGGATCATTTAAACTTTTTTTGTAATAATAAAACTGAAAAGTGGGGCGTGCAAAATTATTCGGCCCATTTACTTTCAGTTCACAAAACTCACTCCAGAAGTTGATTGAGGATCTCTGAATGATCCAATGTTGTCCTAAATGACTGATGAAGATAAATAGAATCCACCTGTGTGTAATCAAGTCTCCGTATAAATGCACCTGCTCTGTGATAGTCTCAGGGTTCTGCATCATGAAGACCAAGGAACACACCAGGCAGGTCCGTGATACTGTTGTGGAGAAGTTTAAAGCCGGATTTGGATACTAAAAGATTTCCCAAGCTTTAAACATCCCAAGGAGCACTGTGCAAGCGATCATATTGAAATGGAAGGAGTATCAGACCACTGCAAATCTACCAAGACCCGGCCGTCCCTCTAAACTTTCATCTCAAACAAGGAGAAGACTGATCAGAGATGCAGCCAAGAGGCCCATGATCACTCTGGATGAACTGCAGAGATCTACAGCTGAGGTGGGAGAGTCTGTCCATAGGACAACAATCAGTCCAACACTTCACAAATCTGGCCTTTATGGAAGAGTGGCAAGAAGAAAGCCATTTCTCAAAGATATCCATAAAAAGTCTTGTTTACAGTTTGCCACAAGCCACCTGGGAGACACACCAAACATGTGGAAGAAGGTGCTCTGGTCAGATGAAACCAAAATCCAACTTTTTGGATACAATGCAAAACGATATGTTTGGCGTAAAAGCAACACAGCTCATCACCCTGAACACACCATCTCCACTGTCAAACATGGCGGTGGCAGCATCATGGTTTGGACCTGCTTTTCATCAGCAGGGACAGGGAAGATTGTTAAAATTGATGGGAAGATGGATGGAGCCAAATACAGGACCATTCTGGATGAAAACCTGTTGGAGTCTGCAAAAGACCTGAGACTAGGACGGAGATTTATCTTCCAAGACAATGATCCCAAACATAAAGCAAAATCTACAATGGAATGGTTCAAAAATAAACGTATCCAGGTCTTAGAATGGCCAAGTCAAAGTCCAGACCTGAATCCAATTGAGAATATGTGGAAAGAGCTGAAGACAGCTGTTCACAAACGCTCTCCATCCAACCTCAAAGAGCTCGAGCTGTTTTGCAAGGAAGAATGGGCAAGAATTTCAGTCTCTAGATGTGCAGAACTGATAGAGACATACCCCAAGCGACTTGCAGTAATCGCAGCAAAAGGTGGCGCAACAAAGTATTAATGCAAGGGGGCCGAATAATTTTGCACACCCCACTTTTCAATTTTATTATTAGAAAAAAAGTTTAAATGATCCAATAAATTTCGTTCCACTTCACAATTGTGACCCACTTGTTGTTGATTCTTAACCAAAAATTTTAAATGTTATATCTTTTTGTTTGAAGCCTGAAATGTGGCAAAAGGTTGAAAATTTCCAGGGGGCCGAATACTTTCGCAAGTCACTGTAAGGCACGATCAGACACAGTACTGACCACCTCCTGGTCGGGGAACAACAGAGCGCTCTGCCACTCTGCTGTTTCAGTAGCTCTCATTGGCGTGTATCCCTAACTCCCCCATTCAGAATACATTGGCCCTAAATAGAACCGTTTTGGCCCGGTTTTGAGATCTTCTGCCGTACCTCAAAACCAGAATGCCAAAACGCTGATGTAAAAGTAGGCTTAGCAGGCAGTGGCGTGCCTAGGGTGTTTCGCACCCGGGGCGGGTCCTTTCTCTGCCCCCCCCATCCCCCCCATATGTTAAAAAATTGTATCCCCTCACAGTAGTATTGCCCTCATTGTACAAACTTCACGGTAATTTTGTACAGATGTGTGCCCCCTCATAGTAGTTATACCCACATTGTGCCCTCTCACAGTACTTATGCCCACATTGTGCCCCCTCACACTTGTAATGCCCTTTTTGTGCTCCTTCACAGTAATAATCCCCATTGTGCCCCCTTTATAGTAATAATGCCCACTGTGCCCCTTTATAGTAATAATGCCGTCTATGCCCCCTTCACAGTAATAATGCCATCTGTGCCCCCTTCATTGTAGTAATGCCCTCTGGCTCTGTGCCCCCTCCATAGTAAACATGCCTACTGTGCACACTTCACATTAGTAATGCCTTCTGTGCCCCCTCCATAGTAAAAATGCCCTCTGTGCCCCCCTCCAGAGTATTAATCCCCTCTGTGCCCCCCTCTAGAGTAGTAATGCCCTCTGTGCCCCCTCCAGAGTAGTAATGCCCTCTGTGCCCCCTCCAGAGTAGTAATGCCCTCTGTGCCCCCTCCAGAGTAGTAATGCCCTCTGTGCCCCCTCCAGAGTAGTAATGCCCCCTGTGCCCCCCTCCAGAGTAGTAATGCCCCCTGTGCCCCCTCCAGAGTAGTAATGCCCCCTGTGCCCCTCCAGAGTAGAAATGTTTCCTGTGCCCCCTCCAGAGTAGTAATGCCCCCTGTGCCCCCTCCAGAGTAGTAATGCCCCCTCTGTATTAAAAAAAAAAACACAGCAGCTACTCACCCTGTCCCGTTCCTGAAGTCCTCTCTTCTCTGCAGGCACAGATCGCTCTTCAGCAATGTGTGGGCGAAGCTTATGCAGATTTCAGGGCTGTAGCCTGAATGGTGGAGCGGGGAGAAGTTTCTCTGCTTCACCATTCAAAGCGCTGCGGGCCTGAGGGAGAGGAGGAGCGCAGGGAGGTGAGTGACAGGACTCAGCTCCCTGTGCTCCAGCAATGAGCGCTTCCATCTGTATTGATGGAAGCGCTCATTGCTTCTGGAACCCCCTGAGAGCTGGCACCTGGGGCAGAACCGCCCCTCCTCCCGCCCCCATCTTAGTACATCACTGTTAGCAGTTAAAACATGACATATATTGCAATATAGTACCTTTTGCAACCATGTCAGTGTGTGTATGTCATCACCCTCTTGTTTTTCAATGTCCTGAAAATTGCAGTAGTTGACCATGCTTTTCTGTGCTTTGAAAAGATGTATGACCAGGCATGGGATTCAGCCAGTTCCCTCCAGTTCTCCAGATCCGTTTGTAAAATTACAACTGGATCAGAGAACCGTGTTACCGGATGAGTCCAGATCCGGTGCTCTGGCAGCAGCAGGGTAGCTGGAGATGTTCACTTCCATTGTTTTGTGCGCCGCTGATCGTTTAGCTGATATAGTGGCAGTGTATAGACCCTGAGTTCCCACTAGATAGAAGAGTTGGAGTGATCTGTGTGGCAGAGGGAACAGTGGTGTCAGTGCCACTGAGCAGACTGAGGCTTCAGGGGCTCCTGCAGTTACTCTAGGACCTAGAGCAGTGGTGACCCAAAGTGGGTCAGATCCAGGGTTGCCAACCTTCCTTTCAGATTTTTCTGGACAACTGAACCAAAATTCATGGACAGCCCAAAATTTTTACAGATATATACCCCGCCCCTTTTTTTTACAGGACATGCCCCTTCCACGCCCTCAAAATGCCCTTGAATCAAAAGCACCTCAGAATAAAAAGGATTGTCCAGTAGTTAAAAATTGAATATGGCAGCAGCATATGGAAAATAAACAACAATTCTCAGCTTTGTGCTTTGCTTATATGGCTGCAGTGATGATGTATGTGACGTTCTGGACTTTCTTGCATCATTGCTGCAGCCATGTAAACAAAGAACTGACAGGGATGTAACGGGCAAGTGTGCACATCTGTCACAGTGTTGGTGTGCAGGTGTGTGCCATGTGCCCACTGCAGCCAGTCCTCAGCATTAGACCACTGATTGGTGATTGGCTGCAGCAGTAACATGCCATATGACCTGGCTAACCTAAGGTTACACACACACAACAGTGAAAAAAGGACATGTGATGAACGTTTTATTAACGTCTGTCACACATCCGTTTTAAGAAAAATTGTAGTTTATGGGGTTACTCACACAGCAGTTTTTTTCACGGCCATTGAATAACGGGGAAAAAAAGACCATGGGAATGTACATTGGAGTGGCTGATGTTATTTACTTGGGATTGTATTGAAGGGGCTGATCTTAAGGGGGTTGTATAATCTCAGACAATGGGGACATATTACTAGGATATGCCCCCATTGTCTGATAGATGCAGGTCCCACCTTTTTGACCCACACCTATCTTGTAAACGGAGCCTTCAAAGTCAGAGGGCGCACCGCGCATGCACGGCCAACCTCCATTCATTTCTATGGAGCCGCTGGAAATAGCTGAACAATTGCTCAGCTATTTCCGTCGGCCCCATCGAAACGAATGAGAGCAGTGGCTGAGCAAGTGTGGTGTGCCCTCCGTGACTTTCAAGTCTATGTTTATAAGATAGGTGTGGGTCAAAGAGGTGGGACCTGCATCTATCAGACAACGGGGGCATATCCTAGTAATATGCCCCCATTGTCTGAGTTTATACAACCCCCTTAATTATATGGCATTGTATTTTTTTTATAATGCCCATATCCTTCCAAAAGGCTCCCATAATATACAATACAGACCAAAAGTTTGGACACACCTTCTCATTCAAAGAGTTTTCTGTATTTTCATGACTATGAAAATTGTAGATTCACACTGAAGGCATCAAAACTATGAATTAACACGTGGAATTATATACTTAACAAAAAAAGTGTGAAACAACTGAAAATATGTCTTATATTCTAGGTTCTTCAAATAGCCACCTTTTGCTTTGATTACTGCTTTGCACACTCTTGATATTCTCTTGATGAGCTTCAAGAGGTAGTCACCTGAAATGGTATTCCAACAGTCTTGAAGGAGTTCCCAGAGATGCTGAGCCCTTGTTGGCCCTTTGCCTTCACTCTGCGGTCCAGCTCACCCCAAACCACCTCGATTGGGTTCAGGTCTGGTGACTGTGGAGGCCAGGTCAAATAGCCCTTACACAGCCTGGAGGTGTGTTTGGGGTCATTGTCCTGTTGATAAATAAATGATACAACTAAGCGCAAACCGGATGGAATAGCATGCCGCTGAAAGATGCTGTGGTAGCCATGCTGGTTCAGTATGCCTTCAATTTTGAATAAATCCCCAACACTGTCACCAGCAAAGCACCCCCACACCATCACACCTCCTCCTCCATGCTTCACGGTGGGAAACAGGCATGTAGAGTCCATCTGTTCACCTTTTCTGTGTCGCACAAAGACACGGTGGTTGGAACCAAAGATCTCAAATTTGGACTCATTAGACCAAAACACAGATTTCCACTGGTCTAATTCCAGATTTCTGGTCCATTTCTTGTGTTCTTTAGCCCAAACAAGTCTCTTCTGCTTGTTGTCTGTCCTTAGCAGTGGTTTCCTAGCAGCTATTTTACCATGAAGGCCTGCTGCACACAGTCTCCTCTTAACAGTTGTTGTAGAGATGTGTCTGCTGCTAGAACTCTGTGTGGCATTGACCTGGTCTCTAATCTGAGCTGCTGTTAACCTGCGATTTCTGAGGCTGGTGACTCGGATGAACTTATCCTCCTCAGCAGATGTGACTCTTGGTCTTCCTTTCCTGGGGCGGTCCTCATGTGAGCCAGTTTCTTTGTAGCGCTTGATGGTTTTTGCGACTGCACTTGGGGACACTTTCAAAGTTTTGCCAATTTTTCGGACTGACTGACCTTCATTTCTTAAAGTAACGATGGCCACTCGTTTTTCTTTACTTAGCTGCTCTTTTCTTGCCATAATACAAATTCTAACAGTCTATTCAGTAGAACTATCAGCTGTGTATCCACCTGACTTCTGCCCAACACAACTCATGGTCCCAACCCCATTTATAAGGTAAGAAATCCCACTTATTAAACCTGACAGGGCACACCTGTGAAGTGAAAACCATTTCAGGTGACTACCTCTTGAAGCTCATCAAGAGAATGCCAAGAGTGTGCAAAGCAGTAATCAAAGCAAAAGGTGGCTACTTTGAAGAACCTAGAATATAAGACATATTTTCAGTTGTTTCACACTTTTTTGTTAAGTATATAATTCCACATGTGTTAATTCATAGTTTTGATGCCTTCAGTGTGAATCTACAATTTTCATAGTCATGAAAATACAGAAAACTCTTTGAATGAGAAGGTGTGTGTCACGCGAGGTCGGCGTCGCGCTCCCTCTGCATGACATCGCCGGACCTCTCCGCCCCCCTAGAGACGAGCAATAGGGAATTGAAGTGCTGGTCTTGTCAGCCAGCACTTCATGAGTTAATTCTCTGTTTGGGTTTAGCCATGTGGTGCTGATCACACCACATGGCTACTTTACATATTGTTTGGACAGCTTGCTCCGCCTCAGGTCATGTGATGCTGGCCACATCACATGATCCTGGGCGGGCTATTTAAAGATGGCAACTGCCTCACTCATGCCTGTGATTAGTCTTCTGAGATCAGTGCTGTGTGTTGGACCTTGCTGTTGATTATTGGTATATTGGATTTTGGCTTCGGACTTAGACTACGCTTTTGCGATTCCCCTCGGTATTTGACGTGACCTCCTGTTCTTGACTTGGCTTGCTTACTATTCTGCTATTGTGTTTGTTCTGTCTGTGTTCGTCTTTCCCTGTGTTCCCTTCCCTTCCCTGTGCACGTACTCAGCATAGGGACTGTCTCCAAGTTACGGTTTTGCCGCCTAGGGCATCTACTGTAAGTAGGCAGGGAAAGAGGTGGGGTTCAGACAGGGCACACTATCCCTTGTTTCCCTGTCGTGACAGTGTGTCCAAACTTTTGGTCTGTATTGTATATTATGGGAGCCTTTTGGAAGGATATGGGCATTATAAAAAAAATACACTGCCATATAATTAAGGGGGTTGTATAAACTCAGACAATGGGGGCATATTACTAGGATATGCCCCCGTTGTCTGATAGATGCAGGTCCCACCTCTTTGACCCACACCCATCTTATAAACATAGACTTGAAAGTCACGGAGGGCACACCACACTTGCTCAGCCACTGCTCCCATTCGTTTCGATGGGGCCGACGGAAATAGCTGAGCAATTGTTCATAGTCATGAAAATACAGAAAACTCTTTGAATGAGAAGGTGTGTCCAAACTTTTGGTCTGTACTGTATATATATATATATATATATATATATATATCAGATATGCAGCATTGTGCAGCCTTCTGTTGCTGGCTGCCATGTGCTTGCTGGAGATTATTATATTTCTCCACTCCACTTTTCTTATTTCATGTGTGTTCAAGCAGCAGCCCATCATTACCCCCAAAACTTATAGGCACTACTGATGTCATGCGTGGTTGCTCATGCTCAGATGCTCTCCCAAGTCCCCAAGTCTCCCTAATGCCGGCACTGGCAGTGTGCGGGTCAGTCATGTGACCCGTCACTGCTGATGTCACAAGGGGGCAGAGATAACAGGCCGGGAGGCGGGCGCTTCCTGGCTGCAAGCAAGCAGCATCCTGATCCCGCTCTAGACAGCTACAGTAAGTGAGTGAATGAGCATCTGCCCACTAGCTCAGCCCGCCCCTGCTGGCCATAAATTTCACGGACGGTGACGGCAGACAAAAACACCGGGTTTTTGCGGACTGTCCGTAAATCTACGGACAGTTGGCAACTCTGGTCAGATCAAGCCAGCGGACTTAGGAGCCAGGTCTATGACAGATCAGCAGGAATTTGAACTCACTTCTTCAGTAACTCTTTGGCAAGGGGAAGTTTTATCACCAGAAGTTGTCTGGTTTCATTACAACTCAAAGTTGTGAAGCATCTTTAACCACTTCCCATCCGGGCCATTTACCCCCTTCCTGACCAGGCCTAATTTTGCAAATCTGACATGTGTGACTTCATGTGGTAATAACTTTGGAACGCTTTTACTTATCCAAGCCATTCATAGATTGTTTTCTTGTGACACATTGTACTTTGTGTTAATGATAAATTTTAGTCAATATATTTTACCTTTATTTATAAAAATTCCAAAATTTACTGAACATTTTGAAAAAAAATCACAATTTTTTAAATATTAATTTCTCTGCTTTTAAGTTGCATAGGGATATCTAATAAAATTGTTATTAATGAACATTCACCATATGTCCACTTTATGTTGGCATAATTTTGAAAATGTAATTTTATTTTTTGAGGACGTTAGAAGGCTTCAAATTTTAGATGTAATTTTTAAGATTTTCATGAAAATTTCCAATAGTTAATTTTAAAGGACCTTTGCAGTTCTAAAGTGACTTTGAGGGGCTTAAATAATAGAAACTTCCCATAAATGAACATATTTTAGAAAATACAGCCCCCAATGTAATCCAAACTGATTTTTACAAAGTTTGTTAACCCTTTAGATTTCCCACAACAATTAAAACAGAAGGAAGGTGAAATTTAAAAATAAATATATTTTTTTTGCAGATTTTCAATTTTTAATTCATTTTTCCTATAAGATAGCAAGGGTAAATCGCAAATCAAACCTAAATATTTATTTTCCTGATTCTGAAGTTTGCTGAAACACGCCATATGTGGTTGTAAACTGCTCTGTGGCTGGCAGTAATGAGAGGGAGATAGTACAAGCATTTGTGATGGCTTTAACAGCTTGTCAGAGTGATCAAAAGCCTGGAGACCAGGAAAAAAGGTCTCAGGTTAAAGCTCCATGTTCTTGGCTGTCAGGAGGCAGCTGAGTCATGGAGCTTCTATGTACAGGTGCTGCACACAGGGGGCAAAGCTCAAGGACGTTTTAAAATGTCCATTCAGAGATAGAGATCCAATACCAGGACGTTTATAGTCAATGGGCAGACTGGAAGTGGTTAAGCGTGGTCCTGAATGTACACTTCTGCCATATGCGGCTGGTGGTCTTATATGTCAGCCTCAAAATTGGGTTTAAACCTGTGGTATGTATACCATCTACCTATATATTTGTTTGTTTGCGCTGCTGATACATTTAACCCTCTTCCTCCCTGATTTGACAGGCATTCATGGTGCACTGCCGCAAAGTATGCCTTTCTTGATGCCTTAAAGACTGTTTTCTGCTGCTGACGTGTTTTATGTTTTTCCCTTTTAGAATCAATGATGGCAAATGTTTAATATTTTTAATTCTATCTTTTTTGTAGTCTAAGCTGTCAAAACCAGATGGAACAGCTGTCGAGATCAATTTCGGCGAGAGTTAAACGAGAAGGGGTGAAGTGGAGATGAGGCTACAAAGAACACGATATATGCACAAACAGCCGTTATCATTCGTCAAGGATGTAATGCAGCTGCGGCCATATGTATTAGCTATATGAATGCTTTAACAATTTTAAAAAAAATTATTTTACTGAACTGTTACGTTACACCCCTGGAACCCACTCCTGTCTCCAGAACATACCCCCCCAAAAATGAATTAGAGTGCACTGTGCATTCAGGGCATCATTCAGTAGAAAGGAGAGGGACCCAGAATTGACACTTATCTGACATTGGTGGCATATGACAGCAAAGAATGTGATCTGAGCAGTGAGGCCTGAACTGTTTACCTTGCCCTGAGATCAAGGGAGCAATTCACTTGCCGTGGCAGTCTTGAACCTTCTGAATGCTCCAAGGCCTGACACAGTGATGTTCTTAAGGAGCCCTGCTTGTGGCAAGGCTTGATAGGAGCATAGTGATTTATCCATAGGCTGCAATGTTAAACCATTGCAGTCTATGGGAGAAGAGATCATACTTTCTCATGTTGAAGTCCCCTAGAGGGATCCATAAAATGCAGATAACAGGTCAGTTTTACTACATAGGGAACACCATAAAAACGAAAAAAATAAAACTAAGGAGGAATTGCATTTTTCCCCCCAAAGCCTCCAATTTGGAATTTTTAAGCAGCTTCTTACTGCATCATACGCAATATGAAATGGGGCCATTATAAAGTACAATTTTTCCCACAAAAAAGATTACTGCCCAGCACTACGGAGCATCAGTGTGAAGACTGACCACTGTGATTTGTGTGAACAACTATTGCTACGAGAGCCACTACCACTCCCATCATCCACTCCTCCTGGTCTTGCAGCATTACCTTACCTGACAATGAGATTTTCCTCTGCGCCTCATGTTTGTATCCTGGAAGGTGAGGGCAGAATGCAGGGATGTCAGCAGGAGGTCAGAAGTGTTCACCGACATATGACAGAAGCTATGGAACTTTTCTGGCAGCTGCAGGTGTATAAGGTACAGAGATGCCCTTTTTTTGGTGACCCCACTGTGAGACAGTGGGGTCACCCAGGGTCTCCTCCTCCTCATCAGTTCCCCATCCAGCATAGCAGACTGCTGTCAATAGCACCAAGACGAAGAAGCCAGTACAGGGGAACCTTAAACACAGAGTTTTTTGCCATGTTGAAGAAAGAAACCAATACCAGCAAAGCAGAGGTATCTAAATGAGCTCTCTACGCGGTGAAAGCAGTAGAAAATGGTGCTGGAGCGATCACATGACCTTCCTATGGGTGTTACAGGGGGTTGGGACTTAAAAAGTGACAATTTCCTGCCTAGTTTTTTTTGTGGTCCACAAAAAAACAAACAGACAACCAATGGAAACAATATGTATTCTGTGGACTGAATGCAGAGGCACAACGGATAAAAATGCAGACTGACTGATCCGTGACTTGTGGACCACAAAACAGCAACAGTCATGTGCATGTAGCCTAAGACATATATATATATATATTAGACATTTAAAGGCCATGTCCAACCGTCTGAGGCAGTGACTAAATAGGAATGAGTTCTCTGTGCCAGGTTATACTTTCAGAGGGGGTTGGCACGGAGTATTAAGCTACAAATGAATTCAACAAACAAGGCTTTCATTTTGTTGACATGAGACCCTACAAGATCGATTTTCTGATTTCTAGAACCTCTGATACATCCATTTTATAACCCTGAGGCATGAAATTGTGGAATTGTCATGAGGCACAGGCCAAATACTTTAAAATTACTGGCGACCAGCTACAATTTCTTCATTACACCTTGTATAGGGTCAGAAAGTCCACTGCGAAGACATGAAGAAGTAGAGGTAGACATCATGGATCTGTTGTGAGGTGATTAATTGATAATGAAGGTAGAATGACCTAATGATGTAGGATGTGCTGGGACTGCAATAGGATACAGTCCAAAGGGGAAGGAGGAAGAGAAGCAGAAGTCACGTTACATGTGCCGCTATCATGTTCATACCTAAGGCTAAGTTCAGACGAGTGTGTCTACTGCAGGAAGAGTGATTTCCCTTATGGACACTGCTCCTTTCAAAGGACCGCATGGCATTATAGTGATTTATAATGCTGTGTGTCCCTGCCCGACCTCGGATATACTGAATTGTGATGACATAATGCCATCAGTACAATGGAATAGATTCGAGGTTGGGCAGGGACACACAGCATTATAAATCATTGTAGTGCCAGGCGGCCCTCCATAAGGCAAATCACGTTCCCAAATAGAGCGTGTTTTCTGCAGTGGACAATTGAAATGAGATCAATACATTTAGGGAATGGTGTGATTCACTAATGAAATGTGTGGGCTCATGTACACAGGTACAAAGCTTGGGTGGCAGTGCAGTGAGGCCAGGGTTGCCAACCAGAACTTTTCTTTTTCCTGGACAACTTATCCAAAATCACGGACAGCCTGCATTTTTTACGGACAAATTGGAAAACCATAATAAATGATAAAGATTATAAGTAACACAGGTCTATAGCTCAACATACTGATAAGAACTCATTACCTGCATTTACTGTGAGCTGTAAAATGATGATAATTACCACCAAAATAATCTAGTCAAGTATTACCAGCCTCAAAAAAAATCACGGACACCTCGATTTTTACGGACTGTCCAGAAATTTCTGAACGGTTGGCAACACTGAGTGAGGCTGTACATCTCCTTATTATAGCGCCCGATGAGCTGTATGTACTGACATACAGGCTGTTAGGTGCCACGTATGTACAGAAATATCTTCTACAAGAGAAATTCTTCCAAAGGAAAAGACTACATAAGGCATCCAAAAGAGCGTTTCACATTTTTTTCTGTCTGATTCTTAAAGAAGCTTCCTTATGAAACCAGAGGTGAAGAGATGCAGTAGAAGCCACAAAACTGTGTGCATGAACCCTTATACTGTATATCGCACAGTGCCGAAAATAGTCACTCGATAGGATGCATATTTCATAAGAAATTATCTCAAAGGGGTTTACTGATGTAATAAAAAACTTGGTGGTTAGATAGAGAAAATGGCATACAATAACAAATGAACCTACTCTCGCCTGTAAAATCTCCCGCTGCTTCAGTGCAGATGCTCTGGTGGTCTTCACCCGTCTTTGTTTAGTTTGCTGTACCAATGATATGCCCGTCTACCCACGTGCCTACTGCAGCCAATCATTGGCCCCACCATTTCCGACCTTTGCCAGTTTGTTTTTTACAATATTGGAAATACCCTTTAATGTAAAACAAAGTGGCATGGAATGGCTTTATGTGATCAGGGTATTGGGGCTTTTTATTCCAAAAAGAAAGAAACCTTAAGGCCTCATGCACATGACAGTTAAAAATGGCCGTGTCACAAAGATTCGTGATCGACAAGTCTGTGTCTATTCCAGCTGAATCATAGTCAGATCCCTCTGAATGTGTAGAAAGAGTTGACATTTCAGTCTTTGAATGTAAAGAATATGGTAAAAAATAAAAATAAAATTACGATTGTACCACAACCCCAGTTCTATCGTGAAAAAAAATCCTAAATCTAAGTATATATCTCAGGGACTATTCACTGAGCTTGAGACTTGTGATACATTTGTACCACAATCACAAGCTCTATCGTGAAAAAAATCACAACATATATGCATACACTCAACATTATTGATCCTGTGGGATAATAATCCCTAAAGTATCCAAATGGAAATGGATGGGTTGTAGCACAATCGTATCATAAATCTCAAGCTTAGAGAATAGTCCTGGAGTGATACATATACTTACCTTACAAGGGTTTTATATAGCACTGTAAATCTGATGGGCAGCAATATATAACTAAGTTAAGCAAGTTTTAGGCAAAAAAAAATCTAGATTTCCTAATTTCCCTGGTTCTCTTCTGGCCTTTGTTTACCTGCAGTAATAACAATCTCTGCCCCTCCCCCTTCCTGCTCTGCACAGAGAGTGAATACAAGAGCTGCCCTGAGTGACATGTCTGTCTGCTGGAATACTCAGCAGCATGTTGTATGTGTAGGACTACAAGTCCCAGCTGTACAATAACAATGCTGATACACACAGGAACTTCCCCCTACCTGTTCTTGTGCAATACAATTCCTCTGTCAGCTCCTGTGCCCAGCATTTGCCTCCTCACTGTCTGCAGTGTAAATCCAGTTGTAAAGCCTTCAGGCCTCAGTGTGTTCTGGCTGAAGGGGTTAATGTTTTATCTGAAGGAATCCAGGGAGAGAGCAGATAGCAGCCCGGCAGTGCAGGGGGGCGTGGCCAGTGACGTCTCGTGTACAGACTGTTATCTGATCTCCGAGGCTTGTGCACGAAACATCACAGAGCAGGGTGATAAGTCGCCATCACAGGTCATGTGACACTCAGTGACATCTGACAAACAAGCAGCTTTAGAAGCACAAAGTGTATGGGAAAGTTGTTATACTTGACAAGTTAGTAACATACAAAGAGCAAAAAAATAACTCGGACAACCCCTTTAATTTACTGCACTAGGAGTAAGTGGTGTATAGCAGTTGTATTCGATGTCTGATTATCAGATATCGAGAGACTGCTACACCAGGCTCTCATGTCTTGTCAGCATTCACAGATGCGATAAGTCGTGAAGAACCCTCTTAATTTATAATTTCATATACTTTTCCATATGCCCGTCCTCTATTCATCTCACATATTATCTCGCCCTATTGGGTTTATTATAGATAGGAGGGACAATGTACATTGTTACAATATACAGTTAATGTTGCGGCACTGAGCATTTGAATAACGATCACATGACCTGGTGGGGAGGATGTGGCTTTGCGACCTGGGCAGAAGGCGAGTTATAGTGCTTCGGCAGAGGATTGCGGCCACATGATCTCTTCAGGATGGTCACGTGTGCGTTCCTTTACTCCTGCACAGACTCAGTCTGTTATACATGACGCTGGAACATGATACTCTGGAGACTATGCTGGTTAGTGGTTTCAATTTTTTATTATTTTTAATGCACATCTGATGTTTGCACAGAAATTGGTGATGCACTGTTGATGATCAATTATGTCACTATGAGTTATATTTCATAAATGTGAAAATAGACAAAATCTTGTTTTAATTATACAATTAGGAGATCATGTTCACTATTTTTCAAGATGGCTTATGATGAATTTTCTGTTGAAAAATCATGTTTTTCATGTACTTTCTGATTAATTATAGATGATGAGTAATTATGTTGTTATGCCTATATATATGCACTGAGCACCCATGTATTTCACATCACAGCTTGAGAAAAGTCCCAGTAAGAGGACTGAAACGTCCAAATTTTTGGGAGTGTCGTGAAATTATTTAACTTTATATTTTCGGATATATCCTCAGCCGCTGGCACACCATTTTACTTTTCTTTATTTAGCTGTGCCGTTTTAATTTTATTTTACTATATGTATATATATATATATCTCTTAATATTATAAGAATTAGTTTCTGTCTGTCTGTATGCGCGACCAAACTGCTGGACCGATTTTCACCAAATTTGGCACACAGGTACATCAGGTGTCCGGGAAGGTTTTAGACCAAGTCTCAGCTCTCTAGGACGTACTGTTCCCGAGACATTCCCAAAATACGATCTCCATTAGCCAATATTAGTCTGGGAGCATTTCACTTCAAATTCCAACTGCCATTTTCTCCAGATGCACACAGGTTTCCATAACAACCTAGCCAGGTAATTAGCAGCCAGCTGAGGAGCTCAGCCATTTCTATTCGCTGCTTTAAAGGGGCAGAGCACTGTGGATGACACTGTTAAAGGGGTATTCCGGTTACCATAAATATAACTTATGTTTTAGACTAATTTTAGACTAAGACTGTTCAGTAGTAATAAAAGATGTTTTCTTACACTGCTACCCATTGCGTGTCCTCATAAATTACCATGGCATCGACCTATAATTCAGGCTGCCCTCTAAAGAAGGACTTAAAACCCCCACCCGATGGGGATTAAAAAAATGAAGGTAAAAATCAACTTCTGTCAGCTGCATTGACTTTCTATCTGCAACGACACACAGAAACATTGAATGAAATAAATTAAATAGACTAATTTTAAACTACGACCATTCAGTAGTAATAAAAGATGTTTTTTTCCACTGCTACCCATTGCGTGTCCTCATAAATTACCATGGCATCGACCTGTAATTCAAGCTTCCCCCTAAAGAAGTACTTAAAAGCCCCGCCCCAGGTCTCGCTAAGTCACGCCCCTGACTCAGTCAGGTCACGCCCCCTCCCACTCTGCAGCCAACAGGGATTGAAAAAATAAAGGTAAAAATTAACTTCTGTCAGCTGCAGGGATGGGTGGGAGGTTGACTTTCTGTAACGACACACAGAAACATTAAATGAAATAGATTAAATACACCCATGCAAAGCGATGTTTTCTTCCACTGCTACCCATTGTGTGTCCTCATAAATTACCATTGCATCGACCTGTAATTCACGCCACCCTCAAAAGAAGGACTTAAATCCCACGCCCCAGGTCTAGCTAAGCCATGCCCCCGACTGTCAGGCCACGCCCCTCCCACTCCGCAGCCAATGGGGATTGAAAAAATGAAGGTAAAAATCAACTTCTGTCAGCTGCAGGGGTGGGAGGGTAAATTTCTCTCTTCAACGACACACAGAAACATTAGATGAAATAGACTAATATTAGACTACGACCGTTCAGTAGTAATAAAAGATGTTTTCTTCCACTGCTACCCATTGCGTGTCCTCATAAATTACCATGGTATCGACCTGTAATTCAGGCCACCCCGTAAAGAAGGACTTAAAAGCAACCCCCCGCCCCAAGGTCCTGCTAACCCATGCCCCCGGTCAGGTCACGCCCCCTCCCACTCCACAGCCAACGGGGATTGAAAACATGAAGGTAAAAATCAACTTATGTTAGCTGCATTGGCTTTCTCTCTGCAACGACACACAGAAACATTAGATGAAATAGACTAATATTAAACTATGACCGTTCAGTAGTAATAAAAGATGTTTTCTTCCACTGCTACCCATTGCGTGTCCTCATAAATTAACATGGCATCGACCTGTAATTCAGGCCACCCTCAAAAGAAGGACTTAAAACCCCCGCCCCAGGTCTTGCTAAGTCACGCCCCCTCCCACTCCGCTGCCAATGAGGATTGAAAAATTGAAGGTAAAAATCAACTTCTGTCAGCTGCAGGGGTGGGAGGGAGGATGACTTTCTTTCTGCAACGACACACACAAACATTAACCCCTTCCCGACCAGCGCCGTACATGTACGGCGCTTCGGGAAGTGACTTCCCGACCATCGCCGTAGTGCTATGGCGCACTGATCGGGTGGGTGCAGGAGCTGCGCCCGCCCGATCAGCGGCGGGGGTCCGGCTGTGCCCAGTAGCCGGACCCCTGCTGTATGTATGTCGGTGAAAACACCGATGCCGGTGCATTAACCCTTCATGTGCCGCAGTCAGCGCTGACCGTGGCACGTGCGATGCGAGCGGTGGGAAGGGGTGTCCATCGGGTCCCCGCGCTGCTGTGACGGGGACCCGATGGCTTAGATAGCAGCCAGATGCCTTCCTTAGACATCTGGCTGCTATCTACGGAAGACTGTGAGATCCAGCCCCCTGGATCTCGCAGGCAGAAGGCTGTAAGTGTATTACATTGAGTAATACACTTACAGCCAATGCATTACAATACAGAAGTATTGTAATGCATTGTAAAGGGGATCAGACCCCCAAAAGTTAAAAAAGTGAAAAAAAAAGTTAAAAAAATAAAGTTTTAAGTGTTAAAAAAAGGCGTCCTTTTCACAAAATAATATAAAAAATAGACATATTAGGTATTGCCGCGTCCGTATCGACCGGCTCTATAAAAATATCACATGATCCACCCTGCCAGGTGAACGCAGTAAAAAAAAAAAAAAAAAGTGCCAAAACAGCCATTTTTTGGTCACCTTCCCTTACAAAAAGTGTAATAGCAGGCGATCAAAAAAGCGTATGTAGCCCAAAATGGTACCAATCAAACCGTCATCTTGTCCCGCAAAAAATCAAAAAATGAGACCCTACCTAAGACAATTGCCAGAAAAATGTTAAAAAAATGGCTCTCAGAAAATGGCAACACAAAAAAATATTTTATTTTGTTCAAAAATGCATCTAATGTGTAAAACTTTCCAAAAATAAAAATGTTCGACATATTGGGTATATCCGCGTCCGTAACAGCCTGCTCTATAAAAAATATTATATGAGATCGCCCCCCAGGTGAATGCTGTAAAAAAATTTTTTAAAAAAAACTATGCCAAAACAGCTATTTTTTTCACCTTGACTCACAAAAAGTGTAATGCCAAGCGATCAAAAAGTCTTATGTACCCCAAAATGGTACTAATGAAAACCACCTCATCCCACAACAAATGAGCCCCCACATAAGACAATAACTCAAAAAAAATAAAAATCAATGGCACCCGCAAACCAATCCATCAAAATCTGTGCTGCAAAATCCATACGGCGCTCCTTCTGTTTTGAGTCCTGCCATGTGCCCCCCACATCAGTTTACCACCACATATGGGGTGTTGCCGTATTCAGGAGAAAATGGGGAACAAATTATGGGGTGCTTTTCTCCTGTTACCCCTTGTGAAAATGAAAAATTTGGGGCTAAAGCAACATTTTATTGGAAGAAATGAAACTTTTCATTTTCACAGCCAAGTTTTTCCAAATTCCGTAAAACGCTTAGGCGGTCAAAGTGGCCAGTACCTCCCTTTATATATTTTTTGAAGGGTGTAGTTTCCAAAATGGGGTCACTTTTTAAGGGTTTCCACTGTAGGGGTACATCAGAGTCTCTCAATTACAAAATGGTGCCTAAAAACCATTCTAACAAAATCTGCCTCCAAAATCCGTATGGCGCTCCTTTCCTTCTGACCACTGCCACAAACCCATAGAGACGTTTATCACCACATATAGGGTATTTCTGTAAACTGCAGAATCAGAGCAATGTATATTCACGTTTAGTTTGCTGTTAACCCTTGCTGTGTTTCAAGAAAAAAAATAATAACATGAATAATCTACCAAAAAAGTGAAATTTTGAAATTTCACCTCCATTTTCCATTAATTCTTGTGGAACACCTCAAGGGTTAAGGTTTGTAACAGCAGTTTTTTATAATTTGAGGGGTGTAGTTTGAGGGGTGGGGTCATTTATGGGGGGTTTCATTATGTAAGCCCCTAAAAATCACTTTATATCTGAATTGGTGCTTAAAAAAATGGTTTTGGAAATTTTGTTGAAAATGTGAAAAATGGCTTCTAAACTTCTAAGCCTTCTAACGTCCTAACAAAGTAAAATGACATTTATAAAATGATGCCAACATAAAGTAGACATATGGGGAATGTAAAATAATAACTATTTTTGGAGGTATTACTATGTATTTTGAAAGTAGAGAAATTGAAATTTGCAAATTGTTCCAAATTTTTGGTTAATTTGGTATTTTTTTTTATAAATAAAAATGAAATATTTTGCCACAAATTTACTACTGTCGTGAAGCACAATATGTGACGAGAAAACAATCTCAGAATGGCTTGGATAAGTAAAAGCGTTCCAAAGTTATTAACACATAAAGTGACACATGTCAGATTTGCAAAAAATGGCCTGGGTAGGAAGGTGAAAACAGGCCCGGGGTTGAAGGGGTTAAATGAAATAGATTAAATATACCCATGCGAAGCGATGTTTTCTTCCACTGCTACCTCATAAATTACCATGGCATTGACCTGTAATTCAGGCCACCCTGAAAAGAAGGACTTAAAAGCACCCCCCCTTCCCCCAAGGTCCCGCTAAACCACGCCCCTGACTTGTTCAGGACACACCCCCTCCCACTCTGCAGCCAATGGGGATTGAAAAAATGAAGGTAAAAATCAACTTCTGTCAGCTGCATTGACTTTCTCTCTGCAACGACAAACACAAACACTAAATTAAATAGATTAAATATACCCAGGCGAAGCCGGGTCCTTCTGCTAGTATATCTATATAAATACAGGTCTCAGAACTTCAGAGCATCAAAATTGATTGCATTTGCTCAGAAAAAACAAACACTGAATGCAATTTCAGACAAAACTAACTGAACTTGCTTGCAAAATGGTGCGAGTTTCACTCAACGCATCCTCGACACATCCTGAGAGAATCTGTAACGCTCGTGTGAAAGAGGCCTTAAGACCATGTCTCAAGACCTGTTTAAAAGGTTTGACATTAACTCATAGGATAGCTGCCTTATATCTGGTGGCATCAGAGGCAGAGCGTTGACTCTCTTCAGCCAAGTCACGTAGTCATTTCTTGGTATTCGGTTTTGTATTACTACTAGAGATGAGCGAACGTGCTCGAAACGAGCACTGTACCGCTCGGCTCCCCTGCGCTCCCATGCGAGCGCAGGGGAGCCAAGCGGTACAGTGCTCGTTTCGAGCACTTTCGCTCATCTCTAATTACTACCATTGCAGTTCATACTTCTACTGTTGTCTCATTGACTATGGTTTCATCTATTATTATTGTCTTGGTTTGGTTGGGGGGGGAGTTGAGAACATGGCAAATCCTGGCACCAAAATGTATGACCATTTTAATTTTTGCTGTGGAGCTCCCTCATGTACACTTGATCCAGCAGTGTACTGCCCATCAATACAAAGCACTGTAACAACGATAGAAAGAGCCACAATAGACTTATACTGAAACATCTTTATTATCACGCAAACCACATTATCCATTTCTGCTGCAATAATGTAGACAAACTGTAATTGACAATGTCCCTTGTGCGTTGAGAGTAAAACAGTCAAACGACTACCGTAATTAGGACATTTCTACAAACGACCCTGGAAATGACACTAAAAGAGTACCCAGAGATTAGAGATTTTATATGTCTGCTCCATTCATGACAAAACCAGACGCTTTCAACCCAGTCGCCACAAGAGTCGTCTATGAATAAAAGATAGATTATTGCATTTTTTTTCCTTTTCCATTGATTTTCATTTATCTGACATGAAAATAAGAGGCGTGTATATGCTGGAAAATGGAGAACTTTAACATCGAAATAATTAAGGTTTCAAGGCAATAGTATGACAAAAGACTATAGAGGTACCCTTAAATTTTACTGGAGTTGCCCTTTAAAGGGTTTAGCCAGGAACATTTAACAGGGTTCTTCGGTTTTTTAATATCAATGTGCTATCCTCAAGATAGTTCTGTCTATGGCAAAGTAGCAGTGAGCAGGGAGAAGACACGTGCGCACTTTGCGCGCCTTCCCTTCATACAGTTAATCGGCAGGGGTGCCGGGTGTTGGACCCCCGCCGATCTGATATTGATGACATATCCTGAGGATAGGTCATCAATATTAAAAGCCTGGAGAACCCCTTTAACCCACTGTTTTGCCAGAGTCCATCTCCAGCATTGGGAAAAAGAGCTAAATGGAGGGGGGAGGGCTGCTTTAGATGCTGCTACCTTCTGAATGGTAGCAGTTTGAAACATGCAACTGATCTTGTTTGAAAGCAGAGATGCTGTGAATGCAGCTGAAAAGGAAAGTAAAAACAGGTTTTACTCGCAAGTATTCCCGACTTGATTTCTAACAGTGATTTCTCCTCCATTGCTTGTACTGTAACTGTCATTTTGGTCTTGTATGAAAGCCTGGACTGTCAGCTTTCAGACAAGACCATGTTTCTAGCTGCTACCATTCAGGAGATATCACTATCTAAAGCAGCCCTTCCCCCTCCAGTTAGCTACTTTTCACACTGCCCGAGCTGGACATTTAGGTGGTTAAGGAGTTATTCGGTTATTTATTATTTTTTTAAATCTCGCCCACAGTGGTGAGTCTTACAATAATTGCTTTATGATGATTTTTTTACCTTACCGAGCGAGCGCTTCACTCTTATTACGGTCTAATTACGTTGCAGGCATTTTCAAGATCACAAGCTGTACATAGGGTGCATGATCCTAGCCCGGTTTCAGCACACAATGTACGAGGGTTGTGTCTGTGCTGTCTGGCATCCTCGGGTGTTGTGAGATGTCTGCGCTCGAGGTTGCCTGAACGTGCAGGTGCAACCTGTGAACATCGTGGGTTGAAACCGGCCTATCGTCATGAGCCCAATGTACGGCACGTGATTGCAGAACTGCCCGCAATATAATTAGTCCGGGGAACGAATTACTCGCCCAGAAATAAAAAAATGCATAATAATTCAATTATTCTAAGACTCGCCACTATGGGTGAGATAAGATTAAAAAAAATATATAAAGGGAAGGCCCTAGCCTGCAAAGCCGCCTGAAAGAGTCATATTTATTTGCTACCTGCCTCCCATTCCTCCATCTTCTAGTCCCTGGCTTGTTGATTTCGGGATGGTACATGAACATGGCCATAGGCATTGCTGCAGCAAATGACATGTCCCAAAGCAGTGAACGTGGACAGAAGAAAACAAGCTGGAGACCAAAAGAAGTGTGATTCATACAGGAGGCGATGCAGGCTAGGGGTTTTCCTTTAACAGTTAATATTCTTGGAAAACTCTTAAAGGGCAACTCCTGTAAAATTTAGTTTTCCACTATGATAATCCATAAAGCCTCTCGGGCTATCTAATACATATTTGAATGAAGAGCTCCGCTCCTCCGAAGACACCATTGACCACTGTTCATCGATAGCAGGTCTAGTCATGAGTATGGTTGTGTTACGTACAGTTTATTAATCTACAAGACTGGTATGAGTCCACCAAATAACTCTGAGAACACCTTTAATTTATTTAGTCCGACTCCACTGATTCAGATAATACAAAGTTATTCTTAACTCAGTTTTCCAATAGAGACAACAGGTCATGGCAATGAGTCCATGAGACTGTGGGGAAACATGGCCCTTGTTTTTCGGAGTCAACTGGGATCCAATGCATACAAGCTCTTCTCAGTCAGCCTCTGTTATCAGGGGAAACCTCACATGTACTGGTGGGGTGTATATAGAGGAGAATATATGGAAGCTTTAAGGGTATATAACAACAAAATTGAATACGTTGATAGCCATGCACTAGCGGACATGATCCCCCGTAACTACTATACAATAAAAATAAACTAGACTTAAAGCCCGGTTTTCTTTCCAGTAAATGATCGCATTTTAATAATCAAAAGTCCAGATGCCAAAGAATTTAATTTTTACTATTTTTTCTTTATTTTCTAAAACAAAGGGAAAAAGCGTATAATTTTCTTTACTAAACCGAATTTCTCATTCACCAACCAATTGTATGAAAGCATCAATCATTCCAGTCACAATATGCACCGTAAGAAATAAAATTGTTTCGGACAAAAATAATCTACATTCAAAATGACAAAATAAAAAAAAAAGGAATTTATGACTTGATAATATCCCCTGAATACACAAAGTGTAAAATAAATAAGTTATTTTACTGTATTGCTTACAATACAAAATACTGTCATTGTAAAAGATTGCAACATAGACTGATGTCTCCACCAACCACTGGTGCTTTGCAAGTTTTTATTGACCCAGGAAGTTTAACAATCTCCTACTGTACTGCCTTTACAGCACTTAAACAGAACTATGTGTCTCCATAGTAACAGACTACAAACAAACCCCATGTAGTCTGATCTTTCAGTTAAACACCCTTCTATGTGTTCCCCACTTCAAACGCTGGTTAGTAATAAGTAGGGGAGAGATGAACAGGAGTATGACCACATAAGCTACACATGGTGTGTTTGTACTGTGTCACCATAGACACACATATAGGACTGCATATACATTGGAGCTGTATATACAAAACAGGTATTTTCAACTAAATCCATTAACAAAGTTTATTTTAAATACACTGGAGCAAAAATGATTATTAGATGGGCATAAATGAGCCTTTAAACTATTTCTAAGCATTTGTTGCTTCAGTATTAATGACATAATATTTAAAGCATACCCAACAATGACCTTGAAACCAAAGAATTATTATGTATATTGGTTACCTTCTCACTGCTCTTCCAAGTGAGCTCAGATATCACCCAACCACTTGGATGCAGGAAAAGCTTTCCTAAAGTTTTCTTTCCCATGAAACGGAACTATATCTATGGTGTTAGATCTGACTACATAATGAATGGAGCATTAAAGCATATAAAGACCAATTTCCCTATAATAGTAGTGTGTAGATGTGAACAGGATTAGAAAAAACAGCGCCGCTCTGTGGGAGCTCAACTCAAGTGAATGAGGTTTAGCTGCAAGACACATCCAGGCATAGGCCATGGACAGTAGCAGTGCTGTTTCTGCGGCAAAAAAAAAAGAAGAAAAGATAAACCTTTTTTCTAATGTTGGAGAACCCCCTCCTCAGGCCATGTTCATAATCGTGCTAGTGATTTCCGGTTTTCTGGTTGCTAAGGAATTAGATACATGACAGCTGCATATACAGGCTCAAGTTCTAAGCAGTATCCCTGGTAACCAGACTAAAATGAGCTGGCTTCGGCCTGTGCAGTCAAGCCATTCTCACTCTCAATGGCTTTATTAATCAGATTTTTCTAAAGAAAAACATTAGGGGACTAGAAAAATAAAAATTACGGAAGTGTTGGATTCGGCTCATACTGTAGCTGAAACCAATGGAGCCAAACAGACCTCATTTACTATAATGGGGTCCATTAGGGTGTCTGTTCTTTTTGGCGGAATCTGTGACGAAGCCTCCAAAACAGATATGAACATGCTCTTGTGTGGCTGCAGAGAACTTCAGGTAATGTGCTCCCCAGAGCTGTTAAGATGTCTTTAATTTTCTCAACCAGAAACAGGAAGTCCATGGCCTTGTGTGCATGCTCATGACCAGGCAGCCACTCCCCTGCAGAACCTTAAAGTAAAAGGAAATCATTAAATGGGTTGTCTCACCTGCAGTTACAAAGGCGAGATGAGACACAGACTTGGCCACCTGCCATCTGGCCGTTCAGTAGCTACCTTTGCTTGCTGTGCTACAAAGTTTCTGTAACTCGCATGCACCACAACGAGAGCCACTGAAAGAGAGAGAGCTGATGTCCTCCACTGTTTCCAGGTCCCGGCTGTTGGTCAGGACTGTGTCTCATCTCGCCTTAGTAACGGCAAGATGAAACACCCCCATTAACTAGGAAAGATACTCATACCCAGAAATGCTCCCTCTTAGGTAAAGAGTGCTCCACTTATAACACAAATGAAATCTGAAATTCTGAGAGGACCCCTATACAAATGGCAAAATGTGTTAGGTGAGGAACATAAAAATAAGCAGCCCAAAAATGAAATGATGCACCTTTACTCTTTTCCTTAGTAAAATTAGTCCTAATTGGTGAGGTTTTCAAGAATTTGTCATTTATTTACAAAAAAATAAAACATTTCAATTTCAGACGTGAACAAATGCTTAATTTCATAAATAAGAGGAAAAAATCCTAAACTCGGTTCTTTGTACCTTGAATTAATCTGACCATTGGTTGATCTTTATGGTCTTAAATACTTTCTCCAACTTTGACTGGTACATCTGTAAGAAAAGTTTTGCATGGCTCCTGCCAGGCCTCTTATCCCTCGGCTCAGCACCAGTTTAAGCTGATTAAAATAAAATTTATACCGGACTGGTTGCTTAGGAATTAGATACATGAAAGCTGCATATACAGGATCAAGTTCTAAGCAGTATCCATGGTAACCAGTCTAATATGAGCTGGCTTCGGCCTGTGCAGTCGAGCCACTCTCACTCTCGACAGCTTTATATCAGATTTTTATAAAGAAAAATATTTCGTTTGACAACCTCTTTAAATAAAATAATTAGGTTTTTAAGATTATTTATCCCTTAGAAATATGTCATAGTTTACCAATGTCAGTAACAAAACTGAAGCTTAAAGGAGCTGTCCACCTGTTTTTAATAGTGTGGCAGGAGAACCCCTTTAAGGCTGCGGTCAGTATAAAGGGGTTGTCCTAGATTAGAATAAAGGCAGTCTGGTATTGAACCTCGGAACCGGTCACGTTGACCTTGAAGGCAGCAGGTTAGGCTAGTTTAACATTAGCTTTTCCAAATGCGGAAAGCTGTTCCGGTCAGGAATAGCCTGCCAAATCAGTCACTGCCAGATGCTGCTGTAATGCCATCCGGCCACATTACCTGTAATGGGGTCCGGCCGAAACCCGGCAAAGATGTCGAGATGCACAGTTTGTTTCCAGCCGATTCCAGGCATCCTATGCTGGAACAGCTGTCCAGAAGACTGTGCCGGCAGTGTGAAACCAGCCTTATAGAGCAGGAGGAGCTGAGCAGTTTGATGTATAGTTTTGTAGGAAAAGATTCAAAACTTGTATTTTATTCTTTTAAATCCCTGTGCTTTCTATGCTTAAGGGTCCAGTCAGATTTGCGCAAGTGTTTTGTGGTCTGCAAATTGGGGATCCACAAAACACGGATACTCGCCATGTGCATTTCATGGTACTGGACATGACGGTCCTATGATAGAAATGCCTATTCTTGTCCATGATTGCAAACAAGAATAGAACATACTCTATCTTTTCTGCGGGGTCGCGGAACAGAACTACGGATGCGGACAGCACACGGTTTGTTGTCCGCATCTTTTGCGGCCCCATTGAAATAGATGGGTCCGCACCCGTCCCGCAATTTTGAGGACCCATTTTGATGAGGACCCAGAACTACGGACATGTGAATGAACCCTAAGAGGCCAGTTATGAGTGATTGACGGCTCTTCCTGTATGTAAGATCCCACCCACTGGACTCCTAAACATAAAAAAGAGAAGGGATTTACATGGATAAAGTATACGTTATTCTGAATCATTTCCCAAAAACATATATATCAATCTGCTCAGCTCCTCCTGTTCTATTGCATGCTGCCTGCAGATACCATGATCAACATGTCTGGCTCCCTTTAAATGAGTTGCAATTCCAGACACAGCCCATGGAGAATGTGGTGCTGTTATAGACCTCTACATAGACCTGTTTTTCTTATCTCAAGCAACCCCTGTAAAATCCATCCATTTTACAGTATTCTGTTACGCCATACTACATGTCAGAAGAGGACATTGATGGGTCTCCTGGACCTCCACCTATGGCTAGAAAAAAGGGGCTATGACACTCTCCCGAGCCCAGTAACCCTTTGTCTCCTAGCTCTTGGATTACTAGAGATCGGTTTAGGTCCTAGGACCCAGACAACCACCAATACCCTCTTCTGAGGGGCTTCTATCAAAAGACAGAAAATGTGCACAAACGCCTACACCTACATGTAGTGTTATGCGGCTCAGAAAACACAACAGGTCTATACGCTCTAAATATGGGAGGAGGAAGTCAATTAATACTACTGTCTTTTCTTCTTCTTTCCAAAAAAAAACAAAAAAACGTGGTAATATAATGAAATAATCTACCACATTATGGCTATATTAAACCTCAACTCTATAGAAAGTGCAACATGTGATCGGGTAGGTATACTGAATCTGAGGTTACCTCTATAGCTAGTGTAACCTATATCAAATACTACTCTCATCTGATAAACTCTTACGTAGGGTACTCGTAACTCCCTCGCGCCAGCTTCTTCATGAAACATCGATTGCCACGGTTAATATCAACAGTTCATGACATTAAATAGAATTAAATATTGCTATAATACTTCTTAAAACATTTCCTTTCTACAAATGAGCAATCAAAAACATTGAATTAAACGCTTTTTGCTTTCCACACAGTGGAACAGACGTACATACACACAAACTCTGAATCGACTTTGGATGTAGCATTGATAGAAATGGGGTACGGTCTAACTGGTTTCCATCTCGAACAAAAAAAAAAGTAACGTGTACTCTATTATGTAAAATAACCCATAAAGGCACAAAACTACCGCACATCACACCATTTTTTTGTAGCTCATTTCGAGTTTTCCTGACTAAAATCTAAATAGTTTTAACAAATGTACAAAGCTTTTGTCGACAAACAGCAACGTATAGTATTACTGTGACCTAAAAACACAGTCGAGATTATTATTTCTTCATTATGCTAAAAATTTACAGTTTCGTAACAATTGTTGTCACCTCCCGAAACCTACTGAATTTCCAGGGAAGTCTACAGAATGTCTCCACCACCAATGTACGACGCATCCTGGTCTACTGCCAAACACTTATCTAGAATCTCAAAACCCATGCTTGTCCATGAAATATGGGAAGCTTATTTTCTGTTCAGTCAATTTTGCTTCGAGCAAGTTCAAGTCCACTCGGTGTCGCCTCTTATCGAGGTCATCCCACCAAGTCGCTGAGGTTCATCGTGACGTGTGTACCTCCAAACAGTAGTGTAGTATCTGGTCACTAGAGTCAGTTCTTTGCTTCTCCATATTGTTTGGGAAGGTGCTTGCTGCCTATCTCAGTAGCTTAGATTAAAAGTTTTTTTTCTAAAGTTCATTTATAAGAAGTTTTTGACCGCAACATTAGCGTCACTATACACTTTTTGTCCTGAAAAAAAAAGAAAACTATATTGCTTTCAAAGGGTGCTTCGTCATACGATAGCTCCATATTGCAGGTCCTTGGAGGACCAGCGTGCTAATCTAGTAGCCAAGTTTGTTGTTTTTCAAAAGGTCAGGGTCTTCTCCACTAGAAGATCCAGAAAATGTCCTCATGATTTCCTTGCAGGACGCCTTTATTTTTCCTCTGCCTGTACAGGACTTGTAACATTTGAGAAATCCAGCGACGCAATTCTGCTCTGTAGGCTAGATTCCTCATCAAGTAGACTTCTTCTTCGTTCCGGAAAAAGAAAAAAGTAGTTACAAGTAAACTTTCTCCTCCTACGTCTTAAAACCTACTGACACGATACAGTAATCTTCTGAAGGGACTAATTGACTAAAACATAGCCACTGTGCTGAGAGTCAACAGTTTCCATCATCTCACAGTCATAAGGCTCGTTGAGGTTCAATGTTTTGTAAGATGCTTGAGGATCGTGTCCTGCGAGATTACCCTGGGCTTCGTGTAATGCCACTCCGCTTTGTTGACTTGTATCTATAGAATACTGGCATTGGTTTGAATATTCCGATTCAAGTGTTGGCACCCCAGGTAATTCACACGTCTGGTAGGCATACTGTAAGGGAGGCTGCTGCACGTGAACTTGGGTGAGGACCTGTGGGGGGCTGGGCTGTACCATGTGTTGCATCTGCTGGGAATGCAGCTTGTGATACTGACTTAAGAATGGATCGTATTGCATTTCATCGGACGCGGGTTCCAGTACCGGGCTCAGTGGTTGTGACAAGCTGAACTGATTCTGTTGCACGGACTCCTGGTGTGATAATGGGAGCTGCTGCCCTTGCATTGGATAAGTGTTTTCCGCTATCTGCATCTGGTTGAAATAAGCCTGCAGCTGTGGTTGCTTCTGCAGGAAGAGCCGCTTCTGATGTAGCCTGCGTGACGGTAAGGGAAATGAATTACTCTACTGTACAACTACTGTAATGACAGCAAAAACGTAAAACACAAAGAGGAGCTCAACACAACTATAAAGCTGAAGAGATACTGAATGTAATATAGCTGTGCTTCAACGTAGTCTGGTTGGTCTTTATCAACCAGTCGTGTTAAAGTGAATCTGTCAGCTCAGAAATACCCCCCAAACTAGAGTAAGCAGTCTATGGTGTAAGTGGTGCCGAGTCCGGTTATGTAATTTTTTATCTTCACTTGCATTCCAACGCTTCAACAAACCGGCAGTAAAAGGCATTGAGAGGACTCCTGCGCTCACCCACATAATGGAGAGGACTCAAAGAGAAGTCTTCTCAATGCATCTTACTGCTGGCTTGTAGGAGCACAGAATGCAAGGAAGCATGAAGATAAAAATTACACCACTTACACTATACATGACTTACTCTAGTTTGGGGGGGTGTTTTGAAGCTGACAGATTCCATTAAAAGACAAAATAAAGAGGGGCTATCCTGTTGGACACAGGTATATTCAGTTATATTCCCCACCTGAATTTAGTGTAATCCGGACAACTGCCAATGGTTCAAATCACTCTATTATCTCATAGCTTACAGGGTATTCCCATCTTAAACTGGCCAGGCAGGACCGACTGACCATCTAATGTCTAAGGGGGCTTCCCAACTCTATCCCGGCCGCAGACTTCAGAGGCGATAAGGATCGGGTAGCTGGATTTCAACTGCCTGAACTTTTTTGTTCTGGCTATTTAATGTGTATGGACAGCCTGAGACATTTATGACAATAGGATAAATGCCTGATAGATGCAGACCTACTTAACCCCTTCCCGTACATGTACGGCGCTGGTGCGGTGCGGGGACATGACGCCCGCTCGCGGGTGCGGCGGGCGTCATGGCCGGCAAGTCTCTGCTGTTTCTAACAGCAGAGACTTGCCGCTACTTACCGCCACCGGCGGCGTCTTCTAGGGCCTTCTGATGCCGTAATCACACGTGATCACGGCATCAGGATGCGTCTGAACCCGGAAGCGTACGCTTCCCCGGTGGTGTACAGACGCCCCGAGTGGCCAATCGGGGTGTCTGTACACCATATGAAAACTGTAATCCTCGCTGGTGAGGATTACAGTTTTCAAACTGCAATTCTTATTCTGGCCACTAGATGGCAGGCCAGGATAAGAAATGAGCATTTATGGGATTTAACTCCATCTAGTAAATCCCTGATTGCTCATAAAGAAAAAAAAAAAACACAATATATCAGCTCATATTTGAGCTTTAAAATAGTCAGAAAAAAAATAAAAAAAATGTTAAAAAAATATAAAAAATATATAAAAGTTCAAATCACCCCCCTTTCCATATAATGAAAAAATAAATACCTAAATAACAATAAATATAGACATCATGGGTATCACCGTGACCGAAAACGCTCGTACTTTTAAAATATAAAAAAAAATAATTCCAATACGGCGAATTGTGTAGCGGAAAAAAGCGTCCAAATGGCGATTTGCCGTTTTTCGTCACTTTTTTTTTTCTAAAAAAAATTAAATACAAAGTGATCAAAAAGTCATACACACCCCAGAATGGTATCAATAAAAACTTCAGATCGCCCCGCAAAAAATGAGCCCCCATACAGCTCTGTACACATAAATACCAAAAAGTTATAGGGGTCAAGATATGACAAGGGAAAAAAAAAAAAAAAGGGCAACTTTCTAATTATTTTATCACTATCAAAACGCAGGAAAAACTATACATATTAGGTATTGCCGGATTCGTACTGACCAGTAGAATGAAAGTAAGGGGTCAGTTTTAATGCACATCGAACGCTGTAAATAAGAAACCCGTAGAACTGTAGCGGAATAGCGTTTTTTTTGCAATTTCACCTGATTTGGAATTTTTTTCCCGCTTCCCACTACACCATATGCAATATTAAATGGTGGCGTTGGAAAGTACAACTTGTCCCGCAAAAAACAAGCCCTCATACAGCTATGTGAACAGAAAAATAAAACAGTTATGGCTGTTTGAAGTCAGGGAGCGCAAAACGAAAATGTATAACCGAAAAAACCTCCGGGGGTGAAGGGGTTAAAGGGAGTCTGTCACCTGTTTTTCACCAATACAACTAAGAACACTGCCCCACAGAAGATTGCAGACACATCCCAGACATACCTGTGTGCACTGTGTGTCTGTATTACATGTCACATCCCAGACATACCTGTGTGCACTGTGTGTCTGTATTCCATGTCCAGGAAAAGCACTTTTATTCTGCTGGAAAACAGCTCCCAAGTGCCCAGCTTTGCTGCTGCAAGTGACCAAAGCAAACCAGACTGAAGAGGAGAGGGCTGCTTTAGTTGCTCATATCGTGGGATTGGTACCTGCTTGTTCGAAAGCTGGCACTCCAACCTTTCAAACGATACCAGAATCATAGCATTATATCCAGTATATCAGAAGATATAGCCGTCAGAAATCAAGTCAGGAGAGAAAGCTGTTTTTACTTTCACTTTCAGCTGGGCACTTGGGAGCTGTTTTCCAGCAGAATAAAAGTGCTTTTCCTGGACATGTAATACAGACACACAGTGCACACAGGTATGTCTGGGATGTGTATGCAATCTTCTTTGGGGCAGTGCTGTTAGTTATATAGGTGAAAATCAGGTGACAGACTCCCTTTAAAGGACTTGCACCCATCTGTGGAATGGGGTCTCCAAGCTGGTCCTGTCTTTAAATGGAGAGGTGGCTGTGCATGCACCACTCTCACATTCACCTCTATGGGAAATCTGTATATACCCAAGCATACTTGCCTATGGGAACATGTCCTGGACCATAAAAAAAAAAGAACCGGCCAGGGAGAAGAGTGTCTGGAATGCTAACAAGTAAACCTAGACATGTGCTAATGACTGGATCTCATGTTCACCTGTGTTCCTGAAGTTGCTGCTCCAAACTTCTGGGTATTTCCTTACAGTACAGCGGGCAACTGTTCTGAGCTTTCACCAGCAAACTCCCTTTCTGCAAAGGAAGCAAAACATTGATTGAGAATGTGAAGAAGTGATTAGTATCACAGACATGTCAACAAGAAACTTGAGTCAGTAAGCAGGGGCCTATGACAAGGAAACAAATCAAGTATATTTATTCTATTCTGAATACTGGCAGCATGTAGATCCGGGAAGCCTGGATTGTGGCCAGTCATTGGAATTAGGGTTTACACGTAGGTCACCAACCTACAGTCTGAATGCACTTGACAGAAGTAGACGAAGAGCATGACGTTCTCTGTTTTTCGGGGGTACCAGGCTAGGTGAGTATCACTTCTTTTATTTTATTAACTCTAAGGGTGCACTAAGGGGACAGCATTATTGCAAAAGGGCCATAACTACTATGTAGGGTCACTATGGTTGCATTTTATTGTGTGGAAGCACTAAGGGGGCATAACTACTGTGTGGGGCTCTAAGGGGGCATAACTGTGAGGGCACTAAGAGGGTAGCATACTGTATGGAGGGCACTAAGGGGGCATAACTGTGAGGGCACTAAGGGGGTAGTCTAATGTGTGGAGGGCACTAAGGGGGTAGTCTACTGTGTGGAGGGCACTAAGGGGGCATAACTGTGAGGGCACTAAGGGGGTAGTCTACTGTGTGGAGGGCACTAAGGGGGCATAACTGTGAGGGCACTAAGGGGGTAGTCTACTGTGTGGAGGGCACTAAGGGGGCATAACTGTGAGGGCACTAAGGGGGTAGTCTGCTGTGTGGAGGGCACTAAGGGGGTAGTCTACTGTATGGGCGTAAGTAAGGGGGCATAACTACTATGTGAGGGCACTAAGGGGGTAGTCTACTGTGTGGGGTAGTGAGGGAGCATTCTAGTGTGTGGGGCACTAAGGCAGCATTCTACTCTGTGGGGTCATCACTACTGTGTGGTGGCACAAATGGGGTATTCTATTGTCATGGGGACAGTAAAGGAGAAAAGAGTATGTGGGGGCACAAAAGAGACGCGGTGGGATTAGGCATGCATAGATAGACATGGGGCGGAGTAAGAAGCATGGCTAAGTGTGAAAAAAAATGCCATGGAGCATTACGTGTGGCACAGCTGTTTTTCCTCCGTAGGCTTTTCAAATGTTGTGAGATATGAACCTGCCTTGTAAAGTAGATGTCACATATTCAAGATATGGTTTCCATCCTACCTGCAGCCTGTGCTGTAAATACTGGGTCTCCAAACTCTGACGCCTGGACAGTAGCTGAGGTTGCAGGTTATTAGGGAATGCTGAGATATTCTGAAGCTGTGCAGAGAGACTCGCCTGAAAAAACAAAAGCCGATGAATGCAATGAAGATATGATAAAATCCTAAGTCCAACATAAATTGAGCCCTAAAACCTACATTATGTAAACCATGTAACTAACATAGCACATGCACCATTATTATTATTATTGACCTGCTGATATGCTATAAAATCCACTTCCCTGAGACAAAATATATCTGCATTCAAGTACATGAAGAGAGTGAAGTACGGATGGAATCGGATATTCCCATTTCCAGGGTTCCATACAAGAATACTTCTTTACCTGCACTATTTCTCTACACATTCATTAGCCTATCCCCAACATGGCTTACATTATACCTGGGGGTGGTTGGGATCTTCTAGGTTATGGGATGTAAGATTTGGATCTTCAGTGGGTCCCATTTGTTCATATAGCATCTGGATCTTATTGAGCTCTAGGATGCCCTTGGTTCTTGCCAAGTTCTGGAGGTGCTGCCGGAATGCCACAATTCCTAGAGTGGCATAATAAGAAAAAGTTAAAGCACATTTCATATTCATATTTATTTGTGTGCGTTATTTCATTTTGCTTTCCTTTTATTTAATTATTTTTTAAGCCTGACCCTAAAGAGTCAAAAAGACCTCTTTTCTCCAGGGTCCATCTGTCAGAAACAGATAGCTTGCTCAGGCAGCTGGCACAAACCACACACTGGCATGGGCTTTAAGGATCTGGACCGCTTGCCACATATATTTATATACAGTTGGCACTCCTTAAGCAGCTATTCAAGTTAATTACCCCAAAAAGCAAAAAGACCACACATAATCAAATGTTCTACAAAATGTATTCATTCACAATATAAAAACATTCAAATGATTCCCGCAGCATGGGATAGTTACAAGCACCATTGAAAGCATTGCTGCACCTCCATAATATGGTACATGGTATAATCTAAGCTGCACATCTTCATTTCTAATGGTATTTTATCTATACTATAGCCTGTTTGGTTCATAGTTATAATTGGCATTGAAGAGTGGGCCAAGTGCAATTTTGCTGCTATTCAATTACTGAATAATTTTTGCATATAAAGACATAGCTCTCTGGCATTTGTAATTTCTATATTGGCTCTTTTATGTGTATAGAGGAGCACATCTACATATAGGGGTCATTTACAATAAAAAAAATATGCTTATTAGGCGTATTTCTGGCCCAGATTGCGGCGCAAAGGTTATTTCAGCAGCAATCTGCAACTTGTCCCCGCTCACGCAACGTCTGTGGCGTGGGCCGGGCCGGCAAGTCTCATTTACCATTTTCTAGATCTGTTTTAGGCAAAGAAAATGGTCTAAATGTAAGCCACCAAGGAAGCGGTCTTACATTTAGACCGGCACTGGATATGCCGAAGTTAGGTAGAGGCTGGCGCCTCTACATACGTTTGGCGGATCCACCACCAGATATAGGAGTTAAATCGCCTGTCTTAATAAATGACCCCCGTAATCTTTAATGATCAAGCAGATGTTAACCCCCCTGTAGTGTTGTCTTATTGGTTAGATCATACAGTATATAATTTTTTATGATCATGCAGATGTTAACCATCCTGTAGTGTTGTCTTATTGGTTAGATCATACAATGTTAACCATCATGCAGATGTTAACCATCCTGTAGTGTCCATTTGGATTTTAGATTATATAGGGTACCATATTAGGTCACCTATAGAGATGAGCGAGCAGTGCTCGTTATGAGCACTGTAACGCTCGGGTCCCGTCTGCAATGCCCGCAGGCATTGCAGATCCGTCCTCATCTGCATGTAAGTCAATGAGGACGGATCGTTTGGTATGACACTCATACCAAACGGTTCCGTCCTCACCAGTCTTAAAGTCAGTGGGGACGGAACCGTTTGGTATGACACTCATACCAAACGATCCGTCCTCATTGACTTACATGCAGATGAGGACCTGAGCGTTACAGTGCTCATAACGAGCACTGCTCGCTCATCTGTCCCATGCTGCGGGATTTATTTAAATGCTTTTTTTTTATATTATTGTGAAATGAATTATTAAGGATATATAAAATTGTGTATTACCTTTGATTATGTGCGGTCTTTTTGCATTTTCGAGTCATTATTATTCCACACAGTGCTTGATTGGTTTTTCTGCCTAAACCCAATTTTTGTAGGATTAAAAAAGGCTACGTTAATAGGAGCAGTACCTTGTGTTAGTGAGGTGTCAGAAGCCCGTCTTCCTTCGCGAAAACTGACTGGAGACCTGTTGTGTGCTTCACGCTTTTCAGAAGACATTGCTGGCATGGCCAGGTTGGTAGGCCGTAAACCTATATATGGTGGAGTCAGCCTGGTGACGGACTGGTTGGCCATAGCCACTTCCGTCAGAACTCCAGCATCTTCCTGAAAGTTGAGGTCACTCTGAACAGATCCCACGTCATATTCAGAGTCAACGCTTCCCAGAGATGGGTTGTTACCGATAGTGAAAAGTTTGCCTGCAATGAATAATGTGATACATTTAAGACTTTCATCACAGTCATCACTGTACAGTTCATTAGAGGTCTACAGCACTACTCTTTGATGGCGTCAGGCAAAAGCCATCTCCAAACAACATATCAAATACATATCATAATCCTACTTAAGATCGAGGCAAAGAAAGTTTACAAATTTCTGGTAAAATCAAGGCAAAACTACTGAGGTATGAAACATTAAAGGGGTTTTCCAAGGGGTTTTCCTCAGGATAGGTCATCAATATTAGATCGGCGGGGGTCCGACACCCGGCACCCCTGCCGATCAGCTGTTTGAAGAGGAGGCGCGCGCCGTATCAGCGCTGCCTCCTCTTCATTGTTTACATGCTGGCCGTAACGGGGGTAGTGGTGAGTAGGTGTAATTACACCTTACCGCCCCATTCATTTCTATGGGAAGAATCGCTTCCATACAAGTCTATGGAAGCGATTCTTCTCATAGAAATGAGAAGAATCGAGAGAGGTGTAATTACACCTACTCACCACTACCCCGTTACGGCCAGCATGTAAACAATGAAGAGGAGGCAGCGCTGATAGTGCGCGCGCCTCCTCTTCAAACAGCTGATCGGCGGGGGTGCCGGGTGTCGGACCCCCGCCGATCTGATATTGATGACCTATACTGAGGATAGGTCATCAATATATATAACTCGGAGAACCCCTTTAAAGGGGTTCTTTTATAAAGACAAACCTTGTCCATATGTCATATGGAAGTCACAGGCATAATGGGGGTCTCCTGCTCGAGACCTCCCACTATGAGTGAGAATGTTACCGTGCATTACATGGATGGCCCTTAATTTCAGTGAAATGACTCCAGGGGATATACAGTGCCTTGAAAAAGTATTCATACCTCTTGAACATTTCTACATTTTTTCACATTACATTGACAAACTGAAATGTATTTTATTGGAATTTTATGTGATAGACCAACACAAAGAAGCAGGTATGTGTTAAGTGAAAAGAAAATGATATATGGTTATCAAAATTTTTAATAAAAAAATCTGGAAAGTGTGGCGAGCATTTGTATTCAGCCCCCGAGTCAATACTTTGTAGGACCACCTTTTGCTGCAATTACAGCTTTAAGTCTTTAGGGGTATGTCTCTACCAGCTTTGCACATCTAGAGGTTGAACTTTTTGCCCATTCTTATTTATAAAAAAGCTCAGATTGGATGGAGAGCGTCCGTGAACAGCAATTTTCAGGTCTTGCCACAGATTAGGTCTGGACTGTAACTGGACAATTCTAACACATGAATTTTCTTTGATCTAAACCATTCCATTGTAGCTCTGGCTGGTTGTTTAGGGTCGTTGTCCTGCGGGAAGGCTCATCTCATTTATCATTTTCTACGCCTGTTTTAGGCGTAGAAAATTATCTAAATCTATGCCAGCAAGGGAGCTGGCGCATATTTAGACAGGCAGTGGATGTGCTTAAGTTATGTAGAGGTCACCTCTACATAACTTCAGCGCATCCACCGCCAGCGCAGGGGTTATTAAGACCGGTGTCTAAAATGCGCATCTTAATAAATGACCCCAATAGTGTTTTACATTTACACCAAAAAGCTCAACTTTGGTCTCATCTGACAACAGCACTTTCTTCCACATGTTTGCTGTGCCCTCTACATGCTTAGTGGCAAACTGCAAACAGGACTTCTTATGGCTTGCTTTAAAAAAAAAAAATGGCTTTTTTCACAGAACAGCTGTAGTTATACTGAGAATAAATTACACACAGGTGGACTCTATTTACTAATTAGGTGACTTCCGAAGACAATTAGTCACACTGGTGGTTAGAGAGGCCAGGCACACCGCGATCTCCGCACCAGTTTTCTTTTTTAGACGGGTTGCCTTGGTGAGACCCTTAACCTCATTGCTACAGTGACAGTATTAATGGTAAAGAGCATCTAACCTTCTTTTATCTAGTACCAATACACGACTATGTAGGCATGGATGTATAAACCTTTCAATGCAATCCACAGTCGGTGTCAGATTCACCTTTCACGCACACAAATATACTTTGTTTTCA
Organism: Rhinella marina; assembly: GCA_900303285.1. Lineage (NCBI taxonomy): Eukaryota > Metazoa > Chordata > Amphibia > Anura > Bufonidae > Rhinella > Rhinella marina. The sequence goes on along the minus strand of ONZH01011299.1, from coordinate 128,551 downwards.
CTGCACGCGTTCGGATGAATAGGTTGTCAGTGACAAATGTGCCAAGGTAACCTTTTCTTTAAATATAACTGGCGGTATTGGCAAAATTTTCAAGGCAAATCAGTAAAGAAGGCACTTGTATAAAGCAGCCCTTGACTACAGATGCTCGGTTGACGGTTAGTACTAAAAAGGAATGTAAATTAAGCTTGAAATATTGTAATAGCTGTGATGAGTATCCGTACGCCTCTCATCAGCACCATTCCTTCATTGTTATCACTTCTGGAGTGAAATGCCTGATGATACATGAGTGTATGGAATTAGTCAGTAAGGACTGAATATGCAAGTGCTTGAGGGACCAGCACCTATTATGAGGCAGCACCCCTCACAATGAGCTGATCACCGAGGGGCTAGGGTCATGAAAGTTGCAGGTTAACTATGGATTTACCTTGGGCCCACCAATGTTAATTCAATGAGTGAAGGTCCACAACTAGGATACCCATATAGGTCACTTGCGCAAGCACTGTTGTACATAGACACCTCTGACAGCATCTGAGTACATATAAGTGAAGTGCACATACAGGAGTTCCCGAATATATACCTGGGTCAGACAATAGGTAACCTTACATAATCACCTCCATCTTGTGGAAACTCGTTGGTGCAGAGAACAGCTGGTAGTGCATACTTTAAGCGTTGGTGCCTTCTCAAAACAGCTGATCAGCAGAGGTCCCTGGGATCAGACCCCTACCAATCAGATACTGACGACCGATCCTTTTACATCAGGGTGTTAATAATATGGCACAATATGGGCTGCATGGATGACATATTTGCTGCTCAATGGAACTAAACAGATCTTTATAAATTAAGGCATCCTTTAAATGTCCTAATGACCCCCACTTAATGGTCCCGAAACGCAGAATTGAGGAGTGTGCAGTATGTATAACAGTTCCTCTTGGCAAGTTGGTCTACAGGGATCATGTAACAGAGTCCATGACTTTATTTGCAAGGTACCGTAGAATCAGTCATTTGATCACTCTAGGCCTGTGATAGCTAACCTCCGGCACTCCAGCTTTGGTAAAACTACAACTCCCAAGATGCCCATTTGAGTTTTTGGGACCCACTGAGTAGTCTATCTTAGACTGCCCCTACCTCTTCCAACCCTCCCATACACACAAATGCTTGGCATGGACAAGCATGCTTGCATGGGGACAGAGTAAAAGCCACTGTCAGGCACCTATGGTGATTTACCTTCTCTGAGAACAAAGGGATCAGACATGTTGAAATCTAACAGCACCACCATTCCCCCCCACACACATTTCACTTTCAGGGAAGAGTCAGAAGGTCCCCATACATATTTGATGGTCCAAAATAGACTAGTTTGGCCACTATTTATCTACTGTATATGGCTAGTCTGTCATTAGAACATCGAATAGCCTGGTTTTGTGAAGAGAAACCAGTGAGGAACACCAGTGTACTCATTCCTGTGTGTGCACTGTATATACAGATGTAGCTGGTGTTATTTTGACACCACCTGTACCAGGATGGCCACTGTAACGCGATTTGTTATATTACCGTGATGCGTTTTTCTCGCATTAATCCTTTCATAATAATGGTGGCTACATTTGCAGGTATTAGGGTTAAAACGCTATTTAAAGACTTACCTTCCATGTCTGGTGCTACAGTGGGCAGGACCACCAACTGGTTGGTCACTTCTGCCAGAGTGTGACGTCTCTGCCCACTACGTCTGCCTTGAAATGCTGCAAACGCCGCAGCCGGATCATCCTCGGAGTCGTCTTCTGTCTCAATTCCTTCGTCGATAGAGGTCTCCATCATATTGCTTGGCAAAGATTGGCAACCCTTCCTCATTGCTACAGGGGGTAGAGGATCCATCAGGCAGCCATTAACCTGCAAGCAGAAAATAAAAGTCAGAAATCTCCAGCACATCTTAAGTCACAAGGCAAACCTGCTTCCACACTCTTCCTTCAGACTGTATAGGTCATTTAACAATGTGGCTGACACAATTTAAAGGGGTTGTCTTACTTCAGAAAACTGCATTTATCATGTGGAGAAACTTAATACAAGGCGCTTACTGATGTATTGTGATTGTCCATATTGCTTCCTTTGCTGGCTGGATTCATTTTTCCATCACATTATACACTGCTCATATACAGGGGTTAAGACCACCCTGCAATCCAGCATCTGTGGCCGTGCTTGCACACTATAGGAAAAAGCACTGGCCTCTCTGGTGGCCAGGAGTGTGGGGGGGCGCACATAGGTGCTTCCTGTTGTGTGCAGCATGACCATAGCGATAATTACAAAGTAAATCCCTCCCCCGCTTAGCACTTTTCGACTGACAAAAGCCGCATATATAAAATATAAATATCTCAATAAAACTACCCTATAGTGCCCATAAAACACTACAGTATATTGCCATATATAATAATGCTAATACAATAATGCTATTGAAATCCTAAATAATACCGCCAGACTATTAGCGCTCCCGACACATTACTGCATATATAGGACACATAATACCACCATTTAGGTTACGGCAAAGAAGCAGACAGCAAAATAGATCCTGATCATTTGTGCAAAACTGTTCTGAAATACATAAATCGTGCATGTAGGTTTCCTTGCATGATTAGCTCTCCCTATACGAAACGCACTTGTGGCCTAGGCGGCGTGTACCCTGCGTTTCCGACAAAGGCCAATTACCTTGATTATCTTGTGAGCCCCAAGGTCAACTGGTTCAGCCATGCAAATGATGCACAACCATATAATTAAAAAGGGAAAAATAAACGGCTATGCTGAAAACGTCCGATTTGCAGCAGTGAGACTGGGCCCAAATCAGCGAGATGACAACAATGCCTTTGGCAGGGAAGGAGCTTAAAAGAGAACCATGCAGGAAATGGTGGCAGAGACTTGGGAATTTAATCATTTCTCTCCAGGATGTGACTAAGAAATCGTTCCAGAGGAAAACGGCATCTGCAAGCTGCTGATCCTATGAACTTCAAAACCAGAGGGGCCTCCTAAGCAGTGTAATTTCTTTCCGGCCTTGATGATGCCAGCGCACGTTGCCTGCTCCTTTAACTGGATGTCCAGGCTGTGGTGTTCTCACAGGAGGAATGTGCATGGTATGAGTACATAAATTAAACAATTAGCTCTGAAGCGTCCCTCATGAAGAAGGAATTGTACGTGTCTCCTGATGAAACAACTTCCAAATGTCACTTTTCTCCTGCCAGAAAGAGCGCTGTTCGAGATACTAGACAAACCATGTAGGACTACACCTTCAATCTAAAGCTACAGCTCCCAGGAGGACGGCTGTAGGCTACACTGCTTTGGACTACCGATTCAGAAATCTGACTGAAAACTTGTCCCAGACTAAAACAGCTGCTACCATTAAAATGCCCTAAAGAGCGTCACCAACATGAGGATCAAAAGGTTGTCTCACCTCAGACATTGGTGGCATATGGCTAGGGTAGGCAACCGACGTCATAGGTGCTGGTCACAGAACTGGCCCCCTAAAGTGCACACATTCACGGTGTGCTCTTCATTCATTTCTATGGGTGTTCTGAAAATAGCTGAGACAGCGTGCTTGTATATTTCCAGCAGTCCCAAAGAGCTCAATGGAGTGGTGGCCATGCTTGCGAGCTGTGATCTCCATTCATTTCTATGAAACTTCCGAAAATAGCCGAGCAGGCAGGTTTAGCTATATTCTGAAACCCCACAGAAAGAAATGGCGGGTGGCCACGCATGCGCGGTTTGCTCTTCCTCACTTTCTGGGACCCGTTCTGGAGATGGGTATAGGTCTCAGAGGTGAGACCCTTGGCTATCTGACATTGGTTGCACATCCTAGCGATATGCCACCAATGTCTGAGATATTAAAACCCCTTTAAGGTCCCTGACCCACCACCATCCCATTATTTGGTACAGTAACAGGTCCACAATGGTCGTCTTTGCATACTGGCGAACTTACATACTTTGAACACTACATTCAAGGGTAAAACCACATGTGGTGGGAAAATCAATTGTGTGGATTTTGCCACAGGATTTGGTGGGTCAATGTTGTGGATTTGCCACCCTTTTCTTTACACAACACAACATGTTAACACTGTAGTATTTACATCACGTGTGGCTGTACCTTAAGGAGTCCAAGGGGTCGTTCTCCTTAATAGTCACACTTTGAGGTCCCCCTTCAGGCTTGGTTGACATCCCATAGGCCGGTACATCATTACAAACCATCTCCACCGGCATCTGGTGAAGTGAGGTGTACCGGCCTTGGCTTCACCATGTGTTGGATACTGGTGGAATTGGCTTTGGATGACGTACCCATCCTGTGGGACCTCGGTCAAGCAAGGAGGGGGACCAGGAACATTTAGGAAATCAGCTCCACCCTTATGACTCCTTACAAGCATTTAAATAACAGTGTTCATAGTTATTGAACCTGCCAGAATATACAAAATCATAACTCTGAGCCTATTATTGTCCTACATAACAGGTGGGTAGAAGTTTGGGCCCTAAATCCTCATACACGTTCCCTTTAAATATCTAAAAGGATTGCCTAAATAGAAAATGTACTAACATAATGTTATGCAAGTTATATTAAAGGCCCATAAGCCTGGCATGTAGAACAAGTATGCATGGCCATGGCTACTCTTGAGAACATGGTCAGGGACACCAGGGCAGTAAAGAGTTCATGTCAACGAATATTCGCCCAGTAGACGTTGCTTCCGCCACCAGCTCTCCAGACAGAGCTAATCTTGTTAACATGAAAAGGAATGATTGTTAATATCCCTCCGGTGCATGTGAACTTATAAGAGATGTTGCTGTTCCCTGTGTGTGGAAACAGCAGCACATTTCTGAGCGGATCCCCGCGGTGAAGCTAAAAATACAGGATATTACACATTGTTTTTACAGCTCTCAGTGGTTCGGCTGAGATTTTCTGAGGTTGAACTATCACGACTCCTCGGATGATTGTTCATCCTTGCAACGTTAATGTACCTATCATAACCTCCCCCTCGCCTAGGCTGGAACGTGTGCATGTAATAGCACGCTACTAACCAACACATTGCATGGCATGTGCCACCTTTTATGGATTTCCTGAAAATAGCCTGAACACAGCCTCTGATGCAGATGTGAACACAGCCCTCTCCATACAGGCTGCTGACATGTGGATTACTACACTCTATGGCACATGGATCTACAGCACCAAGGGTAATTTTCATCTCTTGACCAACTGGTCTTTGAAGGTCGCAGGGACCGGCGTCCATTTTAGTTTTCCATCCAGAGACAAAATCCACCAAAGTATTTTTGATTATCAGTCTTATGAGTGTTCTCTTGCTGTCACCGCTGTGGTGGTCATCTTGTAGCTGGTATATCATGTTATAATTTTCTAGTTATACTCTCTGCAAATTTAGGTAAACTTTAACAAAAATATTCAGCACCCCTAACCCATCACCCTCATTATAAGTGGTTATATCTCTGTCATTTCTTGAGGATTCCTGTTGACCTCTTCCTCTTTACCTTTTGCTTACACCTAATATTTCCTCCTTCTGATAGTACAGTTCCACTTTCAAGCTTACTTTTTGTCTCCTTGTCTAATGACCTCCTTCTAACTTCCAGTATGAGAGTATACCACCAATAACAGGGTTGTAGGAATGGAGAAGTGACTTCTGTACAACTCTGTGGACACCGTCAAAATAATGGGAAGGATTATGGTTATCAAGCCAACCTGACTGCTCAAAAATTATTGACAGATGACTGTTCATACAAGTAGGTTTCTCAGCCACCAGCAATCTCTAAGAGCACAAGATGGGAGAACGGTGGTCTTCCAGGGCAAAATCTGGCCTGTTGTCTCTATGGTTCTTGCATGGTCTCTACAAGAGAAGTCAAACCAGCAAAGCTACCAGACCAATAATCACTTCTTAGAACAGAAAGACCATGTCAGGCAGAAACTAGATCCACGGACTGAAAGACCAAAAAAGACAACCAACAAACCAGAAATCCTTTTAAATAAAAAAAAAGATCCAGTTTACTCTCAAAAGTAGTAGTATTCTGGAAGTGTAAAACAAGATGAGACAGGGTGGTATGACATTTATCTGTATAGGTGTTTACCGTTGGTGTATTCACAGCCTCCTCTTCTAGGAATGTGGTATCAGCCTGGCAGCTGGTTTGAGGGTAAGAGAAGGGCTCCACCGCTGAGGTTTCTGGGAGAACTGGTGTCCTCATCATCCTTACATTTTGAGGCAAGAGGCTCACTGGAGACACCACCGAACTCATCTATATAAACATCAATCAAGATGAAAAATTTAGTATTCATTTTCAACCAGCATTAATAGCAAGTAATGAAACTCGCAAACAGTATGGACAGAAATCCTGATGATCCTGATCACTTTCGAATTATACCGTCACTTTAACTAATAATATAATGACAATGTAAAAATGATAGTTTTGGATAAAATATAATATATATTTATTTTATTTTTTTGTAATCCTAAGAGATTACATATTTGCAGATGATCTTTTTTCTGCGCGCATCATGTGGTGAAGAAGGAAGGAAGGAAAGAGGAAAGAAAGAGGGCTGGGGTACCCCGTTATAGTGATTGTAAGGGATGTCAAACATTTTTATCATATAAATGATAAAGGACTGGCTATCTATGGCTGCCACTAGAGGGAGCCCAGGGGCTAACTGCATACTGTGTCATGAATGATGAATGCTCCCTGGAGAGGTGGCTGCTGCAGAGAATCAGGCATTTATTATTTTACTCTACGTCTATGCAAAGGATCTGGAGCTCTGTATCAGAAACACAAAACTCTGAGCACAATAAAGCTATATTTAAAATGTTTTTAAACTCAATATTCATAGAAAATGTTTTTTTTTTAATATTTTTTTCCTTGTTTTTCTTTTTCATTTCGGTAGCACTATGCCAAATGATTTGAAATGTAAATACAAAGTACTGTCCCTTCTGTGGCAGTCAGTACAGACAGCTTAAACTCCTATACAGACGGGGAATGTTATCTATTAGTATAATAGTTGATCGGTAGAATTTGGATAACACTATGACAGCTCCATTGTTCTCTTGATAGGGCTAGATAAAGATGCCCACAGCAGAGCACTGCACTTATTCACATTCACTCTCTGGTCAGAGGGAATGGTCTGACTGAGAAAGTCATGTCCAAACAAAGGAGGAAGTAGAGGAGTCAAGACAGGAAGTAGTGTACACAGAAAGGCATAAAAACAAAAAAAATTACATCCAGAAACCCATCCACATGTTTTTGTAAAAATAAATAAAAAAAATGATATATATATATATATATATATATATATATATATATATATATATATACAGGCTGCTAATATGTGATAATTTTTTTTATAGAGCACAAACACTTTAGACTTAGAAACAATACAATAAGAGGTGTAGTAGCGTATTATATGTTTCGCTCACAAATATAATGTAACGTGGTATGTCCACGTTATCACCGCCCGAATGCTCCCTCTAAAACGCACAGCCTAATACCGTTCCATACCAGTTTTTGGCTGGAATACATTTTCCATCCACACGTCTGATTCAATAACCGTTAATAATGTGAATGTATACATGGATATATGGTAACCAGCTGTAACATATGACACACCGAGCACATTCCATATGTTACTGAATCTGCCGTGCAGTATACTGGTTACATGGAACATTTGCTGGTAAACAGGAGCAGCTTCGACTCCTGTAACTAAAGGTCAAGCATTTACATTTATATGAAGCCAGCCGTGCCATGCTATAATCCGATAAATGTGTGAAATTTAGCATCTGCCGTTAAATTAACTAGAAGTCCGTTTACATTCCTGATCTAAAGTGGCCGGATCTTTCTTTATGCATTTTTTCCAAAAATGTACCAGTTAATACTGTCTATAAACATTCATGTAGCAAGACCTTGGAGAATTCAAATTGATTTGCAACACCCAAGGTATCCAACAAGGACACGGTCAAAGTCACAGTGTCATTACAGTAGGAGAATAGCTGGCTCCATGTATACAGGTTACCAGAAGTATGGATACTTGTGAGAGGCCTCAGTGACACCTACTGTAAAGGGCCCTTTCACACGACCGTATGCCCTCCGAGACATATGGTCCGTGGTGGGCCATATGTCCCAGAGCGGCATCGATTGTGCGCACGGGAGCGCACAGCATCATTGATTACAATGATGCTGTGCACGCCGGGCTGCCCGCGGGGCTATTGTCCCGCGGGCGGCACTCCTGGGTGATGAGGCTTACAAGATCATAATTTAATGTTGGTAAGTATTTTACTGTGTGCCAGCTCCTCAAGATATCATTATGACAAACTTATCGTATCAAAGGTGACTATAATTAAACTCCTTTATAAAGATGAAGTGCTCAGCAGGTGTCCCTTCATGAATCTGGTGCATTTAATGGCCAAAATTACCACAAGCATTTACTTCACGTTCTGTAGTGTGACACGCGGATCCATGCTCTGCCATTACGTAAGATATTATGTCGGTGTACACTACATAAACACACTTATTACTGCAAAAGATTCACTGGCGAAAAAAGAAAAAAATGCCAAACAGTGAAAATATTATGTTAATAAATAGCAATCATTCCTCATTGAAGAGACAGCGATATCTGTCAGTGACCTTCACAAGGTCATTTCACCTCCTCGCACCAAAACACTGATAACAGAAATATTTCATGAATGGCTTAATAGCTACAGAAGCTCCTGCGCAATCCGACCGTTCAACGATTGCTCGAAGACAAGCGAGAGCTCGTTATGCAAATCGGAGCTTCTCGGATCCCGGCGCCAGGCCGTCACATGGCATCCTGCGGTGACAGTCCCATTTCTTAGGCTACTTATGTCTCTTTGACAGCGATGATTTGTTCAGGATGCTGCGCAACCACTGCTCTATCTGTTATATCACAGTAATTATGGTTATTGACAGGGCATTAACTCCTGGTGGCATGGTTAATAGGCTGTGCAGCCTCGTGAATGAGCTGGGAATGCAAAGTTTATTACTGAGTCACGCATAATTTACACCCAAAAATAACCATGCCATGAGAGTGCGCAACTTATTCTGGGAAAGGTTTTTTAAAAGCTTATAGTTAATTAACCAACAGACACATATAGGTGGAGCATGTACAGGACGTACAGATGTATGCATGCTGTTTTTTTTTTGCAGAAAATGCAAAAATGATTATATCACTGCAGAAAAGTTCAGAAATAATATTAACCCCCTAACTGTTTTGCCAGAGTGGAGCTCCAGCAGTGAGAAAAGTAGCTAACTGGAGGGAGGAGGGCTGCTTTAGATGCTGCTAACTCCTGAATGGTAGCAGTTAGAAATCTGAAACTGATTTTGTTTGAATGCAGACATTCCAAGCTTTCAGACAATACCAGCAGTATGTTGAGGACAGAGAAAGATATCACTGATAGAAATCGGAATGCTGTGAATGCAGCTGAAAATTAAACTAAAAACAGGCTTCACTCGCGATTATTCCCGACTTGATTTCTAACAGTGATTTCTCCTTTGTTTCTTGGACTTAGCTGATTTTGGTCTTGTATTAAAGCCTGGACTCTCAGCCTTCAGACAAGACCAATTGCATGTTTCTAGCTGCTACCACTGAGGAGATTTCACCATCTAAAGCAGCCCTTTCCCCTCCAGTTAGCTACTTTTCACACTGCCTGAGCTGGACTCTGGCAGAACAGTAAGGCTCCATTCACAAGTCCTGTTTTATTTTCCTGATTCGATCCTGATTTTTTCAGGACCCATTGAAATGAATGGATCCAGATCAGGATCGAATCAGGAAAGAAAAACAGGACGTGTGAATGGAGCCTTAGGTGGTTAATCTCCTAACTGTTTTGCCAGAGTGGAGCTCCAGCAGTGGGAAAAGTAGCTAACTGGAGGGGGAGGGCTGCTTTAGATGCTGCTACCTCCTGAATGGCAGCAGCTAGAAACATGCAACTGATCTTGTTTGAAAGCAGACATTCCAATCTTTTAGACAATACCAATATGACAGCAATATGTTCAGGACAGAGAAAGATATCACTGATAGAAATTGCTATGCTGTGAATGCAGCTGAAATTGAAAGTAAAAACAGGTTTACTTATTTCCAACTTGATTTCTAACAGCGATTTCTCCTCTGTTGCTTGCTTTCAGACAAGACCAGTTGCATGTTTCTAGCTGCTACTATTGAGGAGATATCACCATCTAAAGCAGCCCTCCCCCCTCCAGTTAGCTACTTTTCACACTGCTAGAGTTAGGCAAAACAGTTAGGTGGTTAATAAGGTTATCCGATGGAAAATTATTCTACATTTTTAACCCAGATCTGAAAACTTTTGTAATTGCATGTAATTACAAATTTAGTATAGCCAGTGAGTTATTCAATAAATGTATCTGTATAGCACCATCTGCTGTTTGTTCTTTTCCTAATCTGTTTACCTCTTGGAGATGGTCGCACATGCTCAGTTCTGTCCTTTATCTGCCAACAGCCATATCTACTGTTAGAAGCTGTGAAAGTTACAGGGAGAAAGTCTAGCAGAATGGACACGCCACCCAAAGAAAGGACGCGCCCCAAGAAAGGACACGCCCTATGAGCTGCCAGCTTGACATAACTCTAGCAGAGAAATCAGATTAAGGAATGGGGAATTCTCTGGAACCATATGCAAAGTACTGGTAAATGTCCTGCTTGTACGTATGGTGCTGTCTTAACAGCGGTGCACCATTTTATTGACTCTTTAAAGGGAGTCTTTCACCTATTTTTCACCAATATAACTAATATCACTGCCTCACAGAAGATTGCAGACACATCCCAGACATACCTGTGTGCACTGTGTGTCTGTATTACATGTCTAGGAAAAACACTTTTATTCTGCAGGAAAACAGCTCCCAAGTGCCCAGCTCTGCTGCTGCTGCAAACCAGACTGAAGAGGGGAGGGCTGCTTTAGTTGCTCATATCTTGGGATTGGTAGCAGACAGAAAAATGATTCTGACCTTCTCTGAAAGCGGACATTCCAAGCTTTCAAATTATACCACAAATCACAGTATATCAGAAGATATAGCTGTTAGAAATCCAGTCGGGAGAGAAAGCTGTTTTTACTTTCACTTTCAGCTGGGCACTTAGGAGCTGTTTTCCTGCAGAATAAAAGTGCTTTTCCTGGACATGTAATACAGACACACAGACAGTGCACACAGGTATGGGGCACTGCTGTTAGTTATATAGGTGAAAAACAGGTGAAAGACTCCCTTTAAGAAGACTTGTCTTCACTCCCGACATGTCCGTTTCAGTAAATACTTGTATTCCCAATAAAGTAACAATTCTGTAGTATTTCTTTTGTAACTCTACATTGTGTTGTTCCTATTATTCCTCCTACAAATTTATAAATACACAACTGAAAACTGGGTGTTATCATTCCCTCTTGTCAAAACGGGTGTGTCCTTACGCAATCGGGCAAAAGGCAGCTCTGACTGGACCCGGACAAACTTTGTAGCGACACACATACAGTATAAGAACAATATACCATAATTTACTTTTTAGAAATATTACCCTACTGCTGAATGAGGGCTGGCATGTAAGCATCTTTTTATTTTTAGCAGAGTTGAATGGTTAGTGGATGCCGCTCGGCTTTTTCAGGTTTGCTGTGTGTAGGAGTTATTTGTGCTAATAAGCTTTAATACCGCCGGGTACATTATTTGTCGGAGTCATTCATTTGCTCGTGTGCGGCGTGATGTCACCCCATTACCTCTCACTGCTAATTAAAGAGTGAAATCAATACCTTATCACTTCCCAGTCAGGGTCACAAGGTGACACGCTCTCTATAATTTGGTTATGTGCAGTATGGTAACACCTTCTGCAAACCCTTTATAATACTAATAAGCAGCACATACAGGGGATGATCAGCTGCCATAATCACCTGCTCTTGGATAATCACAGTAGTTGAGTGGGGCTAGGGCTCTGTTCACATCATGTATGGGCTACATCTGAAGGATATGAGTACGTCTGAGGAGTATACTATGGGGTACCCACATGGTTCTTGGACCAAAATTAGTGCTTTTATATCATATACCTGACAGCTTAAAGGGGTTGTCCTACAACAGTAAATTTATCAATCAAACAGGGGACAAATATCTGATCAGTGAGGGTCCGATTACTGGGACTCCCACCCGTTACTAGAATGGGGTCCATACCTTCTCATTACAAGAACGTAGTGACCAGGAGACTGAATGGAGTGGTGGTCATGCACGCAACCTGCCACTGCATTGTCTATAGGACGGAAACTGTGGGCCTCTTTCTAGTGAATGGTGGAGACCCAACTTATCAGACATTTATCATAGCTGGAACCGTCATCACTAGATTGAGGGTCATGAGTCCCCCGTTCATACAAATGTGATGAGGAGCAGTTTGGATGGTGTGATGGTCATGCATGCACCCTTACCACTCCATTGTCTATAGGGGCAGATGGAAACTGTGGTGGGCCTCGTTCTAGTGAATAGTTAACTTCCAAGCAGAAGGGACCCAACTTATCAGACATTTATCACAGCTGGAACTACCATCACTAAATTGAGGGTCACAGGTCTCCCATTTATACGAATGAGGAGGAGTTTCGATGGAGTGGGGGTCAAGGTCCATTGACATTCTATGGGAGCTCTCACACGATGACCTGCATGAAACGAACCCGAGAGGACGTTTTTGAATTCTAACCTCATGTAGACTGTGATATGTCAGGGTACCTTAACTAGGAAGCACTTTCGAGTTCTTATAAGATCTGCTTAAAATAAGTTACATTTTTAAATGATTTATGCCACTTGTAAAATGTGCGGGAAAGTCAAAGCCTTCTGCTGAGCAAGAAATCGACTGTCCACATTTATACAGAATATTATTTATCGCTTAGGCTATTCTTCAGCTTACACATCTTGGGTCATCACATAGTATCTGGTGAGTGAAGCAAACTCTGGTCTCCCCTGGTCTCTGGTCCTCTGGTCTTGAGAAAGTCACTTCTACACTTTGCAGGCTCCATGAGACGTGAGCATAAAAGCCACCTTAAATCTCCATTAACGGACATAAGACTCTCCTTTGTTAACCCCCAATAACGTCAAATGCATGGAATGAAAGGGTGTTTTAGGAGTTAAAAAGAAATATGGCCTCACTGAAACTTTGGCACAAAAATCCTCATTCAGTTTTCCTTGTAGACAGAGACATTAGCTACAATGGACGAGGAAACCTACATCCTGCCATCTGGTTCTGATAAGAGACTGACTGGAGGACGTCATGCCTTTACATCTCATGTCCCCATCTGCCCCGGCTTCTTCTCACATGGCAGGTAAGGTGAGGTTGTACCCATCCTTGGTCTTACATCATTCACCGCATGTGATACTCTGGCCCACAGCCCAGAAACCTTTCAATGACCACACCTGGATCATCGGTTCCAAGACCCACAAGCTGTTTCCCGCATGAGCCTGTCTAACTAAGATGTCAGGAGAACATTTCTGCGGTGCGGAAATCAAACCAACCATAACAACCGGCCGTCCCAAGACGTTCCACTGCGAGTACGATCCAAGGTCTTACACGGCTAATCTGCAGGCGCTTCGCCTCTGGAGAATGCCAACGTGGACTGCGTTTATGGAATTGCCAAAGCTTCCACCTACGCTACAGGATCTTTCTTCTATTGTATGTCAGACCACATTGATCATGCGTCCTATAACTATGAGCATGGCTAAAGGTATCATAGATACCTCCACGTGGTAGCCATCAGTGTGCAGGTAATGGTGACGTCACTGATCATCATCCCTGAAGAATACAACACAAGCACTGCGCTCATACACAACAATGCCTAGGAAACACGCATTGTTCTTACTGGCGTGGTAGTCCGGCAGTACAGCGACATATCAGCGCTAAGGAGTGAGGTCAAGACGAAGATAAATCTGTCACCCTGAGTTATAATTATAATAGTTTCCATCACGCCCCACTCCTTAATAACAATGTACATGATTGTTCCTGTAAAATTACCCAACAGGCAGACATTACATAACCAATACAGGTATGCGCTTTATTCCATCTCCTGTCAACAGGAGGTGATGGTGAACCTATTGTTTGCTACAGATTTATGACCGCAGTGACGACATACAGTAATATTGCAGGTTATGAGCATTTTGCAGATTTAAACCGCACAGACTCTTCTAACAATGTGCTCGGTGTTTTTTTGTGCATGGCTGCAATAAATGTCACCTGACAGTAGGATCAACCCCATTGACCAGCTGTAATGCCTGGTGGGGGTAGGGCTGATCCTGCTGATTAAAGAATAAGTTTCTTCCCCCTATCGATCTATATGTTTAGCAGAAATAATTTTTTTGTTTTTGTTTGTTTTTTTTTAAATAGCCAAATTAGAATTTGAAGGGGTTGTCTCATCTTAGACATTGATGGCATGTCGCTAGGATATGTCACCAATGTGAGATAGGTGTGGGTCCCAGGGGTAGAACCCGCACCTATCTACAGAACGGGACCCCCAAAGTCAGCAGAGAGCAGCCATGCATGCACTCGCCCGGATATTTTCTGATCTCCCTTAGAAGTGAATGGAGAGCATGGTGGGCTGAGCAGGTCTCAGAGGTGGGACCTACACTTTACATTGGTGGCACATCTTAGCAATGTGCTACCAATGTACAAGATGAGACAACCTCTTTAAGTGCACCAAGGGTGGGCACTGACCCTTCGGTGCACCTTAGATCCTCTGCTCCCCTTGATTTCCTGGACACACCCCCCCCCCCTCTTTCCACATGGATGTCTGGCCCTGTCAATCAAGTTGAGGGGACGTTTCTCGGAAAGCAGAGCAGAGGAGCTAAGATTCATCCAGTGGCTAGGGTCTGCCCTCAGTGCACTTAAAGGGGTTGTCTCACTTCAGCAAGTGGCATGTATCATGTGGAGAAAGTTAATACAAGCCACTTACTAATGTATTGTGATGATCCATATTGCTTCCTTGATACATTTTTCCATCACATTATACACTGCTCATTTATATGGTTACGACCATTCTGTAATCCAGCAGCAGTGGTCGTGCTTGCACACTATAGGAAAAAGCTCTGGTTCTCTGGTGGTCAGGACCACGGGAGTGAGCATGGACCGGCACTTTTTCCTATAGTGTGCAAGCACAACCACCGCTACTGGATTTCAGGGTAGTCGTAACCATGGAAACAAGCGGTGTATAATGTGATGGAAAAATGAATCCAGCCAGCAAAGGAGGCAATATGGAGAATCACAGTACATTAGTAAGTGTCTTGTATTAACTTTCTCTACATGATAAATGCAACTTACTGAAGTAAGAAAACCCCTTTAAGGCCTAATCTGTCTCCTAAATGCAACAATATATCACAGGAAGAAAGGTATGTTCTTCATCAGCAGGTTTAGCCCTATGGGAAGATTCATCAAAATTGCTTCAAGGGAAAACTGGGGCTGTGGCCAATAGCAACCACAGCTATAATATTTTAGAGAACCTTATCAAAAGGCAAGCTTACACCACTTTTCCTTTGCATCGGTTTTGATAAATTCTACCCAATATTTATTCATTTTTTATTTTATTTTTTTTTTTTACAATTATTGCTTTCAAATTTGTAATTTTTTTTTTTTACAATAAACCCGTTAAGAAAGAACTACTGTTACCTTGGCAACGGTTTGCTCCGCAACAGTACTTGGTCGCCGTTGTCGTGCGTCAATCCTAGCCTCCACGGGGAAGCTACTTCTGTGAGATTTTAGTCTCTCCACCAGGAGGTAATATATGGCAGCAAAGTGATTGTAACTGCGGTCCTGTAAAGACTGCAAGTAAAAACGCAACAGTGTCAGCGGCCTGCAGTGGACGCGCCCCTGTCAAGATGAGAACTCATCAGTATACATTTAGTGATAGAAACCTCTTTAGATGGATGATAGACGATTATTAAGGACGTGTGCCTCGGTGAAAAATAAAATCTACAGTGCACGTAGACCGGCATGCACCTTTCTAGAGCTTCTCTCATTAAAGTCTCTATTGGACTATGTAAAGTACATAGTGATCCTTCACAGATGCAGTGTACCGGGCAGGAGAGCCAAATGGGCAAAACTGGGTTGGATGCATGCGTTTGGCCAAACTGAATGTCAGAAATAAGTTATCTATGGCTATACTAATTTTTTTAATAGGTAATCATCAAGTCCAGTTGTGGGGTTTTGATCAAGCCAGTTTCTTACCTCTATGGTCTTTTGCTGGTCTATGCCCAAGCTGTGCATGAGTCTCAGGACTTGTTCATTGTATTCCCCAATAGAAGCTTCCTTCTCTTGGCTCTGTGCATACAGGACCGGTCGGTTCACTGGAACCTCCGTCATCATCCATTTGTGCTCTTTGATTTGAGCAATGGAAAGACGTTTTGAAGGTTCTAGCACCAACATCCTTCTAATTAAGTGCTCACATTCTACAAAAAAAGGAAAAAAACAAACCAAAATTAATCATATATATCAAAAAATGTATAAAAAGTGCTCAAATATGGATGAAATGTTTCCCTGTATTCTGACCCTGTAACTAGGATAGATGAAGACTCCATCTATGACACAACCAAAGATCTTACTATAGAAGGCGCCGAGACAGTAATCACAATTAGGGATGGCCCCTTTATTATAAATAGTACATGGTAGGTGGG
The DNA here is from genome assembly GCA_900303285.1 of Rhinella marina. Lineage (NCBI taxonomy): Eukaryota > Metazoa > Chordata > Amphibia > Anura > Bufonidae > Rhinella > Rhinella marina. The sequence continues at coordinate 111,913 of ONZH01011299.1, read as the reverse complement.
GGGGAGGGGGCCCAATTTTGCACTGGAGCCCAATGGCCCCTTTATTATAAAAACCACATGGTAGGTGGGGGGCCCAATTTTGCACTAGAGCCCAATGGCCCCTTTATTATAAATAGCACAAGGTAGGTGCGGGGGCCCCGATTTTAGATTGCTTTCTCTGGAAACAGCAGAGATCTCCGTCTTCAGCGCCAAAGTTAACAATTGTCTATCATATTACAAAACTATATAGCTACGTCATATTTTTAGCTCCGTTTTGCCACTGACGGCGATCGTAAATTTTGTAAAATTGTGATATTTATGTAATGCTTTTCTTCTCAATGACAAATTGCATTCAGTTCTGAGCCTCGGAGTAGATAACAGACAGCATGACAGACAGGCTACATGTTACTACATGGGAAAAGGGGTTAAATATAAGCTGGTCTGCCTCAGGGGACCAGAGTTTAATGAAGCTCCATACGTCACAGCTATAGCCTGAGGTCTGTGTTTCCACCACAAAGAATCTGGAGAAAGATTATGGCTTTGTTTCCATTGTTAATCCTGTCGTTCTTTGCTTGTAACCCTTCGGACAGGAACGAGGGACAGTGGACAGGGATGAGGATGACCTAGAAGTATTTCTGTCAAAATGTGACAGGCGATACTGCAAGCCAGATCGAAGACACATATACGAAAATAAAGTCACGTAGACAACAAAACCAACGAAGGCTGAAAGATTCTCAAAATCTAGCAAAAACATTCAAAAGCAAATAGTGGCAACGATGAAAGCCAGCAAGCCGCAAGAGTTGGACGTACAGATGTAGCAGAGCTAGCTTTATTCTTTAACGCTTCCTTCATGCACCAAGACAATTCTGTAAATTTAATCCATGGATTACGTTTTCGATCAGCTCTGCATGGGCACCACTGAGCATACAGGTCCATACTTACAAATGTGACTCAACCTTGACTTGACTTTGGAAAAAGTGTCAAAATTTGGCGCTTCTGGTTTAAGATCCATTTATGGATGAAGTGTTAAACAAATGAAAAATCCAGGGGGGCACCTAGCTCATAGAGGAGGCATAGCACAGCTGGAAAGGGGCACGGCCTAGTGGGAAAGAGGTAACATTTTGCGCAAACATTGTGCCAAAATTTTGGCACAAAATCCTGTTGCAAAGTAAGCCAATCAATAGGCAGGCGCCACTGTGATAAATGAAGTGCTGTCTCATTGAGTTGCTTCCCAGTCCCTCCCCTTTGCTCTGAGTGACAGCTGCAGTGGTCTACTGGTTGGATGTTACAGCCGTCACTCAGAGCAAAGGGGAGGGGCTGGGAGGCAGGTCAATGAAGAGAGCACTTCACAGTGAACTTCCGCTTCCTCGCAGTTGTAGGAGCAGAAACTAGCAGACTAAAACATCATATTCACACTTCTCCTGATGACAAAAGCTCCACAAAAGGTATGACTGTACTGCTCTCCTGGCCCCTACATAGTACTGTCAGCAGTTTTGCGGGTTTAAAACTGCTGACAGACTGCCTTTTAATTGAGCAATTAACACTCAAATGGTTCAAAAAAAGAAAAGCTCACTGCTCCAACGCTAAGACGCCCATCTCCCTGAGACTGGAAACGACAAAGTCATGTGACTGTGGCAACCTATCACTGCCTTCAACAGTGACATGTGCCACTGATCAGCTATGTATAACGATGCACACTCCGGATTTAAGGAAAGTTGGTCAATGAGACTATTAAAGAGGTTGTCCCAGGAACAATGATCCTCTGTGGGGACAAGGGATCACTCTAGCCATCGCTTGCTCCCACACAGCACATGTGATTGTCCAATGCTGACCAGGCAATTATCAGGAACATCTGGTTAATTCCCGATAATTGTCTTACACATCAGTCTGTGTAAAAGGACCTTTAGTATAGTCACTGAGTTATTCAATAAAGTGTAACTGTATAGTGCCACCTGCTGTTTGTTTTTTTCCTCATTTCTCTGTCCACCTCACTGCGGTGGTCGCACATGCTCAATTCTATCTTTCAACTGCCACCAGCCATATCAACTGTTAGAAGCTATGACGGTCAGAGTGAGAGATGCAACAGAAAGGACACACGTCCTGAGCTGTGATAGGGAGAGAGCTACAGCAGAAAGGACACTCTCTATGAGCTTCTAGTTTAAAATAAATCTGGCAGAGCAATGAATGGAAAGATCTCTGAATCCATGTGAGGTACAGGGCTGGTTCTAGCTTTGTTGGAAAGAGATTGTCATGGACTTTCAGATTTTTATTTTTCGCATTAATCATGGGATAACCCCTTTAAGATAAAGGCTGGGACAGAACATAGAAATAAATCTGAAATGCATGGGTGAGCTTACATCTGACTCATTAGACAGGGGCTTTAGACCCAAGCATTGGATTCCAGGCTCTGAGGCCACCAGGATATCATTGTTATTCCACGGGCATTATCATACACAATCCCAGGAGAGGAATTTTGATTGCAAACATAAAGTTAATTAAATGACGTTCAGAAACAAAATACCAAAGTAAAGATGCTTTGTAAATTGAAAGAAACACATGAACACGCAAACCACATCGATCCTGCAGCGTTTTAATTGTCAAGATACATTTCATTTCCAGCAACGTCAAGCAGATGAGCCCAGCCGGTGATGTCTGAAAGGTTTGTCCACTCGGGAACATGCTGCTTAAGAAACGGATGATGTGGAGGGAAATCCCTGGTGCTCATCTAGTTACAGAGAACGCCGGAGCAAAGCATTGTGGGGAAAGTCATTTAAAAGTCAAGTTCATGATTGCTCATGTGCTCAGAATGAAGTTCACCATACAGACACACTAAGGGCCAGTTCACAAAACTCATTTTGAAATATGCACTTAAAAAATTCGCAAGGAAAACATCTTTTTTCAGACCAAAAAAATAAAAAAGCGTTCTGCACCAAAAAAAAGTACGCAAAAACAAAACAAAAAGCATGGACTTTCATGGAGCTGTGTTTTTTGTGCTTCCGATTCATTTCAATGGGAGACTCAGCGCTGATTCTGCCCCACGATGGGACATGCTGCTTCTGTTTAACACATGTAAAAAAGAAGCAAGTGCTGCTTCCCATTGAAATGAATGAACTGATTTGAAGCTGATTTTGAGGCAGAAATGCCTCATTTCAGCTGTAGGTTCGCCAGTTCCCGCATGCTTAAAAATCAGCGCTATGCTGTCTAATAGTGATATGCTTCCGGCAAACCACTAGACCATGGGTGGCCAACTCGTGGCTCTTTGCCTCTTCAAGTGTGGCTCTAGCGTTGGAGATGGGAAGCAGTCAGGCCAGCTCACTCTCCACCCCATGCTCAGATCTCCACACAGTGTCAGAACGTAGTACGTGGAGACACGCACTATGATTTATTTTTTATATTATAGAACTGAGTATTGGGGGTCTGATTTGGAAGTCTGATGGGGATTGGGATCTTATTTTAGGTCAGATGAGGATTGGGGGTCTGATTTAGGAGTGTGATCTGAGATCTGATGAAAAATATTTTACTCCGCTAAAATCAAGGTGCATCTTATAGGGCCAAAAATACGGTGACTCGTATGTAAATGTATAGTTCGTGGCTCCTGGTGTTCATACTTTTTTTTTTTTTTGGCTCTTGGTTTCTGTAAGTCTGTTGGCCACCCCTGCACTAGACAATATGGGGACACGCGATGGTATCGAGATCGCTACTCCCTATGCTGTGGAGGAGAACGCTGCCCATGTAATATAGGCAGTCTCCTCCACTTGCTAGCAAACAATTGCTGGGAGGGGAATGCTTCTCTCCCTACATTCGCTTGCAGATCCGCCTGTGTAATAAAAGGTTATCCAACCGCTGAAATGCCCACTATATACTTGGGTGACACCAGGGAGGCTGGTGTATGAGGGGCCTGGGCGTATGGTGCATTATTTTGGGGGTTGGATAACATCTATAAGGCTAACTTTACATTGGCAGCAAACTTAATCCGGCAGACTGTTACGTCACACAACAGTCTGCCAGAAATCTCTGGATCCAACATGGCCAGATATTGCCGTGCACCGCTGGATCCCAGTGACTACAATGGGATCTGGCAGTTCCCTGCATAAATCCCAGGACTTAGGCAGCACACACTTGTAGAGCAGTGATTTTTGTCTGGCCAAATTCTGGGATTTATGTCAGGGAGCAGCTGGATCCCCCCCGCAGGTTTATAGTGCATGAGGTCCAGTGGGCACACAGCACTATCCAGCTATGTCGCATCCGGAGAACCCTGGCAGGCTGTTCCGGCAGAGTAACTTTGCCGTGCCGGCAGACGATGCATATGACTTGCAGATTTGCAGCGTGGATTTTTAAAACCTCATCAAATTTCTGCATGTGGATCAACCTGCGGAGGAGACTTTGGAATCCGCAGCATGTTGTTTGTGAGGATTTTCAGTGCAGATTTTTATATTTTGGGGGGCAAATCTGTCACAAAATATGCAAAAAAAATCTGTATGGGGATTTTGCTGTGGAATTGACACATAAACTCAGAAACAAAATCCACATAAAATCCGCTGCCTGTCTGAATGAGGCCTCAAGCTCATAGAATGGCTAATATTGGGAGTGTGGTTGCAAACCTACAAGTCCGACTGCACGGGGATGCAATTCCACAGTAGCTGGGGACCGGCAACTTCTATCAAATCCTATAAAGCAGAGCAAGTCCTGCAAGTGTGACAACCTGACACGACACCCGAGAAATGATCATCCTAATCTGCAGTAGCTAAGAAGAACAACAAACACGGAGTCACCTGACAACGCTAATCTGACACCCATGTCTTATTTCCTGGCAGAGGCCTTCTTATTATGAAGCATCTGAAGATCCATCTGCCTTGTAATTACATTGGGCTAGACAAACATTGCTGATTCCAGACTTTAGAGAGACACCAGGTTCTCTCAACCTCACATTACAGGTTACTGAGGGCAGCAGAGGCTTCTTCTAAAGCATCTTCCCAGCAAGGTGTGGTTTTATTTCTGAGAGACCTCTCTCTAAGGACCTCATTCTACACAAACAAGAAAAAACAAAACAAAAAAAACCTGCTGTTTTGGCTTCTCTTTAGGATCTATGGCAGGGGGAGATTTATCAAAACTGGTGTAAAGTATTGAATTGGCTTAGTTGCCCATAGCAACCAGATTCCACCTTTCATTTTTCAGAGCTCCTTTGGAAAATGTAAGGAGTTATCTGATTGGTTGCTATGGGCAACTAATGATAAATGAGGCCTGTACATCTTTTGTCCACGCAAAGCACAGGCAGCCATTTTGTGAGGAGAAAGGACTAGTGAGTGGCTTCCACTCGCAAGGTCGGCTGCTTCCCACGTGTGTGGGAAATGGCTGTAGGAGTCATAGGGATATGCTGAGGGTACAGAGGCGGGTAAGCCATATTGGAATGGGAATAACAGAGTACTTATATTCCTATTACATTACATAATCGTGTCAACAACCAGCGCTGCGCTCACGGTATGAATCATCCGAGTCGGGTGTACATTATTCATGAAATGCAAATCGTACCTTCAGACATGAAATATGGAATCCGGAATCTTCCCTCCAGCACTCGCTGTCTGAGGATCGGGAGCGTAGGACCGTCGAATGGCAACGCGCCACAGACCAGGACGTAGAGTACAACCCCCATGCTCTGCGGGAAAAGAGTTATAGGGGGACATGAATATTTCCATCTCTGGTAGAAGTAGTCTCAGACAAGGCCGTTAAAAAACAAAAACTCGCTTACAGATGTAGCAGAGCTACATTTGTTATCTAATGCTTTCAGCTGCATCCTGTGCATTCTATAATACGCTAATCTAAGAAGCAGTCCAGTCTAAACAGGTAAGATCGACTGGGCCAAAAGACAAACTCAGCTTTACTACATTTTCTATATGAATGTAGATAAATACATAGTTTGTGGGCAAGACAATAAAAAGGGTAACGGCAATCGACTAAGGGTGGCGGCATTCAGCTAAGGGTGGCGGATTTTTCAAAATTATCCACCATACAGCTGGACCTGTGACGCGAACCATACTTTTCTGCCACTCGGTTCCGGCTCCGTGGGTCCTGGGCTGTCCTCTCGGCTCCCTACACTGATGTGGTCACATGCACTGCTGCAGCTAATGACTGGCCTCAACGGGGACATGTCCCCAAGTGGTACCATCACTGCTCGGTCAAGTGCTGCTTGGGGGACACCTTATTGCTGAGGCCAGTTATTGGCTGCAGTGGCACAAGTGACCCTGTCGATGCAGGAAGTTTCATGCACAGACCGGAAATGCAGTTGAGATGGCCCAGGAACCCACTGAGCCAGAAATGAGTGAAGGGGAGCAGGTAAGTACAGATCGCTGTGTGGAGCCCGCCGCATACATTCACCAGAGATGTGAACGAAGCCCAATCTATATGGCCGGTCTTAAACATACCTACAGTGGGGAAAAATTGTGTTGTGTTTCTACGAAACAGTTCTACTTTGGTTTCATCTGACCATATGACATTCTCCCAATACTTTTCTAGAACATCCAAATGCTCTCTAGCAAACTTCAGACGGGCCCGGATACGAGGGGGGCACGTCTGGCACTGCAGGATCTGAGTCCCTGGCAGCGTAGTGTGTTACAGACGGTAGCCGTTGTTACGTTGGTCCCAGCTTTCTGCAGGTCATTCACTAGGTCCCCCCGTGTGGTTCTGGGATTTTTGCTCACAGTTCTTGCTTGTTTGTAGGTGACCAATAAATTCAATGTGATTTTCTGGATTTGTTTTCTCATTTTGTCTCTCATAGTTGAGGTCTACGTATGATGTCAATTACAGGCCTCGCTCATCTTTTTAAGTGGGAGAACTTGCACAATTGGTGGCTGACTAAATACTTTTTTTCCCCACTGTACATATTGAAATTGGTCTTTTTTTTGCAGCGTTTAGAGTAGCAGATTTTCACAAATCTCGTCCGCACACTGTGGACATGTTCCACAGGAAAATTCGCACATAACTATGTCGTGAATTTGGATGAAATCTGAGGCAAACCCATTGGGTTTGGGCTTTTGCTGGCGTAGAATACCGTCAGATCCGCCGCGTGTATCCATTTCCTAAGGGTGCACAAGCTGCGGATTTTGTTGGCGAAACTTCCGCGACTGAAAATCAGTTCTATTCATCTGAATGGGGCATGTGGAAATCCATGTTCTCAACCTCCCCATTGAAATGAACGGAACTCATTTTACAGTCGCTGAAATTTCTGCAACAAAATCCGAAGCATGTGAAGACACCCGACAAAACTATAATCCGTTTCAAATTAACTCATCTCATCAGTAATGGTGGTGGGAGGACGAAAGGTTCAAAGTCACAGACCGGTCAGGGACACCTAACGTACAGAGAGGAGTGCTCTATGGGTGATGGGGTGAGAGAGAAATTAGCCCCAAGAACATACAATCCCCTAATAGACAACATGCAATACAAGTGACATATAGCAGTACCCATATATCCAGCTGAGGTCCCTCATACTGCTGTCCCTCAAACACTTCTGGGGCTGCGTATGGTGGGCTACCGCACCACGTGGCTAGGGGTTCTCCAGTCTTGTAGAAGTTTCCAAAACCAAAGTCTATGGAAAGATAAAGAAAAAAAAACATTATTATTTCAACTTGCAAGACAAGAAATATTGCCATCAATTTTAGTTTTTGCTGCCTATGAATGTAAACAAGACTGTTCTCGTTCACTGACAGCAAGCACATATCTTGAAACCTAAAGCACCGTAGATTAGAAAGTTGTAGATGTTTTCATTTACACAGTAATTACGCTTCATTTACATAAAACCGGAAAGCCCCTTTAAGTACTCCAAAGGTCAACCAGTGTACACGGAAGGGTCTGATTACAATATGTCTTGTGTTGTAATCATACTGGTCTTCAGCGACAACAGACGTAATGTCTGGACATCTGCCCTCAGGACAAGAGCTACATTGCTGCACTCTATCAGGCCACGGAAGGTATGAAAGGAACGTTAACTAATAGCTGGATCCTGCCGTCACAAAGAAAAAAAAAATATCATATTTGATCTAATACAGACAGCGCAGATTTGTGCGAACTAGTGATGTCACCATGTGTTAGTAAACCAATAATGACCAGTTCCTCCGAGTCTCCAATAATGTATCACTGCTACCTGCGGCAAATGACCCCACAAGAAAATAAAAATTCCATTTCTGGATTGTAATGACTGTCAGCTCCATGCAAAGCACTGCTGCCATAGAGGGTGATATCTCTGAAGCAGTTATTTGAGTCAGAATCACATCACTGGATAAAGCAGATCTCTCTCCCTCTAACACAGCAGGAAATCACAGCACTATCACCAAGGTTAGTTGCTGTTCCGGCACATAATGCCGGGAATCGTCCGGACACAAAACGCAGCATATGGATGCAGGAATACGTACGGATCTCTGCCGGACCACATTATACTTAATGAGGCCGACAGGCATTCCATCGGCATCCGGCAGCGCCAGATCTGGAGAATTCTGGCAGACTGTTCTCTGCCAAAACAGCCAGCCGGAATTCACAATGCAGTAGGTATGAAACTAGCTTTAAGTGATATCCTCAAGACAGTGAGGAAAAAACGGCCATTAAACGGCACACTATTCATACCCGTTTTTTTTTTTCATGGATGACTTACTGAAAAGTAGTCATTAAAAACGTCCCTTGAATCGTACGGGGACAGTGGAGGCATGAAAACGAACAAAAGAGGACAGGTTATATTTAGGGATAAGCGAACTTAGGGTCTGTGGTACCGGAATCCATAACGGAATTCTTAGATAACCCGAACCTTGTACGCCCAACTTGAACCACAAGTTCGCTCATCCCTAATTATATTCTTTGACAGTTGGTGTTCATTGTCCGTTAAAAGGACGGATGTGTGAAAACATCATAGATTGTCATTGCACTGAAAATGGGGCAGTTTTCACCGTCATGTGAATAGGGCCCTACGCAGCAATCACTAATTAGGCGAAGTCTTTTACTACGCGTTTGCATTTGAGGAAAAACCTTTGTCAACTATTTTACATGCTTGTAATAAAATGGTACAAATTTCAGTGTTTTTCATGGTGGCTTTTCTGTTTTTCTGCCTTATTTTTTAATTTTTTTATATTTATAAGTCCTATAGAGAAGCCTATGAGAATAAATGACAGAAAAAAACACCATACACCCCCCCGCCCCGAAAAAAAAACAAACAAAAAAACAAATGCAATAATGTTGTAAAAACACCACAAACCAAAATCCAAGTCCCCTTTTTGACTGTCTGTGCAATATTAAGATGCACAGCCGGTGTAAAAAAGTTTTCGGCAGTTGGGCGGGAGGAGGGTGAAGCGGGGGCAGTGCTGGGCCGAGACCCTAGCCCGAGCAAATTTACTAACAGCACGGCTACGCCAGCACGGCTGCTGGAGGATTAGCTATGTTTATGATGAGGCACACGCGTTTTTCTGGATCTATCATGACCCAAAAAAAAAAAATACATCAAAAATACAGCAACAACTACATTAAAATTGCATTACATGAACAAGGCCCAAAACTGACCTTGCACATTACACAAACGGGCATGCTCAGACTGGCTGGGCCTGCATGTTTATTTAAATGGGGAAAGGTGAAAAAATAAGGTACCTAGAAAATTTATATCATTCGGGAGAACGAAGCATTGTGCATATTGCATCCAACATGCTTGATACTCCTTTCTTTCCGAGGTTGGGAAATTGTTGGCCTGTACACATTAGATCATCGATGGGTCACTCTCAATGGATCTGCCTAATGTGTACGGTCACTAATGATATTCATGGCTGAACCCAATATTCAGGTTTCCACAGTGAAATCGTATTGCGGTAAAGCGACCCGCGAGTTATTTTACCCTTCTACACAACTCCATCCAAAGCTGATCTTTTCGCAAGATCGCAGGAAAGTCATTATCATACAGTGGTCAGCCTGGGAACTGCGGCTGCTAAAAAAAACAACAAAAAAAACAGCTGTGGACTGATCCGAGCTGCTGACTGAACCATATCAACATTGCTGGATTGCTCACAGCCATGTGAGTGCCATGTGGCCTGCAAGCAAACAGCAGAGAGTGACGCCCCGATGAAGTGGGCGCTCGGTATCCTTCCTCGAGGAGTTGTCGCACGCACACTCGCAACTAATTAACAGCATAGGCTTTGTGATGGACAGATCGACAGAAATGTGTCTGTGCAGCCGGCATTACGGGAACATTTGCTTCCCCCCTCCCCGCACAGTCAGCGGTCTCATTCCTAGGGGCAAAATACTGACCCCTCTATTACTCCGGTTACATAACAAGAATCTGTAATTACTGGGATTGGGAATACAGGCTACACAGAGAACAGAGTGTTCCTGAACTTCTGCAGGAACGTCATCACGCGGACACAGTAAACACTGTACCTGAGGGGTCAGGGGGGGCAGTATTCGCAGCCATTTGGGAGGCTATTATTAATCTAAATACAATGCGGGCCATTATATCAGTCATCCAATGGTTGAGACTTCGGCTGATGCTGCAGAAAGGGCACGCGGACTATTTCGTGGGTATAGAAAACATATATAAAACGAGCAGTAAAAAGGCAGCACTACTATATTTTATTAGTCTATAATTCATTAGTACTGCTGAATACCAAACGCATTGCACATTTATATAATGTCTACTGCCATATATAAAATAAGCAGGAGTGTACATTATAAGAAAATTGCACAAGCCTTATACTTTATAAATATAGCCTACTTAAAAAAAAAATTAAAAGGGGTTTCCCCATGAAAAATATTTCACATTTTCAAAAGCAGCACCTGGATCTGAATACTTCTGTAATTGCAAGTAGTTCAAAGTTAAGTATATCCATTGAGTTATTCAATAAAATGTATCGGTACAGCACCACCTCTGGTTGTTTCCTTATTGCTCTGTCCACCTCATCGGTGAGGTGGACGCACATGCTCAGTTCCCTCTTTCAACTGTCACCAACCCTATCTACTGTTAAAAGCTGTGACAGGCCTCGTTCACATTTCTGTTTTTCACTGAAGTGTGCTGTCCACATTTAAGTATTTTTTTTTACTGACCATGGCGTTTTAATATAAATGACCCCCATAATCTATGGAAAAACCCACACCCCAAAGGGGTTATAACATGAGTGCTGTAAAAAAAAAATAAAAAAATCAGACATCATATAGTAGATAATCTCTTTCTAACAAAGCTAGAACCAGCCCTGTACCTCACATGGATCCAGAGATCTCCACATTCATTGCTCCAATTGTTCTCTTAGATTTATCTCAAGCTGGCAACTCAAGAGGTTTGTCCTTTCTGCAGCAGCTCAGGAGGCGTGTATCTCCTTATCACAGCTCAGGGGGCACATCCTTTCTGCTGCGGCTCTCTCCCTATCACAGCTCAGGGGGTGTGTCTATTCTAGTGCAGCTCTCTCCCCGTCACAGCTTCTAACAGTAGATATGGCTGGTGGCAGTTGAAGGATGAAACGCAGCATGTGTGACCACCTCAGTAGGTGGACGTGCACATTACTCGTACAGGTTTGCATTCACTCTCTGAGAAACTACTACTATGATTGTAGGGTCTGAATGCCGCGGTGTCAGGATAGCGACGATGTTAGCCTCACTGGCATCAGGTTCTGCACGAGGTAGGTGAGCAGTTTACATCAGGCCAGCAGTCACAAGATTAACTATAGGACATGTGGTTAGCAGTCTCATGAATGTGTCTGTAGCTTCTCCAAGTCATTACATCAGATGGAGGTCAGCCAGGAGCAGTCAGAAAAGGATAGTACAAGCCACGATACCATGTCTATAAGCACAAGACAAACACTTCATGAAAAACCTCATGAACAATAAAGTAACTCAAGAGAATCTACTTAACCGTACGTGCAGCCCTCAAAATAATGTTTTACAACACTTTTTTCACCATGCAGCCATCTTGTTTGATGTACAGCAATTACAGTTCTACTAGCAGCCATTTTGTTTTACATAGAGAAAAGGAAGCCCTATAGGAGAAGGCTCACTCCTGGTGCTTGTTCAAACCATTAGCACTACCAGTCAAACCTAAAACAAAGTCTTTGTTCATAATGGTGTCCCACTAGGCACCACAGGCCTAACCCAAGCTCTACTAGCAGCCATCTTGTTTTACATATAGAAAAGAAAGCCGTATAACTAAAATTAAAAGAGTCTCAGTTCTGGTGCTGGTTCAAACCATTACCACTACCAGTTGAACCCAAAACATAAGGTCCTTGTTTATAATGGTGTTCCACTAGGTACCACAGGCCTAACCTTATCTCTACTAGCAGCCATCTTGCTTTAGGCCTTACGCACACAAGCATGAGACTGCTGTGCCCGTGTTGTGGACCTCAAATCGTAGGTCCACAAAACACAGGCACCGGGCATGTGCACACCGCAACATAGTGTGGTCCCACTGACTTCAATGGGTCTGCAATCCGCAAGATGTGGCGAAAGAAAGGACAAGTCCTATCTTTTTACGATGTGGAGGCATGGACCCGGAAGCCCACAGAAACACACAAAAGCCCTCCACACTGCAAAAGATAGGACATGTCCATTTTTTTTGCCGCATCTTGGGGATCGCAGACCCATTTAAATCAATGGGTCCACACCATGATGCGCAGTGCACTCCGCCAGTGCTTGAGTTTTGTGTACCCACGGTTTGCAACACGGCACACCAGCCTTGAGCATGAGACCTTACATTGAGAAAAGGAAGCCTTAGAACAAAAAAGTCTCACTCCCGATGCTGGTTCGTACTATCACTTCTACCAGCTGAACCCAAAACGTAATGTCCTTGTTTATAATGGCGTTCCACTAGGCACCACAGGCCTAACCTTATCTCTACTAGCAGCCATCATGTTTCACAATGAAAAAAGAAAGCCCTATAGCAAGTGTCTCACTCCTGGTCCTGGTTCATATCCCTACCGCTACCGTCTGAACCCGCATCATGAGGTCTTTGTTCATAATGGCGTCCCACTAGGCACCACAGGCCTAACCTTATCTCTACTAGCAGCCATCTTGCTTTAAATAGAGTTGAAGTTAAAAGAGCCTCACATCTGGTGCTAGTTCATGCCATCACTGCTACTGTCTGAATCAACACATGAAGTCCTTCATTATACCGGTGTTCCACTAGGCACCACAGGCCTAGCCTTAGCTACCATGAAAGTGCTTAAAGGGAACCTGTCACTATGAAAATGTGAAGTAGTCTGCAGGCAGCATGTTATAGAGCAGGATTTGTTCTATAAGAGATATAGTTTTAAGGAGAAAGATTCAGTAAAATCTGTTTTCTGCTCATTGACAACTATTTCTACAGGCACGTAGAGCTGTCAATCACTGATAGGACCGCCTCCTTGACTTCAAAGCCTGGAGATAAATAAGTAAATTACTAATTTTACTGAATCTTTTCCCATATAACTATATATCAATCTGCTCAGCTCCTCCTGCTCTATATCATGCTACCTGCAGCTCGGACACCATATTTCAACATGACAGAATCCCTTTAAGGTGGAATTGAAATGGCAAATATGAGGTCTTCTCTGCAGTAAGTGAGGATCTGACTAGGTTAAAGAATATTAATTCCACAGTGCATATAATAGTAATGCAACATATAATCCAAATCATACAATGAAGCCCTCTCTTAAAAATAAATTAAGGACATGTGTTATACTATAGAAATGTGCTCGTGGTAAGTGATCTAAGGTCTGGAAACCAAGGCTGATGAATCGTAGGGTCTGAAACTGTCAGTCATTCTCATATAACTTAACCTTATATGCCTTCTGGTCAGATTTTATGCAGGATTTGTGCATGCCGTCTTGATTTTCTTGGCATGCACATGTTTATTGGACGTGTCAGCCAGATGTACAAATCAGTCCAAAAATATGTTGAAATTGCGTCACATTCAGCAGCCAAATGAAACCTGGCAAGTTCTTTGGCTCGCACGTAAGGGTCAACTTAGTTTGCTAACATCTCTCTCAAGTTAGTGACTCATGAACATGCAGAAAGTCCTCACCTGGGGCTAAATATGTGGTCACACAGAGAATACCACATTTCTCATGTTAGAGCATACATTAAACTGAGTAAAGGATTATTTAGTTATTTTTAACATTTTTGCTTAAAGGGACTGTAATACTACTAATTCCCGCCACCTCCACTGATTAACTGCTGGAACGGGCTACTGCTCCCCGCTACAGCACAGCTCCACATACTGGGTAGTGGGCATGAATGGCACTGCCGCACTGATCCCATCCATTTAAAGAGAATCTGGTGACCCAATTTTGGACTATTATCTACAGTAGTACATGAGTAATACTGCAGATGACGAGTGCAAATCACATTTTTTAAAATTTTTCTACTGATCCCCATTCCCCTGCTGTCAGCAATCAAAGCTGCTGCTGTTCTGTTCTAACAAAACGGAGAGGTCCTGACCACATATTTCAGTGCAGCTCTGAGATCTGACAGAGGGGGAATGGAGGATAGTAGGAAAATAAAAAACAGTGATCTGGACTCCATATCTTCAGTGCTACTCACGTATTACAGTAGATAAAGGTCAAAAATTGGGGTGGCAGATTCCCTTGAAATGGGAGCAATGCTGTAGTACAAGACCACTACATGACCACTACCTGGAAAAAGCCCTCTAAATCCCTCCATTCTTCACCTATTGTGGTGGTGGTCATTTTGGAGGTGACTCTAGTCACTAAATGGACCAAGAACCATTATGCAATGTGTAATCCCTGTACTGCAATATGATAATCCAGAATATTTCATGATCCATCTTCTCTCAGGCATCATTATTGCCAACGTATTTTATTGTGGACAACCAATGTAGAATGTAGAAAATGCCAGATAGGAACTCCAGCAACTAGCCACATGGAGATCAGCTCACCATGATCAGGTTGGGCTGTCGGCTCTGTTTTGCAAGAAGTCATGATAGGGCTCCAATAAAATTGACAGAGGCCTCTACTGTACCTCTATATGCCTCAGATTTAATGTAAGTATATGGACTTTTTTTGGTCAGATTCCAGTTCAACAGAAAAAAAAACATGGCATGCTGTATATAAGGAGAGTAGAATATCTCCCTAGACCTGGCCATGCCTGTATGACATCACGTGGGGGCTGTGGTGGCTCCAGCCTAGGAGTTGTTTGGCCTCTGTGAACAGGGTCTGAGTCTTTAGATATTCATCCTCATTAGATATAAAGCGGTTCTCTGAAACTGGCAACCACTGTTGAGATGGTTCAGAAGGGTTCAAATGTTTTTTAAAAAGTGTCACCAGTCACAGGCACACCGGATCCAGAGCTGAGCTCTCTTCTCTTCCACTTTTGGTGTGCGTTCAATGAGAAGTATGTATGATGTGCCATCTACATGCATGGCCAATCAATGACCTCAGCAGTGATGTGATCAGGCATGGCATGCAACCGATGCCACCGCTGAGGCCATTAATTGGTGGACAGTGGTAATGTGCACGTAGACAGAGCTCCTATGACAGACTTTTTTTTATCTTTTGCACTGTCCCTGGCCATCTCAACATGGGTTCCCGCTATTGGACAATCCCGCTAAAGGGTTACAGTACATGGTATGACTTTATGATTTGTGGGGTCCAACCTCCATGAACATAGGAGAAATGTACCCCATATAATAACTGCACTATCACCAAATAAATGAAATGTTAAATCTTCCAATGCCAAGGTGCGACAGTTAACCCTTTAGAAAGGCCTTCTATACCAATGTTCCTCAACTCCAGTCCTCAGGACCCACCTACCGGTCATGATTTGAGAATATCCCTCAAAATGAATACCTGTGGTAAGTCTTGATGCAGACACTTATATCACCTGCTAAATACTAAGGAAATCCTGAAAACATGGACACCAGGTGGGCCCTGAAGACTGGAGTTGAGGAACCCTGTTCTACACGACATGTGCCAGGTCCGATCTCAATGTTAGATGGTTTCCAGTGTGAAATGTCACTGGGGTTTTCATAAATGAGACAAGCGTCTAGGTTGAGGGTTCATTTCCAATCCAAGATAGGGAGTGAAAAAAATATTGCCCTAATGTTCTACAAATATGGTGCACGTGGCTGTGCCAGTCTTTTCCCTACTTTAGCCAATTCTACTATCTGAACCCCAATGTACTGGCAGATGTATTCTTTATCACATACTTGTACCGAATATTAAAGTGATGGCTCCATAAAGTCTTAGAATTGAACAAGAAACCCCAGCTCGGTTCACTGCTGTAAATATCGGGTTAATCCAGCATATACAGGAGCTCATCAGCATTTGTATATATGATATATGGAAAGTCCCTGGTTTGGAAAGCGGTGTAGGACATGTAGGATTAATTATTAGGCGCCTAATTACCAGCAGTCTGTGCTGTGCTCCCCTTTGTGATTATGGTAATGTAGAGGTAGCGGATGATTGGGCGGGAAGACGATGCTGATAACGGGAAGGTAGGAGAGAGATTGGGACAGCTAATTGTCAGATCTGACCCATTTCATGCCCTGAATGTTAATGAGCTGTTCTTGACGTCAATGCCGAGCGAGCTGTCCGTCAGTGAGGCAGAGCCAGCTATCGGGGGAGCTGGAAAAAAAAAAGGAAAGCAGTCACTTTCACCTTGATTCACTCGCACACAGCTGTATGCATGAGCAGCTGCACAGCGCAGGACGGAGCATGTCTACACATTGCTCACACACAGCAACTAATGAGACCATGCCTGGAGAACAGATTAATATCGTGATTTTAATTCTCTGCAGGAGTATTCCCCAAGACTGATAGGTATTATATTAAAAAAAAAAAAAAAAAACTTTTAGGGCAACACTAAAATATATCTCCTAAGCCTCAAGAAAGGTACGGCACTCAGACAGTAGACGGTCTGTTGTACGGCCCAATATGCAGCATTTGCTATGTTCCACATGGTATTCAATGTCAACCTATCAGTTCATGAGGTTCAATGATTCTCTTTTGTAACACTATAGTTTCATGTATCCAAGGTGCGGGAATTTACAATAATTAAAGGGAATCTGTCAGCAGTTTTGACCATGCTAAACTGCACTAAACAAATAGTTTGAATATTAGGTTTTATTCTGCCAGGTTCTGCTCTCAGAAGTACCCAGGAGGAGGCATCTAAATAATAGGCTAGTAAACCAACCACTATAAGGCTGTCCACAATATCTCTCCTTTTACATTCTTGACCTGCTTTCCCACACGTAATCTTCCATCCTCACAAGACCTCTTTCTTTGTTTCACTCACACAATTGTCTACAAGATTTCTCACATGCATCCCTCTTACTCAGGAACTCTCAGACTCTCCCCAACATCCGAACCTTCAAAAGCAACCTGAAAACCCACCTCTTCAAAAAAGCCTACCACCTGCAGCAAGCATGCTGCCACCATACATACAGATGAGCACTTTTATCCTCACTGACTGTGTCCTTCTCCTTGTAGATTTTAAGCCCTCATGGGAAGGGTCCTCTCCCCCTCTGTACCAGTCTCTACCAGGCTTATTGTACTTGTGTTCTTATATTATGTACAGTATGTGTAACCCCTCTTAGATGTACAGCACCCTGGAATTAATGGCACATTCAAATAAGTAATATTAATAACCACTTTGCAGTAGGGTGTTTGTCAGCGCTTTAGACTATGCTAAACTGCTGGCAGCTCTAGGTAGGGGAGAGCAGGAAAAATGTACATATTTTAGAGCTTTAATTATCAGGAGAAATGTGAATATGAACATTTATTATTTGAGATTCTGCTCTTGCAAGTGTCCAGGAGGAGGAGCTGTCGAAATATGAAGCTTTATTCTGCCAGGTTCAGGTCCTGCAAGCATCCAGGAGGCAAAGATTCACTATGAAGTGTTCTCTGCATTGAGCTGCTTCACAGCTCCTCCTCTCTGTTCTGAGTGACAGCTGTAGCTGTCTCCTGGTTGGATGCTACAGCTGTCAGAGGGGAGTGTCCGCCTCCTGGACACTTGTAAGAGCAGACAATGGAAGAATAAACATTCATATTCCCACTACTGATAATAAAAGCTCTACAAAAAGGTATGTTTTTTTCCCTACTCTCCCGTAACTAGTGCTGCCAGATGGCCTCCTTTAAAGTGGCCAGTTTACTAGGCTATTATTTAGATGTTGGGTACTATACCCCCTTCACAATAGAAGTCAGCTCCACAGTGTAGGCCCTGTAGATGCAGGAGAAATGTAATATTACATGGCGTCCAGTGATGCAGCTCTGGGTGGTACTGGTTCTTCCTGAGGATATTCAGTCTTACGATGCTCCATGAGTGGCACCAGCCGGAAGAAATGATTCTCAGGGTCCAACTTCTACATCACCCATAATGTCTACCAGGTTTTGAATCAAAGAAATAAACCCTAGTGGCAAGCAATTATCCCCAAAGGGTGCTCCAAATGTTTTTTTTTTCTCCTGGACTTTTGGGGTCCAACACTGAATCAGAGCTAGGGCCCACTGGAAGATCTTCTGGGGGGCCAGCCCAATCCTGGAACTAGAAAACTGACTTCTTCCTTCTGGAGGAGAACTAATTTGCATACTGTTTTTCCATGAAGCATTGCCTGTAGGACTCCATACATCAACTGGATCTCCTCAGAGACCAACAGGTGCCAGATTATCAGATTACTCTAAGGAGTCATAGAAAATTACATAAAACTCATAGAGGTTGGGATTAGTGATGAGCAAACTTGTGTTTTCAAGTTCGGCGTACTAGGTTCAGGTTATCTAATAATTCCATTATGGATTCCTCTACCACGGACCATTACTTATGGTCCGTGGTAGCGGAATCCATAACAGAATTCTTAGATAACCCGAACCTGAACCTTGTACGCCGTACTGGAAAACACAAGTTTGCTCATCCCTAGTCAAGATGCTTTAGGACAAGGCCCAAAATAAAACAGTAATATAAAAAACCTCTTTAATTTTTTTTTTTAATTTTTAATCTGAGAAATTTCTTCTACTTCTGCTCTTGAGAAATTGCCAATCTGCACTGCAATAAACAAGGGCGGCCCAAGCAGAATTTCTAGGGTATCGGAGCCAGATGAAAGGAACGTCACTGTATATTCCATGAACATAAAGCCTGATTTGCTACTATCTGTATAAACATGGAGAAACCCGTATCCTGTAGGAGATTTTCTTCCTCCCAGACGACTCCACGGTTTGCACTGCATCCTCATTATGTGGTTGTCTTTCTATTTTTCAGCTCTGCCGTTAGCTTTGTGGCTAGATGGAGCTGGCTTGTCTTTCAGTAGAAATCTACATTGTTTGGTTGCTGCTGTTACACGGATAACAGGTTGCCTGGATGCAATATAAAACTGCAAAGTCACTTAGCGACATACATACGTGCTGTGTCCTCAGACGTGAGAAAACGGTGATGCTGCACAAGCGAAGAGTGAAAAGGCTCCCAAAATTTTATATTAATGACCCAAATAACGTGCAACATTTAGGTTCTGTGTAGAGATCCAGTATGAACAGCTCATCTCAGAGACCAAGGCACATGTAAGACCAGATCCTACCTATACCTGTTGCCTCTTCAGGCCCCAGGACCAGTGCTCAAGTGAAAATGTTAGCACCGAGGGGAGAGAGAAAGAATTATCTTCACGTCAACACCAGAAAATTGGAGTCCAAAAGTTGCAAATTTTGGCGCACATCATGCCCCTGCTCAAAAATGTTGACTTTTATTTTGCTATTTTATTTCACTCTTGACACATGAGTTAGGTTAGCCCCTTCCTGACTCAGACATTTTCATTTTTTTTTTTATTAAAAAAAAAAAAAACCATAACTTTTTACTTTTCCATTCACCTAAACATTTGAGAGCTTGTTTTTTGTACTTTCTCTAATGGCACCATTTACTATTGCATACGATGTAGTAGGAAGCTGGAAAAAAAATCTAAGTGGGTGGAATTGGAATGAAAAAATTCTGACATTGGTTTTATGGATTTTGTTTTTACAGGGTTCCCTAGGAGATAAAAATGACAATTTATTTTGATTCTCCAGGTCAGTGCGATTACATTGATATCACATTTTTATAACTTTTTTTTGTGTTTTAATACTTAAAAAAAAACTAATAAAAACTTGAAAAATTACTTTGTTTGCATTGCCATATTCTGACATCCCATAATTTTAATTTACATGTATCTAGCTGTGTTAGAGCTCATATTTTGCCAATCTGTATTTTTAATTGGTACGATTGTGGGGAATGTATGACTTTCTGTTTGATTTTTTTGGGGGGAGATGAAATGACCAAAAACAGTGAATTGGCCAATTTGATTTTACCATTATGCTGTTTAATGTATCAATAAATGCTTTCATTTTAATTGTTTGGAGATCTTTATTATTTTGATTGTTTTTTTAATATGTAAAATTGGGAAAAGGAGCGATTTGAATCTGTATATTTTTAAAACTTTTTTTTTTAACCTTTTTTAAACTTATTTTTTGAGGACTAGAGGAGTTTAACATGTGATCATCTGATCCCTTCTCCCACAGACTGAAATGATTTACTACTGCAGACTATAGGAGAATTGCAACCTTCCTATCAAGCCTTGCCACGGGAAGGGCCCAATAGATACTTTGCAATGGCAGGAAACAGAGCCTTCAGAAGACCCTGGGCTGCCATAAATACCCAAACAGCTCGGGCTGTTTGGACACCAGGAGAGCAGTATTTGGAAGGAGTAAGGTGAGCTTCTGGATGGTCCTCAGCAGCGTTGATTGGCTGAGATCAGATAATGGATAGATGGGCAGCTGCTCACTATGCATTTTCAGCTGGATGTATAGCCCCCTCTATGGCCACCTCATTATTATCCTTGTGTAACGTGCCTCACAATAGGAATGCCTAACGCCACAATTAAGTAAAATTGGTTTAATGAAAGTGGAGAGAAGGCAGCTGCTGGATGATTCAGAGTAATCCTGGGTTACTGAGACGTTGTCAGCTTATCTAGACATCAGAGTAGTGTTGGATAAGGAGGCGAATACAAAAACAATCATATAAAATGGAAAAGCAACGCTACGTGGCTCTGCAGAAAGGGGCCAAACAAAGGATTCCAGGTGCTTTGATCACATTTTTCATTAATGTAAAATGATAGAATCAAGCCCAGAGATTCATGGGTAAAGGCTTTATGCTACGCTTGCTGTTCTATACACATAATAAATTAGTTATCGCCCCTTACACAGATGGTTGTGTGTTGACCTTGTGTGTAATTACCAATCAGCAGTTTTAGCACTTCCAGATTTTACAGTTTCTAATTATATATATATATATATATATATATATATATATATATATATATATACACATACACATACTAGAGAGACTAACAATTATCCACAAGTTAAAGCCTTGATGGCCACCCTGGGGTGACTTCCCATCCTTAAAGGAGTTGACCCATTACAAACACTTGGATAGCAGATAAGTGTCTGATCAGTGGGACCCCCGTTGATCACACCGGTCCCATTTGCCTGGACTTGAGGTCATACATGCATGTTGCCACTCCATTCAACTCTACGGGACTATGAAATTATCAATATAGACAACAGTCTAAGTAATGGATGATGTCGGTGCACGTCTCCCCTAGGGTATGGTTCAATGCCCTCAAACAATACCACAAGCAATGAAAACTGCACTCCCGTATGCAAAATTATTGTCCTTTAATCCAGGTCCGACGTTTCGTCTATACAAAACTTGAAGAAGGCATTGCTTGTGATTTTGGTTCAACTCTACAGGACCGGTGAAGATGGCCAAGGTCTTGTACTTGGCTATCTCTGGCAATCCCATAGAGTTGAACGGAGTGGCAGCATGCATGCGTGACCGACGCTCAATTCAAATGGGGGAACTCATGACCTCCAATCTCGAGCCGGTCAAGCCCCCGCCAATCAGACACGTATCCCCTATCCTGTAGATAGGAAATGTTTGTAACGGGAGAACTTCTTTAATGGAGCTGCATACAAACTTGCCAACAGGGCAAATTCACACACAGCAAAGCTTTCTGTGACTGAACATTAGTTCCACTCATGTGAACGAGTTGTTTTGGCGCCAAACATGTGGATTTCAACAAGCCCCATTCAGATGAATGGGAAAGGCGCAGACATTTTTGCAACAAATCTGCCGCAAGTGAAATTCGCCTAATGGGGCTTCCATAGATGTGCACAGGGCTTCCTGTGATTGTTGCATGCTCCATCAGACTCCGTTGTAGTTTTCTGCTTTTCTTCTGTCTCACAATATCTTTGCACATATGGCGCCTGAGAGATTGTGTATAGCAATGCTCCGTATTAAGGCCCTACAGGCACCCTGCCCATGTGCAAAAGCCCTTGTACTTGAGAAGTTTGGAAACTGCAAGATTGACTCAAGGCCGGGTAAGATCTTTCCTTTAACAAAAAAAGAAATCCAGTGTACACAGACTGTGGTAGCACACAAATCCATCTGTACAAAGCCGACATAAAGAGGACATGAGAAACCATTCATTCAGCACGACCCGCGGCAATGCTAAAGACCTAAGTACATTAAGTGCATTGACTGTTACTGGGAGCTTAACAGGTCAATTCATTCCCATACGTCTTACCTCATCACAGGCACTGCACAATCTGGTTAATGTGGGTAAAGCAAAGGACAATCCTAGGGAAGCTGCACCTTATCGGTGGCTACAGAGTCATCAAATGTAAATCTTACCATCTTAGCCATTAATCTTTCCTTACTCTTCAGTCTATTTATACAGTGTGTGAAAAAGTCATGGACACCATCAACAAGCTGCTGTTGACAGATCTGCAATTCTTATTCTAGGTCTCTATAAAGTACAAGGCACTGTGAGGTATTCGTCCAAATGGGTTATTTGCCTGACGGGACGGTTATTTCCTTAAAGGGGTTGTTCAAGAACACAGCGGGAAGGGGACACTTGGCTGGACCTGTATGTGTAAAAGGTAAAGCTTACTTACCCGATTCCAGCTCTGCTGCGCTCTCCCGTGACGGTGACCGGAACCCCTTATGTCATGACATAAGGGAATCCAGCCATCACCGCGGTCGGTGACTGCTGTAGGCTTTGTCAAACCAGATGTTTTCAGCATGGGAGCACAGTGGAGCATTGCAGGTCGGAAGGAGAATGAGCGGGGAAGCAGGCAAGTAAGTTTCCCTTTACAAGTCTGGTTGCCAACACCCCAAACTTGCATAACACCTTTAAAGGGGCTTTCTGGGAATTAAATATTGATGACCTATCCTCAGGATAGGACATCAATATCTGATCGGTGGGGGTCCTACTCCCAGTACGACTGCCAATCAGCAGTTCGAAGGGACTGCAGAGCTCAGACAAGTGCTGGCACAGCGCCATATATTGTATAGTGGCTGTACTTGGTATTACAGCTTAGTCCCATTCACTTGAATGGGATCGAGCTTCTGAAAAGCTATGTGACCAATGGACGTGGCGTCAAAGGCAGAGGAAGCGGCCAAAGCACTCAGAACCCTTCGGCAGGGGTGCTGTGATGTGGACCCTCACCAATTAGATACTGATTGCTTATCCTGAGGATTGATCATCAATATTTAAAGGGGTATTCCCATTTGAGACACTGATCACATATTAGTAGGATATGCCATCAATGTTAGATAGGTGCAGGGCCCACCTCTGAGACTCGTTCCTATATCCAGAACGAGGTCCTCGCAGTGAAGTATATTCCACCATGCAGCGCACACGTGTGCTCTCTCAATTTTGGGGGCCTGTCCCGGAGATAGAAGCAGGTCCCTATATGACAATGATGACATATCCTAGATGGAAATACCCCTTTAAGTCCTCTATGGCTCAACATAATTTGTATGGGAACCCTAAGGTTTGGTGCCCACCATTATAAGGCTCCTTTCACACCTCGGTTATGCCTTCTTCTCAGCCTTTTCACCCGGGATATACATTTGCATACTTGAAAGTGGTATTCTGATATTTTTTACATGTCATAGAAAAGAAACTGAACAATAAGTGAAAATATGAGGACGTATTACACAGATGCTAGACCGGACACATGCAGGCTGTTTAGACCGTCAATGGTGGAGCTTCTCCAAAGTGTAATATCCGGCCGTACGGTATATCCATAGTCACTAGCGAATACAGAAACTGCCACCTAAGCAAAGCATACAGAGGTAATGAGACAGTCAGCCAACGCTCTTACATCACCCACGGCAAAGCTAGTTTCTCAGTTTACACCTCCGCGTGTGCAGCAGTGGTGCATGCTTTCCCAATGATGTCGCAATTACGCGTCAGAACGCCTCTATGACCCCGGCTAATTATCATAAGGCCCGGCGTAAACTCTGTATTATTACATATAAATGTGGATTATATAGCACAAACAGAACTAATGGCAGGATTCCCACCAGAACGGCAGGAGGTGACCGACATCTGCTTACAGCTACAGCATTATATACTGGAGGTCTCCAGGCTGGAAATTTCACATATAATACACAGTACTCACTGCAGCGCTATAAGGTGGATGTGTCATCACAGAATAACATCTTGTTTAGAACAAGTTTTTTATGTCAAACATTATTGGGGCAGATTTACTGAGCCTGAAGATGGCGACCGGTTGTTTAGACCTGCAGCAGATTTATCACAGGGCTCAGGCTGGTACAGGCAGAGACACTTTTCTCTGACTCTGTACCAACTATAGGTCGACAGAATTTTACGTCAGAATTATAGTGCAAAACATTGCAACTTAGTCCTCACCCCTTTCCCTGATCAGCCATGCCACTTTTTTGACTAGGTGCAAAAACACTCTAAACGTGGTACCAGATTGCGCCACTTTTTTGTGCAATTGACTCCAAAATCTACTTGCACTTTTAGGACATGTCGGCCACCTTAAGAATCTGTTTTTGTTCTTTGTTTTTGTGTTTTTCACATGTCAATATCTACATTAGGCTACTTTCACACTAGTGTTTTTGCTGGATCCGGCAGGGTTCAGTAAAAACGCTTCCGTTACTGATACTACAACCATCTACATCGGTTATGAACGGATCCGGTAGTATTATCTTTAACATAGCCAATACGGATCCGTCATGCCAAAGTCAATGGGGGACGGATCCATTTTCTATTGTGTCAGATTGTGTCAGAGAAAACGGATCCGTCCCCATTGACTTGCATTGTGGGTCATGATGGATCCTTCTTGCTCCGCATCCCAGCATGCTGCGGTTTGCTCTCCAGTATGAAAACGGAAAGAAATTCATTTTGGAGCACTCCGTTCTGTTCAGTTACGTTTTGTCCCCATTAACAATGAAAGTGGCCAAAATGGAAGCGTTTTTTCCGGTACTGAGCACCTATGACGGATATCAATACCGGAAATATTAACGCTAGTGTGAAAGTAGCCTTAGAATAATCCTAAAATCTTGCAGTTTTCACTCCACTGAGCCTCCTGATAGGCTGACACTTCCTGTTCTGTAGAGATCACTTTTTTAGCAGGCATCGTATCATCAACCCATGTAGAATTACAATGAGAAATAACATCTATATAACTATAAAGCATTATACCACTCACAATAGGGGATAGACACAGCTTATATAGGGAATAGATCCTCCCTGCACAATGACCTCTGGGGATAGACCCTCCCTGCACAATGACCTCTGAACAGGTTACAAAGCATGCCCAAAACACTCTCCCATAGAAGTCAATAAGTCTTCTCCAGTCTACAGTCATGGCCAAAAGTTTTGAGAATGATACAAATATTAATTTTTACAAAGTCTACTGCTTCAGTTTTTATAATGGCAATTTGCATATACTCCAGAATGTTATAAAGAGTGATCAGCTTAACAGCAATTACTTGCAAAGTCAATATTTGCCTAGAAAATGAACTTTATCCCACAAAACACATTTCAACATCATTGCAGCCCTGCCTTAAAAGGACCAGCTAACATCCTTTCAGTGATTGCTCCATTAACACAGGTGTGGGTGTTGATGAGGACAGGGCTGGAGATCAATCTGTCATGATTAAGTAAGAATGACACCACTGGACACTTTAAAAGGAGGCTGGTGCTTGGCATCATTGTTTCTCTTCTGTTAACCATGGTTATCTCTAAAGAAACACGTGCAGTCATCATTGCACTGCACAAAAATGGCCTAACAGGGAAGAGTATCGCAGCTAGAAAGATTGCACCTCAGTCAACAATCTATCGAATCATCAAGAACTTCAAGGAGAGAGGTTCCATTGTTGCCAAAAAGGCTCCAGGGCGCCCAAGAAAGACCAGCAAGCGCCAGGACCGTCTCTTAAAAGTGTTTCAGCTGCGGGATCGGGCTACCAGCAGTGCAGAGCTTGCTCAGGAATGGCAGCAGGCAGGTGTGAGTGCATCTGCACGCACTGTGAGGCAGAGACTCTTGGAGCAAAGCCTGGTCTCAAGGAGGGCAGCAAAGAAGCCACTTCTCTCCAGAAAAAACATCAGGGACAGACTGATATTCTGCAAAAGGTACAGGGAGTGGACTGCTGAGGACTGGGGTAAAGTCATTTTCTCTGATGAATCCCCTTTTCGATTGTTTGGGACATCTGGAAAACCGCTTATTCGGAGAAGAAGAGGTGAGCGCTACCACCAGTCTTGTCTCATGCCAACTGTAAAGCATCCTGAAACCATTCATGTGTGGGGTTGCTTCTCAGCCAAGGGAATCGGCTCTCTCACAGTCTTGCCTAAAAACACAGCCATGAATAAAGAATGGTACCAGAAGGTCCTCCGAGAGCAACTTCTCCCAACCGTCCAAGAGCAGTTTGGCGATCAACAATGCCTTTTCCAGCATGATGGAGCACCTTGCCATAAAGCAAAGGTGATAACTAAATGGCTCAGGGAACAAAACATAGAGATTTTGGGTCCATGGCCTGGAAACTCCCCAGATCTTAATCCCATTGAGAACTTGTGGTCAATCATCAAGAGACAGGTGGACAAACAAAAACCTACAAATTCTGACAAAATGCAAGCATTGATTGTGCAAGAATGGACTGCTATCAGTCAGGATTTGGTCCAGAAGTTGATTGAGAGCATGCCAGGGAGAATTGCAGAGGTCCTGAAGAAGAAGGGTCAACACTGCAAATATTGACTTGCTGCATTAACTCATTCTAACTGTCAATATAAGCTTTTGTTACTCATAATATGATTGCAATTATATTTCTGTATGTGATAAAAACATCTGACAAACACACATAAAAACCAGAGGGCAGCAGATCATGTGAAAATATAATATTTGGGTCAGTCTCAAAACTTTTGGCCATGACTGTACAGTGTTCTATGGTCCATGTGGCTGGTATAAATCTACAAATTTAATGCTGTTTACAGCAGCTTAGGCAAAGCTGGTTGTACCCTGTACAGTAAATAAAACTGAAGCCAAAAAAAAATAAATCAGAAGACAAAAACATGAAAGAAAAGAATATGTATTGGTATCTGTGTTAATTAGTAAAAAAACAAACAAAAAAACACCTATACTTGATACATTTTCTTTGAAGAGGTTAATTTAACCCCTTCCCACCCCATGATATACTGTAATGGATCACCCTATGATTACCCTACCCACACAGGATGACTGACTGCTCTCTGTGTACACACACTCATTGCACTGAAAGATGTCAATCATCCTGTGTGGGCGGGGTAATCAGGACTCTTACTCTTTCTCTTAAGAGTCCTATCAGGATTTAGGCTCCATTCACACGTCCTGTTTTTCTTTCCTGATTCGATCCTGATCCTGATCTGGATCCATTTATTTCAATGGGTCCTGAAAAAATCAGGATCGAATCAGGAAAGAAAAACAGGACGTGTGAATGGAGCCTTACTCTGCTCAGCTTGTCTCCTATTATGCCCTGCTCTCAGATGGGGCAACAGAATCACCCGCAAGGTTCTCTTTAATTTCAAAACAGGCCGTGTCCTTAAAGGGGTCAAAAGGACACTACTCCTATATCTCATCTACATTTAGTGTGTAGTTCAATACCACAGAGTGACGTTTTAGGTGGGGCTGAAGCGTCAATGTGTGTGAGTGATATTACCAGTCCTTCTAGATACTTGTCTCATTAAATTCTTGGCTTCCTTCTAAAACCCATCAATTCCTATAGATTCAGGACATTAAGCAGAAGTGCAGGGATGTTATGCAGATCAAAAGCTGAGAGGTGACATCACAGAACTCAACAAACACATTGACCAATCCATAAATCTATTTACATCTTCTTAAATCACTTATAGGTAAAGTGATTCTCGACGTTCCTTTGATGGAGGCTCAGCTATGTGGCGAATTGGGCCAAATGATAAAACTCAGTAGTGGTATCACACTTCAGTTTGTCATCTCAATGCATCACAACATATCCCCAAATGTATGAGGAACCGTTTACCTGCTATCTTGATGTTCATGTGGTTATCTAGCAGGAGATTTTCAGCCTTCAGGTCTCGGTGCACAATATGGTGACTGTGGCAGTACTCCACAGCAGAAAGGATCTGCCAAAACTTCCTCCTCGCTTCTGACTCGCTGAGGCGCCCATGGTTCGCCAAGTAATCTGCGGATGAAAGAATTGAAATACCTTAAGTGACGTGAGGCTCCACATTCCTAAATATATGATTCAGACATAACTTATTACTTCAGACTTCACTGCTCTCTCACTAGCTATGGTCCATCATAAGATGGAAGTAGATAGACAGATAGATTAGATCAGTGGTTCTCAACTCCAGCCCTCTGCACCCATCTGCCGGTCAGGATTTGAGAATCCCCCAGAATGATTACCTGTGATCAGTCCTGATGCACTGACACCAATTATATCACCTGCTGAATACTAAAGAAATCCTGAAAACATGACCGGCAGGTGGGTCCTGAGGACTGGAGTTCAGAGACACTGGATTAGATGGATGGATAGATAGATTCTGTCCTCCTATAGCCACCACTAGAGGGAGAGAAGGAGATTATTGCACACAGTGTTACTATTGACTTTATTGTATATATAGTAGCCAGTGAACTCAAACACTCCCTCTAGTGGTGGCCGAAGGCAGCATTTTATGATTTACCTCTAATGGAGGACTTTATCATGCCCTGCACTCCAGAATTCTAGATTAAAAAAGCTGCGGCTATCTGCATTTTTAGACCACTCAAGTTTGATTGTGGCGCATGGTTAGTCTGTGAAGTCGATTTTAGCCAAATTCATCAATTGGGACTTTTTAAAAAGTCACTAGATATCTTGCAATTTTACTTTAGAAAAGAAATGGTGGAGAAAGTGGAGTAACATCTTAAATAGGTTCTAAAGGCTAGAAAAAGATGGCCGATTTCTTAAAAAAAAAAAAAAAAAGGCACCATGCCTGTCCCCAGGTTGTATCTGGTATAATAGCTCAGCCCATTCAACAAGGAGCTGGATGGCTATACCAGACACCACCCATGGACCGGTGTGGTGCTGATTTTGCAAAGCGGCCATGTTTTTATAATCCTGAACAATTAATTATAAAGTAAAATAAACGTCAAAAACATAATTGAAATAATTTGGAACAAGTTATCGAGGTTAGAACACATGATGCCTTCCATCGCAGAAGTGTTTTTCTGGCAATTTTCCAGGAATACAACGGCTTCTTCATTACAGGAAACCTGACTGATTCACATTCTTATCACGACAGACATTCTGCTAGAAAACTTATTAATGGAACATGTCAAAATATGGGTCGCCTCTTTAAAGAGTCGTGCTGGGGTCAGAGGCTATCTGTTCCATCAAGTCAAACCTACATGTGAAATGATTAAGATCTCTTCTGATCCTGCGGCAATCGGAGATGCTGCAATCGAGGCCGAATCTGCAAAGTTATACAGAAATACAGCAATCTGCCATTGCGCCGCTAGCAGGATTTGGCAGTCAGGGACATGGGATACCAGGGTGACAACAAGGCTTGAGCAGCCATATTGGTTGTCGCAAGCTTACCAAAGGCAAACAGAACAACGGAATAGCTGAAGACATGTAAGGTGGAAATGCTCCTTTTCCTGACCCACTTTCGACTTCATACAAAGCACTACATGTGAAGCTGGGAATCTACATGCTGAATGTTTGTGCATATTAAATATTAAATGTTATTACACTGAGTACTGTAACCCATAATTTATTCATGCTTAAAGGCTGTGGACACCTTTGGGTGCAATTTTTTTTTTATTACTGCATTCTACTCATTTCGGGCTGAATTTTTTTTTCTTCAATTGGGCTTTATTAAAAATTGTCAACAGTTTTTTTTTTACAGCTTTCAGCTTCAGTGCATTTGCTGACCAGCCGGCTCTCAGCTTCACACGGAATCCGTCAGAGAACTGCTCTATCAGTTGGATCTGTAGCCCTTATCCTTGAACTCCTGACAGCTCATAAACACTCCTAACGCTCACAAAAATGTATCCAACAAAAAATTTTCTACATTTTTCAAACCACTATCTGGATCTGAATACTTTTGTAATTGCATGTATGGTGCCATCTGCTGTTTTTTTCCCGTTATTTCTCTCTCCACCTCAGGAACATTGCTGAGGTGGACACACATAGTCAGTTCCATCACATGTCCTATCTACTGTTATACATCGTCACAGTTACACGGAGAGAGCTGCAGTAGAATGGACATGCCACCCTAAACTGTTAGCATGAGCTAAATCTAGGAGACCAATTAGGGATTGAGTACATAGAGTGTCATTTGCACTAAAATATTTATGGTAATTCTGCAATCTATTCATAGCAATATTTCATAAGTGGCAAGAGGAGCTTTCCTGACATCCAAGGAACCACGTGCCAAACTGCACCCAACCCTCAAGGCATGGTGAAGTCACATGGACCCAACATGGCCAGAGAGTAGGACTAATGCTAGTGAGAAAAGCACAAGGGGCAAAATTATGAAACGGTCTTTGTTCCTTAAAGTAACCAATCACAGCACATCTTTCATTTTTCAAGGCCTGCAATATGATTCTTATGAGGAATTCTGATGAGGAAATTCCGTAACAACAAATAATAAATGCTTCATCGACCAAGCTGCTCCTTAAAGGGATTTTCTGAGGTTTCGCTACTTTCCTCTGGAAAGGTCATCAGTATCTAATCGGCAGGGATCCAACGCCGATCAGCTGTTTGAGAAGGCAGCGGCAAAAGCAGTAGCACCGTGGCCTTCCCTAGACCATGTGACAACACGTTCATTGGTCATGTTGCCCACAAGCAGCTCAGGCCCATTGAAGTGGATGGGGCTGAGCGTGATACCAAGCACAACCGCTGTACAATGTACGGAGCTTGGCATGCTGAATGGGGAGATCTCTGGATCCATGTGAGGTACAGGGCTGGTTCTAGCTTTGTGAGATTGTCATGTACTATGACATCTGATTTTTATATTAATCATGGGATACACTCCGATTCTTAAATGGCTGTGGATCCTTATTTAAGGCCAAATTACTCCAAACTATCCAGGGCAGGGACAAGCTTTAAAGAACGTTTCTCTTTCTACCCAAAGGCGTCCTTATTTCAGTAAATACCATGCAATGCTTAATTTCCCCTCTGGAGGTGCTGCAGGGAAGTTACACACTTTCTGCAGTGTTCTCTCTTGGATTACAATTGATTGCTAGGATAACCTTATTTTTGGGAAATCAATCAAACAAAAAGACAGACAACACCGCTTTCTGACATGTAGACCTGACGCCAGACATCAGTGCTCTCCAGAACAAGGTATAACCATGAGGAACAAGAAATATTTTCCTCTATTTTTAAGGAGGTCTTGGGTGCATGACTGATGTTATAAAAACAGGAGACGTGACCAAAAGCTTTAATTTTTTATTTTTTTTTTAAAGAAAATTACAAAGGACCATAGAATTTAACCCTTCCTGACCAGCAGGTTAATTGTTAACAGTTATAAAAGTAATTATTAGCCACATACATATAAACAGATATCTATTAATACAGATTTCACTGCCAGAAGACGATACATAATTAGCGAGTAACTTATTGGTAGCTTGCTCCAGTTACAACGGTAATTACAGACAGTCATTAGACCATAATCTGTGAAATAATATAAAGATAATGCAGCCGTCACTGCGACTCCTACAGCAATTATCTCTTACCAGGGTAAGGTGGCCCTATAGCCCTCATCTCTCAAGTAATGAGGGCCATTAAATAAGGCTCCTCTGTGCTCATATTCATGAGACCCGCTTTCTATTCATGAAGCATTAATTCTGAGAGAATTTATATCGGCCACAGTCTCACAAAACTTAATTTAGTCCAGGAAGGGGATAGCTGTGCTCTGCGAAGGTGATGGATTTAATTTTAATGGATCTTCCAGGTACAAAAGACTTTTAGGTGTTTCAGGCAGAAAGAATGAATACATGTGAAAATGTCCCAAAGATATCACCATTTTAGATCAAAATGCAACTTTTTTTTAGATTATTTCTACCAAATGTCAAAAACAATTATTTGCAGTTATTATGGAGGATTATCTATTCTTTGGATAGTGACCTGCTGTATACATACATCTTATTAATTTTTTTTAATAAATATTATTGTATTTTACTCATTTTGGCATTAAAAATATTTTTTCATTTGGTACTTATCTCTGGGCTCCTGACAGCTCATAAACACTCATTATAGCTCAAAGCTTATCAAACTGATAAGAATTTAGCTAAAATGAATATTTATGAGCTGTTAGGAAAGTACAGATAAGGGCTACAGATCAAACCATCACAGCAGCACCCTGAAGGATTCACTGAGGAGCAGATATACTGAAAAGGAAAGCAGTGGAAGAAAACGGATGAAACCAACTGAAAAAAAAAAATTGGAATTTCAAGGGAACCCCATAAAATCCTTCCTAACATTCAAGCTTGGTGTTGGGGCTGGTAAAGCAGGTTATAATTCTGAATCTTGGCCAAGATTTAGTGACTGCCCTCAAGGCAAGCATCTTTAAGTAGGCTACAGATTAACATGCTAACCTTACTGGAAGTCACAGCTTCATCTAGTGAACCCTGACTGGAAAACACTGTTCGGAGTACTGGCACATGCATATGGACAATGTTTTGGTTCCTCCTTCACTTTTTAATGACTTCTACGAGCACAGCATTCATACGGAGGAGGTCGGGAACAAAACATATCCCCAGATTAAATAATACTACAACCACAAAATCTTCATACACATGAGATTAATTTTGGCTACAGTTGCCATTTTGGCGAGGCTGGTCAACCATCTAATTTGTATATGGGTCTTCTAGGTAAGAGAAGGGTCAGGCAGTTGGACTTCAGCCTGACCAATACTTTTGTTTTTTGGGATATAAGCCCCCACTACAAGTGTCTGGCAGCACTTTACCCCCTTCTCTCTATACTCGGCGGAGCAAAACGAGCAAGTGCATGGCGAGGTCAGGGGAGATAGCTGTTGGCTGAATAGTTATTTAAAATGTATGGACAGCTATAGACTGGGTGTAAACATGTCCATCAAAGTTGCCTCTGAATATCCTCTACTTTCATATATACTCACAGACAGTGGCATACACAGAGAAGTAAGGGCCCCATAGTAAGGATTAAACCAGGCCCCGCACACAGGACAGAAGGGTTTCTGCCTAAACCCCTTTCAGTGACCCTAGGGCCATTTTCCACTGCTTAATTTATCATTTACTAAAAGTTGTTCCTTTAGAGGGTAGAGTCCTGACCAAGTTTTCACCCCCCAGAGATGATCCCAACTGAGACTGGGCCCCCTCTTGCTCTGGGCCCCATACCAGTCGCATGGTCTGCCGCTATGGTAGTTACACCCCTGCTCACAGACACCTATTATCTCTAGGGATTGAGTACACTGAATATGGTTGTAAATTATTTTCACTAACATTATTATTTCTGCAATCTATTCATAGCAATGTCTCAAGAGGAGCTTTCCTGACATCCAAGGAACCACATGCCAAACTGCACCCAACCCTCAAGGCATGGTAAGGTCACATGGACCCAACATGGCCAGAGAGCAGGACTAATGCCAGTGAGAAAGGCACATGGGGCGAAATTATGAAACGGTCTTTGTTCCCCAAAGCAACCAATCACAGCACCTCTTTCATTTTTCAAGACCCGCAATATAGTTCTTATTACTGATGAGGAAATTCCGTAAAAACAAATAATAAATGCCTCATTGACCAAGCTGCTCCTTAAAGGGGTTTCCCAAGATTTTAGAGTATCTGATTGGTGGGGGACGCCTAAAGATCAGCTGTTTGAGAAGGAAGCGGCGCTAGCAGTAGCTTTCCCTAGGCTGAGTGACGTCCTGTTCATTGGTCACATGGCCTGGGTGCAGCTCGGCACCATTGAAGTGGATGAGGCGGAGCATGATACAAAGTATATCCGCTATACAATGTATGGCGCTGTGCTTGAGGAGCATGGAAAAGGCCTTGATGCTCACCGGAGGGCCGGTGCCTTCTCAAATAGCTGAACGGCGGAGGTCCACAACCGATTAGATATGGATGACCAGGGGCGGATTGGCCATAGACCTCACAGGGAAATTTCCCGGTGGGCATATGCCCAGGGGGCCTCCTGATCCCTCCTCACGGCCAGCCAGTGGAAGTTTTTGGGATGTATTTTGTGCTTCTGGCAGTGTTTTGTGATGGACTGTGGTATTTGGCTCTGTTGGTGTGGTATTATGGGCCACAATATGGTATTGCTGGCCCTGCCTTCCATCAATTTGGACCCAACTACAAAATGGGGCCACTTTTAGTATTTTTTCCAGGGCCACTTTAAGTTCCTAGTCCGCCCCTGTTGATGACCTATCCAGAAGATAGGTCTTCAGTGTTAAAATCTCGGAAAACCGTTTTAAGTCTCTTCTCCTTATCCAGCCCGTGTAAAAGGACCTTTAGCATCTATAATGAGGTGACCAATTTCAGGCCAGGTTTTGGGATATTCCTGCTAGGTTGTGTGTTAATAATCGAGCTCTTCCATTTTCAGACTGCATTTTCACCTCCACATTCCTTTCTCTATTCCTGATCTAGACAGACAAACAAAGAAATACACTACTGTGGAAATTCACAAAACACGTCTGGATTAAGAGAGGAGGAGGAAAAAAAAGGTAATACTAGCAGCGTTATAGCGTTCAAAGAGGAGCTGGGGATTTGAGGGTAAATGTTACTTTCAGCACCGCTCCTAATTACAATCATTTTCTAACAGAGAGTCCTATTGGAGGCTACTGACCTTCAAACCTCCTCTGAGCTGTTCCTAATGAGCTGGTTGAGTGATACAGGCAAGCACGTCAGCGCTGGAATAATCTCTGCTAAATGTCCCAGTATGTTTCGGAGTCATTACTCAGACCCAGGGGTATACGCACCTGCATTCCTCCAGCTAACAGGCAGCACATATACAAAGCAGATTTCACAGAGTTATTAACCCCGCTACTTCTGGGCAAAACTCAATATTATTAGCTCGAAGATATCCATGGTGCATAGGCATCACTGGGAATAAATTCCCTCACCTTTATTCATATATCCGACCCATAATCCCGTCACACCCCATGCAGCGATATCAATGTGATTGAAATATCCCCATTTACAATGGCACTCATCAATATGGCGCTATCATTGCCAGAGACTAATGGAGAGACGACAGCCTGCGTCTGACTAAATAAATTACGTATATAAGCAGCAAGGCTTCCAGCAAGTATTACTATTAGTAGTGAACATTTACCCCACACAGACCTGCCATAACAAAATAAACGTAAAGTAACCTTATATCACACAAAATAACCCAAAATAAGCGAAAAGTATGCATAATGTCATCCATGAAAAAACCTTCTACATTGGTCTTATAAGGCTGCTGCCACACATTCAGGTTTTTGATGCAGTTCTGGAAGCAAAAACCAGGGGTGGATTCAAAAAGAAGATAAGTAGTATCTATCCTTAAAGGGATTGTGCAAGAATGGGGGCGATTTGGCTGGATTGGTAAAGAGGTTACTTACCTGCTTCCCGGCGCTGGCTCCTTCTCCTCCAGGCCTGAAATGCTCCGCTGCACTCCCTCGTTGAAAATATCTGGCTTGACATCACCGCCAATGACCTTGGCAGTGATGGGCTCCCCTTATGATAAATGGTCACATGACGCAAGGGGATCGGGTCACCAACGCAGCCAGTGACTGGCTGAAGGTGATGTCAAACCGGATGTTTCCAGCGGAGCACTTCAGGCCGGGGGGAGAAACAGCTGGGAGCCACTATTGGGAAGCAGGTAAGTCACCTTCCCTTTACAGCCCCCCATTCTTACACAACACCTTTAATGTTTTCTCTCCACACCAGATTTTGGTTTAAAAAACTGCATTAAAAAACCTGAAAGTATGTTTTTGTCATCTTTTGACGTGTCTTTGTAGACCGCTTGTTCTCTGTAATGTTTAATATAAAAAAAAACAATAAAAAGAGTTTTAAAAGATTGAAAAAAAAAAAAAAAAACCCTGAAGTATGGCAGCACCCTAAGGATCCTTTTACATGCCAATGCAAGAGTATCATGAGTGCTGATCAATGCTCATATAAAGGGATGTCATCAACGTTATTCTGCCCTCACTGATGGCAGTAAATAGCAGTGACCAGCACGCTGATTTCAGCCATCTTCCACTCCTGAGCTGAAATTAAGCGGCTCCTGACAACCTGCATAATAATCTCAGATAGCCGTGACACTTTTCAAGGCCTCGGCTGTGAAGAGTCCTAGT
Organism: Rhinella marina; assembly: GCA_900303285.1. Classification (NCBI taxonomy): domain Eukaryota; kingdom Metazoa; phylum Chordata; class Amphibia; order Anura; family Bufonidae; genus Rhinella; species Rhinella marina. Next base: position 75,354 of record ONZH01011299.1, on the reverse strand, counting down.
TCTCAGGAGCTCCTGCTGTCCCCAACCAATCACTGACAATTTTTCTCCTTAGTTTTCTACCTAGCGGGTGGAACAGCGAGAGCTCATTAATAACCAGGACTCTTCTCAGGCAGCTGTGACTCTTCCTGGGCCCGTGCTGCGATTATTTAGCAGGTTCTCAGAAACCCTTTAATTTTAGCTCATGAGATGCAGATTTGACACTAATTTAGGCTGATGACAGGCTCCCTTTAAAGCGTCATATGCACGGGCCTGTAGGGCTGATGGTCTGGATTGGCCAATTAGCGGCCCATCTAAAAGGGCGCTTTGGTGTAATTTTTCAACCATACTCACAAGCGGGAAGCTGTAGGGACACCCAGCGTGAACCATTTGGGTGCCCCAGTATCGTCTGAGCCAGGGATGCTCAACCTGCAGCCTTCCAGCAAAACTACTACTCCCAGCATTCCCTGGAAGTTGTAGTTTTACAACAGCTGGAGGGCCACAGGTTGGACATCCCTGGTCTGAGCCATTTTAGAATATATCTCCATAGTATCCTATTACTAATGCAGACTGTGGACAGACTGGTCTCAGAGACTGTGTTGGAGGAAGAAGGGGGATGATTGCGCCCCTACATAGATGGAATATGCACATAGAGATCCACGTACTATACATATCATTACACATCATGTATATTTTGCCAGTACTAGGGAATGCTGCCAGGCTGACTTACAAATACCGCAGATACTTGCTATATTGCTAAAATTGAGTAGAGTCCCATTCCTGTGTAAAAGCTTATTAGAGGAGTTCTTTGAAGTTCCTTGTTAAAAGTCCCAGAAATTTAGGAACACATTGGTACATGGGTGTTACCATTGCCCTTGTCAATGGGTTGTGTCCTCACACTGGCGGCACTGATTGGATAATGTCAGAGTATAACCCCCAATCTTAAATTTCCAGGAGAAATAGCAGGGGAACGTCACGTGGCCACGTATACCCTAAACACTGGAAGTCGGATTTAGGACCACTGCTATTTAAAATACCTTCACAAGCTTGTCTGATGTCTCCTTACTTCCAACTAACCAATAAAGCTTGACTAACCAACCACGAAGATAAGTGGCCACACGGGCAGGGGGAATACTTCTGACTTGCCACTGAAGGTCAAGATTTTTGACTGGTCCTGTAGACCCTGAGAATTAGTGAGTAACACGTACTGCTGGCCTCTGTGACACTGGAAGGGGTTGAACGTGACTCTCCTCAGCTAGGACGGCTCTCATGTTACACTTCACCAGGGAGGTGATAAATGATGGCTTGTTAGCAGTCCTATGAACAGAATATTTACAAAGTGCTGTGGATGACGCAGGCGAGCTCTTGGCATCTGCCTGTGATACTTATTCTTCGTCCGGCAGGGGAATTTAGCAATGGAGGGAGGGAGAACATTGAAGTCACACCAGAGATTACAATTTGTAGTTGAGAAAGAAAAATGAACCCCGACCTTATATAGTAAAAGAAACCCGCCTGACCCAAGTTATAGAAAGCCTCTTATAGTCCTCACTTTTTGCTGTTTATTACTTTTTTCCTTATATGAACGCAGCTACGTATGTGCCGCACGATCCCACACGTACACAACATATAGTCAAAATTATGGTCATACAATTGTATCAACATACCAAAAACTATCACATAAACTTCCTTAACACCTTAAGGGCCAGAAGATTTTTTTACATTTTCTCTTTTTGCATTCCAGCAGCCATAATTTATTGCTAGACTGACGTAGTAATATGAGGCTTTGTGCTTTTTTTTGCGGGACACGTTGTTCTTAAGGTACTGGTCATTTTTTTGAACATGTAAATTACGCAGATTAATTTTATTTTTGCAGTAATTTTTCTGCCATATATATATATATATATATATATATATATACACATACACACATACATACATACATACATACATACATACATACACACACACACACACATGAAAAAATCTAAAATGTATTGTGCAGGTTGTTGCAGGCATGATGATAACAAATCGGTATGTGTATTTTATGGATTTTATGGTAATTTATTTACTGTAAAATATGCATATTAATATATTTTTTAAAACTTTTTTAAAATCCCATAGGATTTTTTATTTTTATTTTTAATGGACTGGCATATAAGCTATCTATATGCCAGTATATTAGCTTCTAAATGTATACTTTAAAAGGGGTTGTCTCAATAAAAATATTCTTCAAAAATATTTTTTAAACCAGCACCTGGATCTGAATACTTTTGTAATTGCAAGTAGTTAAAAATTTTGTACAGCCACTGAACTATTAAAAAAAAAAAAAATCTATCTGTATAGCACCGCCCGCTGTTTGTCCTTTTCCTTATTTTTCTGTCCACCTCACTGTGGTGGTCGTACGCGCTCAGTTCAAATCTTCAACTGTCACCAGCAAATTCTTTGTGCATGTGAAATTAGCGTAAAAGATATTTCCTACAAATCACTGAAATATATATAGATTCAACTCACAGATATGTAAAATCTAAAATCAAGAGAAACAGAAATCCCCACCTATCTCAAGAACAAGCGGCCTTGTGCATTCACTCTCTAATATATGTAAAAAAAATGGAAGACACAGTGAGCTTACTGTACTTCAGTGCATATGTCAAGGAAGTGAGTCACTAGGAAAACCCTGCAATCTAGTTTTATCCAATTTTCAAAAGTTAAAGTGCAATCAGGCTTATAATACCAGGTGACCCTTTGTGAAGCACCCATTAGTCTGGAGATCCTCAAGGTCTAGTATTCCACCACACATGACAGTCTTGACATTTTCCATTCACGGTTCTAGACTTTTCAACCAGAATAAAACGATTATCCAAAATCTTGCAAAAAATTAGAGGACAATTTTAACAGCTCCAAATAACAGTAGTGAAGGATGTGTTTAATGTCAAACCGTAAGACCAAGCCCTCACAATGGCCTCCAAAGGGTGAGGTTGCACTGTAGAACTGTGCCTCCTCATATATAGACGACTATTGTTGGAGTTTTTGGTGACCTTCTCATATACATAAAACCTGTTAAATTTAAGAATACAATTCATTGCTGAAAAAAACTGAGATGGATCTGCACCTTGGAGGTAAAGTGGAGAACCAGAGCAGCAGACTCCTCTCTTGAGGCACATTTAGGGAAACCATGGTCAAAATAACGTCATGGAAAAGTCTGATAGCCGATCAAGATTAGGTTGATGGTGGGCCACAACAAAAATAGACCACCTAAAATTTAATGAAGTAGTTCTTCACCACCAATGCCAGTAGGCAGGTGGAAAGGCCCATGTTAGTAGTGATGGAACAGAGCTGTAAAGTTGGAAAGCGGGACTGTCAAAGGTTATTTGCATCATCGTCATAGCAGTGCCATAAAAAGGGCAAGAGATTGTAAAGATTAGCACCCTTTATTCATTGTCCGCAAAAAGAATATAATGGAGAAGTACAGATACAGGACAGGAAACAGATAAAAAACAGAGATTAGTGGGTTTGGTGCAAAACTAACGAACCACAACTTCACACAAGAAAATTCTCAAGGACTTCAGGGCCTCCTGGAATAGGATGCAGCCATTAAAGGTCTACAAGCAAGAACAATATGCAAGGTTTGGAGAACCTGGTCTGTTAAGCAAGGAGACAGATCTCTAGCTAAGGCTACTTTCACACTAGCAGCAGTCCGGATCCGGCAGGTGAAGGGTGCAGCCGGATCCGGACTGCCGCAGGGACATGTGTGGGGCCGGAACCACGTTCCGGCCCCACACGTCACACAGTACCATATACAGACATACACACACATAAACAGAAATACATACTCCAGGCAGGCAGGCCACACGTCTTCACGCCCAGGAGGCGCGCAGCTATGATGATTACCCACAGCGCCCTCTGCTAGGCGCTGTAGGGAATCGTCATAGCGGCGCGTCTCCTGGGCGTGAAGACGTGCGGCCTGCCTGCCTGGAGTATGTGTTTGTGTGTATGTGTGTGTATATGTCTGTCTGTATGTAGTGACGGATCCGTCCTGAACTCCATTGAAAGTCAATGGAGGGCGGATCCGTTTACCATTGTATCACACCAAACGGATCCGTCCCCATTGACTTGCATTGGGGGTCATTCCGGATCCGTCTTGGTGCAGATGCCTGGACCGGAGAGAAAACCGCAGCATGCTGCGGTTTGTTCTCCGGTCTGAAGACGGAACGGAATGCTTTCAGGAGCATTTCGTTGTCTTCAGTTCAGTTTTGTCCCCATTGACAATGAATGGGGACAAAACTGAAGCGTTTTTTTCCGGTACTCAATACCGGAAATTAAAAACGCTAGTGTGAAAGTAGCCTAAGAGCGAATGATCTGAAAGCTTTGGTGACTAAGCACTAACTATCTGACCTGTACAAGCAATACCCAATGGGAGACAAAGCCATCTCTGTGCTTAGAAGAGGAAAAAAACTTTTATATTTGCGAGCACAGGAAATCCTTACTTGACTCGAGCAGGATTATGCAAACAGATGCGCAACAAGGAAAATGAATATCGCACTGTATTATGGATGTTTGGCTTTCCGCTGACAAACAAGCTCCTCATCAAACGAAAGTGTCGGAAGATTGCGCTGCTTAATAAACCGCAACTTCATCGTCAGAGTTTTGCACTTTTTAAAACAAATACTATGATCAGACACATGATCACTTGCGACTACTGACCTGTGTAAACATGTTGTGTGAGCAAATGATAATTTGCTTTATTATCGCTGATTGCATCAGTGGTCAGCATTACCCTCACCCATGTAAGCAGGCATCTGTCTGTTATCTTTAAGGGGGTTGTCCCACCAAAACTATACCACATTTTTCAACACCATCACCTGGATCTGAATACTTTGGTTATTGCCTGCAATTAAATACTTAGTATAGCCATTGTGTTATTCATTAAAATCTATCTGTATAGCGTCACCTGCTGTTCATTTCCTTATTCCTCCGTCCACCGCAATAACATTGCTGAGGTGGTCGCACATGCTCAGCTCCATCCTTCAATTGCTGACCTGAAATAACAGAACTAGATGTAGTTCTAGATTTATTTCAGGCCGGCAACTGAAGGATGGAGCTGAGCATGTGCGACCACCTCAGCGATATTGCGGTGGACGGAGGAATAAGTAAATGAACAGCAGGTGGCGCTATACGGATAGATTTTAATGAATAACACAATGGCTATACTAAGTATTTAATTACAGGCAATTACAAAAGTATTCAGATCCAGGTGCCGAAAAATGTGGCATAGTTTTGGTGGGACAACCCCCTTAAAGATAACAGACAGATGCGTGCTAGATTTATCTTTAAGGGGGTTGTCCCACCAAAACTATACCACATTTTTCGATGCCGGCACCTGGATCTGAATTTCGTAAATGCAGACTGGACAGTCTAAAGACGTGCCACATTTATCACTGCACCTAATGACAAATTTGCGCATCTCAAAGGGATTGTTCAAAATTACCTATTGTTTAAAATCAAGCTTTTGTTTTATGTATTTTTTTAAAAGAATATTTAGCGGTGCTATTTTTAATTTTCTATATTTTTAAAAAATCCTGTAGTTTTCTTACTGGCCACTAAGCCTAATAACAGGCACTAATCTGTACATATAGAGTATATAAAACACATGATCCACTATTCACTATAGCTGATGGTCAAGGCTTATCTACTCTCTATATTACAGATGTGTACTAATTCATTTTTTACAGAAAAATCAATGACTATGAATTTACATGATGCGGATGCCATTTTTGTCAAAACTAATGTTCCAACCTATGCATATTGGAAATGTTTTTCGCCCACAGAAATCAATGGATTGAATTTGAAATTACGTTCCATAGTTGCAGGAGCATACTTGCTCCATTTTGTTACCTCCGTATTTCAGCAATATTACAGAAACAGCAATTGTCATCATTAGGGCTCATGCACACCCAACATATTTTTTTGTCCGCATCCGATCTGCATTCGGACCCATTAACTTCAATGGGGCCACAAAAGATGTGGACAGCAAACTGCAGGCCTCAAAAAACGGCTTTGGCTCCTTATCATCACAGGCAGGATTACAATAACAGAGGTGGGACCCACAGCTACCTGATATTCATGACATAGCCTAGCACAGGGTGCAGCAACCTCCAGCACTCCAGCTGTTGTGAAACTACAAGTCTCAGCATGCTCCATTTCCGTCTATGAAAGTTCAGAGAACAGTTGAGCAGCTCTGCATGCTGGGAGTTGTAGTTCCACAACAGCTGAAGGTTGCTGAACCCTGTCCTAGCAGTACGCCATAAATGCTGACATGGGACAACCCCTTTGATATCTTCTGATGTCCTGATGTTGGCCAAAGTCAATCATATTTGCTACAATTGACCTTAGCGTTCTTACTTGGATCTACAGAACAATCATCCTACATTCATGGAAGCGGGTCTCCTCCATTTTTCCATATTTGCATTGTTTTTTTATACAGTTTCAGAGGCTGTTGCTGAGTGTTCGCACTTTTGTATATGAAAGAAGCCAATGTAAGCCATCCATGTCAGGGTGACTTAGATGCTGCTGACAGGTACGGGAAGATGGACACAAAGCAGAAAGGAGTTATGACACTGGGATGGAATAAGGTCAAAAATTGTTCAGATGTGCTGCCAGGACTATGTGCAGTCAATGGGAAATGACATTTCTGTTTGCTTGTTCACAGTTGGCTACAGCCCATGATTAGCTGGTAACCCCACCCTGTTGCCAGCGCAACAACGTGTAAGGGCAAACGCCGGAGCAAGAATTTAGGCAGCTTTTCGACTGGTGGAGTGCGCCGTCAATGTGAGGAATCATCTGGATCTTTTAGGCTAGCTGCACACGGATGCTGTACACTTCTGCACCAAAAACCACATGCGTTACTAGTGGTTTATGGTGTGAATGTGATATGGTTTTGCCGCAGATCTTGGCAAAGGGGATGCGTTATGGATGGATAGAATAGAAAAAATGTGGATAAAACTATGTACATACCATTAATGTCAGATAGGAGCAGGTCCCATCTCTGGGAGCTGCTCGTATCTTCAGGACGAGCCCCCAAAATGAAGGAGAACATACTGTGCATGTGCTGTGTGCTCTCCGTTCATTGCTATAGGATTTCAGAAAATAGCCAAGAGAGTACACTAGGCTGTTTTTGGAAGTCCGATACCGGTGAATGGAGAGTGCACCGCACAAGCTCAACCACCACTCCGTTCACCGTTATGGCACTGCCGGAAATAGCCGAGCCAGCACTTGGCTATTTACAGAACTACCATAGCGGTGAATGGAGGGAGGCCATGCAAGTGCGACTGCTCTCTGTTCATTTCGGGGGTCCCATTCCAGAGATCGGACCAGGTTTTAGAGGTGGAACTTGCACCTATATGACACTGATATCCTATCGATATGCAACCAATGTCCCAAATGAGCCAATGCGTTAAATTTCTTATTATTATGTGTATTTTTTTTTTTTTTTACTTTCGGGGGTTTATAAAGTAAAATTGTCTTGTCTATGAGACAGCCCCTGTAACTCCAGAGGAAAAAGATTATTGCATTTTCATGCAGGTCGTCATAGAAACTGGACCATTACTTCTAATATAATCTATGACATGTCCAGCAGATCACGGATGACTCGGTTTTCCTGGAAACTGTTCAATACTACTCATTCTTCCTCGGGCCATCCCCAGGATATTAGGAGACGTTGCATTCAATGATCTAATCAACACCATATTACATAAGGCAAATTAAAACAGTAAACACATTATAGGGGAAAAATCATGCTATAGGTTTGTATCAATAAAGATACTGAGATTTTAGATTTAAAGGGAAAGTCACCAGCGACCTCTCTATCCAACTGTTTGCATAAACACGTAACTTTGGTTCACCTGATTAAAACGCCATTTCTATTTTCTTGATCTGAGGTGCCGTTCCTGAATTATGATACTTGGTTTTCAATATGCAAATTAGGTCTTTGGTGCAATGAGGGCATTACCCTCTTGCTCTTAATGCACCCAAGCTCCACTCCTTTCAGCACCCAGCCCTTCCCTGGCTACTCTGTCACTGCCTGGCCCTGTCAATCAAAGCAGCCAGGGAGGGGCTAGCCCCAGAAAGGGGCGGAGCTTGGGTGCAACAAGGGCAATGGTGATGTCCTCATTGCACCAAAGGCCTAATTTACATACTAAGGAAAAGATTCATAACTCTGGAGCGGAGCCTTGGATCAACAAAAGAGGGTTTTAATCAGGTGAACCACAGCTGTGTGTCTATGCAAACAGTTGGATAGGTAGGTCGCTAGTGACAGATTCCCTTTAAATTATATATTAATTATTTGACTTTTTCATTTATGCCAAACCGATAACCAAACATCTAAAATATCTGTGTTAACATTTCTGTTAATTAAAAAATAAATAAATAAAAAAATGCACATTCTGGCTGCCATCACTAGAGGGAGCTCACTGCATACTATTTATACACTGAACTCAGTAATAAGACTGTATGCAGAAAGCTCCTAAGCTCCCTCTAGTGGTGGCTGCAGGCAGCCAGAATGTAATTTTTTTTTTCAAAGGGCTTTGGAGATGTGCGGTGCAGCAGCTGCAACTACAGTAAAACACAGCTCCGAACCCTTTGGGGGTATTAAAGGCAACTTGTAGGGACTGCCACTTAGATTTTCCAGAGAACTGATCCACAGCTCATCTTGGAGACTGCAGCTACAGTGAGGGGGGCATGTCTTTAGCTACAACGTGCCCTTCTCTCTGTGTTCTGCGTTTCCTAGAAATATCCATTCAGGAAACAGAAATAAAGTTTATGTCTAAGCAGTTTTTAACATTGACATGCTGTCGTCGCTTTATCCCCGTTCATAAATCCCTATCTTTATACCAGTGAAGATGCAGCATGAAATAAGCGCCGTACTGCCGCACTCATCTTGGAGTCATTAAGGACGGCATGAATAATGACATCAGCCCAGCTGTAGTGAGTGGTGCCAAGAACACAAAGTTACTGGATTTGCTCACTCGCCGCTGATTCCATGAGACGCGGTTGGGTAAGGGGCATGTTACAGCACGACTTCCAGGTCTGCACAGAACTGAGGTTGTCCGAGTTCTTACAGTCTGACACTGAGTTATAACACATCATCTGATCACTGCATGATTTTGAAGCTTACGTGCCCCAAGACGAAGGGATGGTTGTTTACTGTAGATGAGAGCGCTTAAAAACACACAAGAGCAGCAAACTGGCTGTTCACAGTACAGACATCAGAGATAGTTATATGGCATGACTGTTTTAATAAAGTTTTATGTCAAACATATTTTTTGTATGTATCTTTGGTGATTTTCCATGCCACTATCCTCAAAACTAGAAGTTTTCACATCCTATCCTGGTGGACATCACTTCTCAGCAGTCATCTCATTATTATCACAGACTATGATTGATAAACATCCGTGTATAGATAACACAGGACCCAATATTCATAAGAGGTGATGGTCACAGCTCAACTCCTCCCCCTCCCTGCACAATGACCTCTGCACAGGTCACAGAACATGCCCACAGCACTCTAGAAATGGAATTCAAATGAGTCATCTTCATATTACGGGTTCCAGTGGTTCATGTGGCTGCTATAAGGCATATCTCTGAATGCTGTTGATAGAAGCTCAAGCAAGATGGCCGCCCCACAACCATGTAAATAAAACAGAATAAAAAATAATAAAATGAAAACGTATAATAATAATAATAAATTCTTTTTTAAGAAAAAAAATATTAAAAAAAGAATATGTATTAGTATCGGTTTTAATTATTTAAAAAAAGTATAGGTGATTTTGTGTAATGTGTGGATGCTAATACAAAAGCTCACACTCTTACAGGAAGCCTTCCATTACTCCCATCTCCACATAATCCCAGTTTATGAGTCTAGTTTGCCACTCAGGGTTTCTTGCCAATATATATGTGTTGTCTGGGGGGGGGTTTCACTTTCTCAGTATGGAGCGAGCCTAGTATGCATAGTGCGTGTACAGAGTATTGTAGGCCAGGCAATGCCCTCTGGGTTTCTGGGAAAGATATTCAAATTAGCTTTCCTTACCCTATCTGATGCCAGCAGATGGAAGATGTGCTAATTTTCAAACATTTTTCCTAGAAAGCTGACTGGCTTACAATATTTCTCATGTATACTCAGAGCCCCCTGCATAAGAGGAAATAGTACCCCTACCAAGGCCTCTCAGGCAACCAAGCAAAGTTTCTTTGTTCATCTCTGTTAATGGGTAGTTACCACGAAAGAGCTGGAGTCCTGATCTGAGACTCTCCGTATTTTCTCCCTCATCAGAAAAAAAAATTATACATATTAAAGGGGTTGTCCGGGTTCAGAGAAGAACCCGGACATACCTGCAATTTCACCCAGGCAGCCCGCCTGAAGAGGGCATCGGAGCATCCTATGCTCCGATGCCCTCCTTTGCCCTGCGCTAATTAGCGCAGGACAAAGGAATTTCGCCGGGTTCCGGTGACGTACCGGTCCCTGCCGGGCAGAGGCTTCCGCCCGGCAGTGAGTCGGTGACGTCATCGGCGCTGATGGACAGGCTTCAGCGCTGCCCTAGCCAGTAAAACGGCTAGGGCAGCGCTAAAGCCGGCCCATTAAGGCCGGTGACGTCACCGAACTCACTGCCGGGCGGAAGTACCCGCCCGGCAGCGAGTATTTACAAAACAAGAGACCTTGCCCTGCGCGATCTAGCGCAGGGCAAGGGGGGGGCATCGGAGCATGAGATGCTCCGATGTCCTCTTCAGGCAGGCTGCCTGGGTGAAATTGCAGGTATGTCCGGGTTCTTCTCTGAACCCGGACAACCCCTTTAATCTTTCAAGTTTCAACTTGAAGCATATTTGATTCGGATAGTATCAATCATACCCGAATCGAACTTTAAAAAAATAAATTAAAAAAAAATTGGCGAATTGGATCTGTAACGAATTTCAACAAATTCACTTATCTTAAATATATATATAAATATATTTATATATATTTTTTTAAGTGTAAGAAAAGACATACAGTAACACAACGCACAACAGTTTCTTAAAAGAAAATAAACCAGCAAGCTAACACTCACATAGACGGCACAGGATCTGGTGCTGGGGACAGGTTCAGGTCATAACAAATTTTCCCTTCAAGTGAGCCCCCAAGAAATAACCCTCAGCCCTGGTTTTTATACCTTTTCACTTTTCTCTTATTGTATCCATCCCCCCCATCCTCTGATGTCCCTGTCGGGGGGTCTGGGACTAGTTAATTGGATTTATGATGCCAGCCCTGTCTTGTCTGGTTGCTGAGGTGTGAACGTCCAGAAGCAACTTCAAAGGCCCCAGATGACAAGACACAGATCTGCACACACAAACATATATACAGGAATGGACAGGAATAGGGGGAGATGGACCCAAACCGATATCAATATTTGCAACAATGACGTAATCCATTTATAGGGGTATCACGCTCATTTAGCATATTCCTATAGAATACAAAGAGTTAAAATAATAATAATAATGAATAATAAGTGATAAATATTATTATTATTATTATTATTAATAGTAACAAATTATAATAAATGGTAAATAATAAAAATGATTATTAATATAATTATCATTGGTAGTAATAATAATAATAAATGATAATACATGTCTATTATTAATAATAATAATAAATGATAATAATAACAATAATAACTGCTATTTGTTCTATTATTATTAGTTTAAAGCACTATAAATTCCAGGTCTCTGGAATTAAAAGAAAGGCCGGTCTGGCCATAGACCCTACAGGGAAACTTCCCTGTGGGCCAATGACCAGGGACCACCGAGCCCTCCTCATGGCTGCAATTAATACTAGAAGAATCAGGTATTATGCACGTGGCTGCTATTGAATTTATGCCATCACAGTGGCCCTCCATTTAAGCCTGCCTAGGGCCCGTGAATTTTTAAAAGGAACAACTTATTCCCCAAACAATGGAGAGGAGATGACTAATAAACTGGCGGAGGTCCAACTGCTGCAACCCCCACCACTCATGAGAACAGGGGTCTTGTATCTTGAGGCAGGCTGAGTAGGTGCACTGCTTCTCCATTGATTTCTATGGGACAAGAGAGGAGTACAGCGCTCCAATGTTTCTGGCAGACAGGCTCAGACACAGCTCCACGGAAACGGACATGGAGACCCTGCTCTCGCGATTAGTGGGGGTCCCGACTGAAATCACTTTTTAACGTTATGCACAATGGACAACGTACAGCAAATCACGTCAATAAATTAGCTGTCTATAGGTCGATACTACTAGAAAATTAGTCTTGGGGAGAATGATGCATCAGGCTATAAGTGCCATATAATGAATATGATGTACAAATAATACTGTATTTTCTTTCTTATTTTAGCCGAGTGGACCCTAAAGGTAGTATGAACAAAGACTAAGGCCTCTTTCACACTAGCGTTAGCACAGATCCGGCACCTAAAGGGTGCCAACGGATCCGTGCTAACGCTGATACATGTGTGGAGCCGGAGCAGCGCTCCGGCCCCACACATGTTGACAGACATTGGGACAGCAATACATACAGACATACACACACAAACACATACATACTCACATACTCCAGCCGGGGACACCGGCAGCACGTCTTCATGTGCCTCCTGCGCGCAGGAGGCACGTGAAGACATGCTGCCGGCGTCCCTGCCTGGAGTATGTGAGTATGTGAGTATGTATGTATGTATGTATGTATTTCTGTGTAGCCGGATCCGGAATGACCCCCCCCCATTGCAAGTCAATGGAGGACAGATCCGTCTTGGTGCAGATGCCTGGACCGGAGAGCAAACCGCAGCATGCTGCGGTTTGTTCTCCGGTCTGAAGACGGAACGGAATGCTTTCAGGAGCATTCCGTTGTCTTCAGTTCAGTTTTGTCCCCATTGACAATGAATGGGGACAAAACTGAAGCGTTTTTTTCCGGTATTGAACCCCTATGACGGAACTCAATACCGGAATTTAAAAACGCTAGTGTGAAAGTAGCCTAACCGGTGGCTCCAAATATTGCAACCTGAAACCAGGAGATTGGATTTACAGGCTTCCAAGTAATAACAAGCAAGATATAAATGATTGCCGGCCTGTCAGGACCATGCTAATGAATATTCTTATATTTATCATTTAAAGGATTTATGTCACATGCATGAGCGACGCTGGACAAGAAAAGTCCCTACCTTTCCACTGGAGACCTTCCAGATCTCAGATGTTTACACATGCCAATGCACAGAAGGCAGATCTATCCTAGGAGGAGCTGCCCATTTAAAAATAACAGGCTCCTTCCTACCGCATCGGGTTATTTTTTAACACACATGGGTATTAGACCTGCCAATGCGTGTGCGTCACCTCGATGAGAACATTAAAAATTTCCAAGAACAAATCACCACCGAGCATGACAGTTTCAACTCCCATAGCCGGCGTCCTGGAACACAATGCATCAGGAGCCTTGCTCCGTTCACGTTCTGCACAAACAATGCAAGCTATCCCGCGCTAGTGCTGCCTTCATTTCCCTGGAACTGCTCCTATACATGTAGTGCTGACAGCGGAGAGAGGCTGCCAAATACTTATCATGATACTCAGCGCATCCATTCACCAGCAACTGGTGACATCACCGACAGCTTGGACACCGCTACTTCCTAGGAAACTGATGGAACTCGAAATTCTGAACTTTACTTGACACTCCAGCGCGCTGCAAGCCTTAGCACTCGTGACTGTATTAGGCTACTTTCACACTAGCGTTTCTATTTTACGGTATTGGGATCCGTCATAGGGTCTCAATACCGGAGAAAAACGCTCCCGTTTTGTCCCCATTCATTGTCAATGGGGACAGAACGTAACTGAACAGAACGGAGTGTTCCAAAATGTATTCCATTCCGTTTGGTTGCGTTCTCATACCGGAGAGCATGCTGCGGTTTTCTTTCCGTCATGACCCACAATGCAAGTCAATGGGGACGGATCAGTTTTCTCTGTCACCCTCTTGGGTATGTTACAGATAATACAACCGGATCCATTCATAACAGATGCAGATGGTTGTATTATCAGTAACGGAAGCGTTTTTGCTGAACCTTGCTGATCCAGCAAAAACGCTAGAGTGAAAGTAGCCTAAGGGCTCATTCAGACGGCCGTATGATGTCCGCAAAAATACGGATGCGCTTTTTTGTGGACAGTTCAACATGTCCGCAAAAAAAAAGATAGCATTCCGTTTTTTTGCGGACCCATAGACTTCAATGGGGCTATGTCCTGGTTTTCACTGACAAGTATATTCATTTGTTTTGCGGAGCCATGGAATGGAAAAAAAGGGCCCATAGAAGTGAATGGGTCAGTATGTAATCTGCAAAAAAATGGATCCGCATTTTTGCGGACAACATACGGCCGTCTGAATGAGCCCCAAGGCTGCATTTACACTTCCCGACCTACCAGGCAATTATCGGGAAGGGATTGCCTGCTCATCAGTGGAGGTAAAGAGCTGGATTTACACGCGGCGATCGCCTACATTGTACAGGGATGAGCAATGGCCTCACCTTCATACAGATCCATTGTTTCTGGGCAGCAGTTCGCTGCTTAGATGACATGGTCAGTAATTTAATGTGCTGCATGAAACGTCATTTCACTCGCGGTTTGGTTGCCCATCGGCAGCGCGTTTACATCAGCCTATTATCGGGAACAAGTGTTCATGGTAACATTCCCTCGAGAATTGTGCGGCGCTAATCCATCTTAAGGCTACATTCACACTGAAGTGTCCGTTTTGATACATGCACTGGAAAGTGCCCAACGGAGTCAGACTGCGTCCTTTTGGCCTTCTTTGGCCAGCTATACTTTAGTATAACTCTTCTCTGACACAATATTCCACAACATAGCATCCTCTGTGTGACATATGCCGCTCTATGGCTACACAGTGGCAGAAACTGCAAATGTGTGAATAGACTAACCTATTGGAAACACTTTTGTGTGTAACACAGTGCTTATGCTATCTCACGGAGGTTGCTGTACCTCTGTGGGACACTATTTTGTATGTAAATTTTATCACATAGAAGTCAATGGAGAATGAACAAGTATCTACAGATCTGCATGTACCTTCATGTGAATACCCTTTTGCCAGGGGCAGACTGGGAACTTAAAGTGGCCCTGGAAAAAAATACTAAAAGTGGCTCCATTCTGTAGTCGGGTCCAAATTGATGGAAGGCAGGGCCAGCAATACCATATTGCAGCACATTATACCACCCCAACAGAGCCAAAAACCACAGTCCATCACAAAATACTGCCAGCAGCACAAAATACATCCCCAAAACCTTCCACTTGACGAACGCGAGGAGTGCCCAGGAGGCCCCCTGAGAAATATCCCTGTAAGGTCTATGGGAAATCCACCCCTGCCTTTTGCCATCCCTAAACCACAGGTGCAATTTTTTTTTATGATTGCATTCAACTTATTTTGGGCTAAAAATATTTTCAATTGGCCTTTATTAAAAATAATAAGCCATTATTTCACAAAGGGTTAACTGTTTTTCTAACTGCGTGACTGGTACTTTCACTTTGTGTCTGTCATCTAATAACTCTTATTTCTAAACTATGAGAGGTTATACACACTTATTTAAGCCACATTCTTATCAGTAAGATACCGATTTAGCATTAATGAGTGTTTATAACCGCAGAGAGCAGAGATAAGGAGTCAGTCTGCTCCCCAGATGACGGAAAAGAGAAAATCCACAGGCAGCTAGTACAGCATCTCAGCCATGTACAGAAAAAAAGGTTCCATATTTATAATGAAAGCCAAATGGAAAAATGATTTTTAACACAACATAAACAAAAATGCAATAATAAAAAAATAATTGCCCCAAAGGTGTACATAGCCTTTAATCTAAATTCTTATCAAACTGATAAGACTTTAATGGGTGAATTTCAACACCTCACAGCAGCTTTCCAACAAAATTCAGGGAGGGGAACAAACAGTCTGCAGATGCAGTGGAACTGAAGACAAACTGGCGAAAACTTTTAATTAACATCAATTGGAAAAATAATTTTTTAGCCCAAGATAAATAGAATGCAATAATAAAAAATGCCCCCGAAAGGTGTCCATAGCCTTTCACCAAAGGCCTTATTTACAACTGCATCGGATTTTCTAAATAGATGATAGAATTTATGGATATGACAGTAGTGATGTAGACACCATTCTGTCACGTGATAATCATGCCAGGTCACAGCTACACAATGCCAGATGGCTGCTTAAAGTACACAGAAGTCCCACCATACGAAGAGAAGGCTCAGTTCGGCTGACCAAGCCCCTGCCGAAAGGAGAAACAGTTCATTAGTAGTCAGTGAGCAGTACGAGTAATATCCTGAACGATGTCCAAGCGGAGACGTTTAGGAATACGACTGGACGAGTGTGTGGAGTACATGGCAGCACTGCTACTTTAATCCAGAACATGAAGTTACTAATAAACACAATTACACAACACTTAAAAATGAAAAACAGCAATAGCGGGGTGTCCCAGAACAGATGTTACTTCTATGTGAAACAACAAGTACATTTTATTAGTAAGGACGACAAGGAGCGAGTTTCACTTTACATCCTGAACCAATGTCAAAAATAGCAAAAAATAAAAATAAAACTTCCGAAAAAGTCTGGCAAACAAAGCTTCTTTCCCTCCTTATCAAATATCAAACCACAGATGTAACTACCTGATACACCAGGTCTGAGAAATACCGGAGGAGAAAATGCAGATTATGGATGACTATGTTGGTCTACAAAGGTGTAGGAAGATCCTGGGTGGTCACCTGCTTGCTGCGCCTCCTGTTGCTAGGTAACTGCTTAATCTCATTCAGAAGATGTCAGGTAAAAAGTTCTTGTGGACATCAAGAACATGTATGCTCTTGGCAATGCATGGTTCAGATTGCTCAGCTATACAGAGTAGATGTTGGACTGCAGAATACAGGCTGTTGTAAACCTTGTACAGGGATGGATGAAACAACAGTCCACAGATGGGAGTCTCTTCTTTTTGGATAAGTCTCTGGTATGGAAAATGTGAGGTAGTTTTGGAGAAGAGCTCATTTACATATTTTTTTCCCATGGATCATTTCCTGAAGTCAGTCATCATACATCCACTGGGTCTCTTCATTCAGAACCTGTCCGGCCACCTCTCGGCATGTTTGCCATGCTGCGGCCGGAACTCCAGCCTGCCCCCATTATAGTGAATGGGGCCGGAGCAGACTTCTGGCGGCACAGTGGACTTGCAGTAGCACGGATCCGGCAGGCTTTTCCCGTTCCGGAAAAGGCTACCGCAAGTGTGAAAGTAGCCTTAGAAAAAAAAAAACAACATAAATACCAAATGCAAGTCAATAAATGAAAGTCGTCAGAATGCCCCCCCCCCCCCCTTCCAATCTCTTGGCGTCACACTAAGGTCAATGGGATAAGAGAATTACAACTACAAAAAAAATACTTCATAACGCTCGCCTGTTCCACCGCAAACCGTATAAACTGTAGCAGAGCTGTAAGAGAAATCTGAGAGGAGTTGAGTTGTTCCAGGAGCCTTTCCTCCTCCGCTTTGTACTGGAGGATACAGGATCCCAAGTTACGACATAAGATAAACATATATAACCAGCCGAAGAAAGAAAAAGAGCGAGTTTGTAGTAACTGGCAGGAACTACTCCGAAAGAAAAGGAAATTGTTCCTTCACTTTGACAGCTGTTGATCTAGTGCACACGTGGGAAAGGTAGTGATATCATGATGGATCTGTTCTTCGTCAGTCTGAGCGCACCCTGGAAGCAACGTGAATGGGCCAGAATGTGCTACTTAACCCCTTCCTTCCAAAGCATTCCTCGTGACACTGCACGCTACACTGCCACGCGTAGCATCAGGACTTACCTGGCTGCAGTAACCTGGTGGTTAGGGAGTTCCTAATGCTATGCAATGTGATAAATGGGGGGGTCAGATCTCATTCTTGCCATTTTGGGGGGCAGCTACATGTATAGACGTAAATGTCTGTTCCAGAAAATGACAACAATTCAAACTAAACCGCAGGGCCCATATCTACTCGACGGAGCTTAGGCTGGCAATCTGTGGAAAACACCGCTCAAACAGCAATTAGAACGGTTAAAGGCAATCATGCCGCAGCTGAATAGAAATTACAGAACGTTTTCGTTCATCTATTTATTTGAATATTTCCTGCACCGCATTAAAGGGGTAGTCCAGGATTAGAAAACCATGGCCGATTTCTTCATTTCTTCCAATGGGTGGTGTCTGGTATTGGCGCTCAGCTCCTTTGGTGTCAATTGGGCAGGAATGAAATACCGCACACGACCTGTGGATATTGGTTGCCCTGTTTTTGGAAGAAAGCAGCTATGTTTTTCAAATTCTGGACAATCCCTTTAAAGGCATTCTCGGAGCTGCATCAACATTAGAGTTGAGCGAACGTGCTCGTAACAAGCACTGTAGCGCTCGGCTCCCCTGCGCTGGAATGCCCGCAGGCATCTGGATCCATCCTCACCTGACTAAGTCAATGGGGACGCATCCGTTTGGTATGACACACGAGTGTGTCATACCAAACGGATCCGTCCCCACTGCCTTACAGCCTTCAGGCAGGTGAGGACGGATCCGAATGCCTGCGCAGCAGAGCGCAGAGGATCCGAGCGCTATAGTGCTAGTTACGAGCACGTTCGCTCAACTCTAATCAACATCCTTTAGGCTAAATGCACACGATCAGGATTAGGCTACTTTCACACTAGCGTTATGGAATTCCGGTATTGAGCTCCGTCATAGGGGCTCAATACCGGAATAAAACGCTTCCGTTTTGTCCCCATTCATTGTCAATGGGGACAAAACTGAACTGAAGACAACGGAATGCTCCTGAAAGCATTCCGTTCAGTCTTCAGACCGGAGAGCAAACCGCAACATGTTGCGGTTTGCTCTCCGTACTAGTTATCCGCACCTAAACGGATCCGGAATGACCCCCAATGCAAGTCAATGGGGACGGATCCGTTAGGTGTGGACACACTTGTAAACGGATCCGTCCTCCATTGACTTTCAATAGAGGTTATTCCGGATCCGTTTAAACGCTAATACAACCGGATCCGGAATTACGGATCCACAAGGTTGTATTACTCAGTACGGATCCGGCGGGTGAAGGGACCCGCCGGATCCGTACTAACGCTAGTGTGAAAGAGGCCTTACGTGTCCACACAGTAGGTCATGTACATTGTATTCTATGAGAATTTGAAATGTTCATGCACATGAAGCATTTTTTTTGCACGCAGAATTTCCATTCCTCAACATGTCAATTTATTTTATTTTTCCTGTCCGGATTTTCTCCATTCACTTCAAAGGGAAAATCTGCACCGAAACCCCGCCAACTGATGTGGATTGACCGCACGGATATCCCTGCAAACATCTGCGGATTTCAGTGCGGATTGTCCACACATAAATCCTGTACATGTGCATTTACCCTTAAAATAATCATTTATGAAAGTTTCTGTAATGAATTTCTTTTATCTTTATTGCTCCTATCTCCTGTTCTGGGCTGTGGTCACATGATCAATAGGGGACTGTCTATGTACTTAGCTGGGTGGGAGGAGCTATAAACTAGCTGGGCGTTTTTAGGGGCGGTGATAGGGGAGTGTTTATGTAACTAGCTGGTGGGAGGAGCTATAAACTAGCTGGGTGTTGTTAGGGGCGGTGATAGGGGAGTGTTTATGTAACTAGCCGGTGGGAGGAGCTATAAAACAGCTGGGCATTGTTAGGGGCGGTGCTGGAGCTGTGGCAGAGGAAGGAGAAGTGCATCATGGGTTTGGCTGGATACAGAAAAAGGAAGTGCTACATACAGGATAGACCCGAACCAGAGGGATTGGTTTACATGATAAAAATGGGTCAGGAGAGTCCAAATTGAAAAGGTAAGCAATTATGTAAGCATATCTGCGGTAATCCCCAAAAAACTTTTTAAGTGCTGATATCACATGCAATATGCAATAATTGCAGAAATAATAATGACATTTTCGCACAGTTAACTATGGATAAGATGCTTAAATTCAATTTACTTGCTAACCATGCCAGCATCCATAGTGTAAAAATACAGGCAACTAGTCGATGAACCAGTAGAACGTCCCAGCTCCATTGACAGCCTGTATTCTCAGAGTTGGGCTCGGCACCACAACATCTTGTGCTTGTTATGGCTCTCGCCTCACTCCTAGATGGCAGACATGGCTGAATAAGCAAACAATTTACATATAAGGTAAAAGCTTCTGCATATTTTCCTCGCTAGAATTATGGAGGCAATAACTAAAATGGCATTTTATGAGTAGCTAAAAAAATAAAAAAATCCTCTCTCTGTAAAGCAGTTCATAGAAAACTTGTATTTGCCATAATGTGAAATAAATGGATTCCAGCTATTTGTGTCAATTTGGGAAAACATAAACTGAATTGTGGGGGAGCGGGGCATCTGTTAAATGTAGGCATTTTGTGCATTCTTTTTTTATTCCAGTGTAAATGCAACCATTTAACTTCAGACTTATAGGAGCAGTCCATTTTGTAACTACAGGTATTTCCAGCAGGCCGGTTTCACATCTGAATTCAATGTCCCCATATTATAGATGTAACACGCAGATCGCCACAGCTCTAATCTAAGGGCCCTTGCAGACGAGCATGTGACACGCATGGAATCCGCATCGTAGCCACTGGCCTGAACTCCTGGCACTGACGGGGTCACATAGCATTATACTGATTTATGATGCTATGTAACCCTTACAACATAATGCTAACATATGTATGATTATTTTTTTATTGTTTGTAAATTTTATAATTATAAAATTTGGTGTTTGTTTTTTTAAAAACTTTTTTTTTCTTTTTATTTAATAACTATTAGCCCCCTTAGGGGCTACAACCTGGGATCTTTTAATCCCTTGTCCTATTCCCCCTAATAGCGATCTATTGGGGTGAATAGTACTTTACACTCTCCCTGCTGCCCTGTGCTTTTTCGCACACAGCAGCAGGGAGCTTACCATGGCAGCCAAGACTTCAGTAGTGTCCTGGTTGCCATGGTAACAGACCGGAGCCCCGCTATTACACTGTTGTGGCTCCAATAGTAATCTACCATTGCCACCAATGAAGAGGGGAAGGATGGCCTGTGGCCACTGCGCCACCAATGAATATGAAGCACATTAAATCAAGTATAGGAGGCAGCGGTATAACATACCCGACCTCAATAACAGGGCGCGCAATCTGTGCCATTAAACCCCTCAGGTGCCGCGTCGGAGGGGTTAATTGCCGCGTTGCCCTGTTATTGAGGCCGGGTATGTTATACCGCTGCCGGCAACCGCTGCCTCCTATACTTGATTTAATGTGCTTTACATTCATTGGTGGCGCAGTGGCCACAGCCCCTCCCCTCCTCGCTAACCCCCCATTGGTGGCAGCGGCACAGTGGAGAGAGAGGGAGGTAACGACTCCTCCTCCACAATGCTGGTGAAGAGAACATGGCAGCGCTGAGAGCAGCGTGTGCCATGTTCTCTAACTGATGCTAGGCTGCGCAGCCTAGTATCATTAAATAGTAAGACCCGGTATCGCATTGATCCGGGTCTAAAAGTATCGATTGGGTATCAATAGTTCGATACCCGGTACAACTCTAGATGGATGCTCAACCAGCTGCTGCAGAAAGGAGACGTCCCTACACTGACAGCTTGAAATAAATCTAGCAGAACAACTGGAGAAAAGAATGGGGAGCTCTCTGGATCCATATGAGGAACAGGACCTGTTCTAGCTTCGCCATGTCATGTATTAGATTAAACATTTTGTTTTGGCCTACCTTCCTGAAGGTTCTACCCTTACTAGGGATGAGCGAACTTCTGTTTGAGAAGTTCGTGTTCGGGTTGGGGGTACCGCAGAATTGCATTATGGATCCCATGACCACGGACCGAATCAAAACACAATTCTGCGGTAACTCCAACCCGAACTTCTAAAACAGAAGTTCGCTCATCCCTAACCCTTAGTTGATATGTATTTCTATGACCATCTAATAATGCAGAATGTATGATATTCTAGCACCCAGCATATCCCGCTGATGTACATATACAGACTGCCTATAGTTAATAAAAATGTACACATTAAAAAATAAAAAGTTGCACTAACTAAGGAAATAGGAAAGGTGAAGAAAACCTCACAAGGGAGTGAAAAAAAATGGCAGCCGCGTGGCTGCAGTTCTCTCATCATCGCCGCCGGTCTCAGGAGTGTCCTTACATTAAAACTGTATAAACAGAAGTTCATTTGGAAATGGTCGGGGATCTCCAGTGGAAGATAGACGCGCTGATCATTTAAGGTCAGGCGCAGAAGAAAATCCCTGTTTTCAAGCTCCGAAGTACAGGAAGCAAATGTTAAAACAATTAAGCCGGAATGAATTAGTCAGGTAGAGGAGCAACGTCATTAGGACTTCCTGGATCTCTCAAATGAAGCATAATCGTGGTAGAAAACAAACAGAGCGGCTTTCAGGGGGCTCCTAGACATGGAAAATGACTTTTTTTTCTGGCGTGAAGTTGCATATATTTCTTGGGAAATAACCAAGGAAAAAAAAAAGTTTCCATTTCAGTGTAATAAACGGTAATGGAGAATTCAAATGGAGATAAAATTACGTCAACTTGAGGCCCACATTTTAAAGGACACCTTTGGAGTAAACTTTTTGTTAATTTATGATTTACAGTACCTGTATTTGATGCTATTTAACACTTACTGCAATATGTTTTTATTAAAAACATTTACCTTCTACAGCCGCTATATTTCACACTGTATAGAAGCTGCAGAAAGTGGTGATAAATCCATCAGGCTGACAGC
Organism: Rhinella marina; assembly: GCA_900303285.1. Taxonomy (NCBI): domain Eukaryota; kingdom Metazoa; phylum Chordata; class Amphibia; order Anura; family Bufonidae; genus Rhinella; species Rhinella marina. Next base: position 52,548 of record ONZH01011299.1, on the reverse strand, counting down.
TCGTTCTCTGACAACCTTCTGGCCTTTGCTGAACGCTCTTCTGGGATGATTTATGCCCAAATCAAGGTTGAACTTGGGCATAATTCAGGGTTCAGCAAAGGTCAGTCAGAGTGGTGTCGGGTGACTTATCACAGAATAGCTTTCTGCAGCTGCTATACAGTGTGAATATAGCCGCGGTAGAAGCCAAACGGTGCAAACTGTTTCAATAAAAACCTATACACGTGCATCAAAAATAAAAATGTCTCAATAGATGTACAAAGCCTTCCAAGGGGCCTAACCCCAGGATTGGTGGAGGCCCGACATCCCACCGATCAGCTGTTCTGCAGAATCTCTGTGTTGTGTAGTGGATGGAGCTGGTTATTGCAGCTCTGCTCCCATACACATCTCTGTGGGGTGATAGACCTCCGCCAATCAGATATTGGCGGCCTATCCCAAGGATAGGTGATCAACATATAAGGACCGGAAAAGTCCTTTAAGGCTACATTTGGGGCACTTCGGCCAAACTTTCTGGTAGTTTTGACAGCGAGGATGGCACAGTGCGGCAGGAAACCCGACAGAACCTCAATGGACCCCGTTCAAATTGGTGCTTCATTTTGGATCCAGATTTGTTACATGGCGTCCATTTTAAACAGAGGCCATGACTGTGCGAAGACCCTAAAGCCTTACGGCTTCAACTGTGAAAGCCATGGTGCGTGCAGGGTGTGATAGTAATCCATCAACAAGATTATAGCCAATAATCAATGCAGTGAAGCTAGACAGGCCTCATACATTGTATAATGTATCTTTGGCCCTGTGTGTCCTCTGCTTTCATACAGAGGTTGCATTTTATAAGGGGGTCCCGACCCCTGCCGTATTTCGGAGGTATTCTCTCAGGGGCTTCTAAGGGGAGAATATGTTGCTGTAAGCTGGCACTATAGGCCACATGCACAGTGCTTATGAGTCTGTAATACACAGACACTGTAGGGAATCAGTATGTTTCTGTACAGGCTCCATGCATATGGCATTACCGTGTGCAGAAGGTATTATGCAATTTTCAGCATCAGCAAGGCATGCAGAGTATGGAATCTGACCTGCGCCCTCGAAGACACCCACACAACCAATTTGGTGACATCATGAGATCTAACAGCATGCGGCATCCTTGGGGGCAGACTAGTAAGCCCAGGCCCGGCAGAAATGCTGAAAAGCAAAATACTGCTGAAGAACGTCATGCTAGTCACCAGCGGCGCCGTACACATCCCAGACTGACTTGGCCAATTTTAATTTCTCTGAACTGAACCGTCACTGTGATTGTGGTCATACAGCAAATAAAATGTATTTTTTTAAAAAGTTCATTATTCTTTTTTTATGTGCACCTTGGAAAGGCTTCAGGACTGAGATCTATATTATCTTTTCCTAGAGACAAGGAAAATGTGCCGCTCTACGACAGTTATATATAGGGTGGCAGATGCGCTGCATGAAAAGTCACTACATTCTCCGAGCATCCGATTACAGTGCTAGCCAATGCCAGACCCGGATATGCCTGGCAAATTCCTGGGATTAAAATGTGTGAAATGTGAAATATTTAAATAGTAAGACAAACTACACCGTCTGTGTCCGAGGAAGACAATATTCCCAGTGCAGCCTTATCTGAAAGAGAAATCCACTCCCAAGGACGATGTAAGTTTATTACACCACAGCGAGAGCTGCACTATGCTGCACGATGCTGAGGCGATGCAAGCACCGATAGATAACACATCCATTGGGGCTCTTTTACACTGGCCTGACTACAACGCAAACTGAATGTGTGAGGAACGATTGCTACCGTAGTCATTCCACCCTTCTTCAATTCTGTTGATTATCGGCAGTACATCCCTGATTACACATGGAGCGACAATGCCGATAATCAGACATCTTTCATCCTGATGAAAGATGCCCATCAATCAAAAATCAAGCTGATGGGCTCGATCATCGACTGATCGGCTCTCGATTATACGGACTAATTAACGGGAATGAGTGTTCCTATAAAAGCTTGTTCCCGATAACTGGCCTGAATATCGTGCGGTGTAAAAGGTTCCCCAACTGTCTTCATACACTCAGCAGATCCCAATAGTAAGCACTAAATGAACAAGATCGCACTTACCGAATATCTCTCCGTTTTTGGCATATTCTGTGACGAGATAAAGCATGTTTTTGGTTTCCATAACCTAATAAAGAAAATAAAAAAATCTGTATGAAAAACTTTTGTTTTCTGTACAGTCATAATATTTGCATCACTTGCTTGCTCTGCACCTCACAAGCACCTACAGAATTTGGCTGGGTTTTCACATGGCGGTTGTGTGCCACATAGCAAGGTTTAAGTATTTTCCTATAAATTGGGGTGTTTTTTAGGCAAGAACAGATGAAACGCATGGGGCCAGATTTACTAATCCTAATGATGGTGTAAACTTACCCAGACTGATTAGACCCGCACAAGATTTATCACAGCGGCTCAGGCAGGATGATAAATGTGGTGCAGGGATAGACACTTTTCTCTACCTCCATATCAACTAGCAGTTGGCTTGTACTTTCACACAGAATTTTGTACTTCTGATTGGTGGAGATGCTGGGTGTTGGACCACCACCAATCAGATATTGATGTATCTTGAGTCTAGGCCATCGATATCAAAATCCCAGAACACAGGGGTGCAGGTTTACAAACACTTTTCGTGTGACTTTCTTTGTGTTTCCACACCAAATAGGCACCAAAATCCGTGTTACTTGTGGATTTTGATTTGTTTTTTTTCCTTGATCTCACCCCTTGCATTGCAAAGGGCAAAGCCTGCCTAAAGATTTGCAGAAGCAATACGTTGCAAACTTCTAAATCCGCACGGAAAAATACACAAAGTGTACAAATCTCATTCACATTGCTGGTACTGCAGTAGGGCTGCGTGCCTGTGCTGCAGACTGTCAAGGGGCGTGCGCACTCCGTACTGCGGACAGATAGACAGAACATGTCTTATCTTTTGCAGTGCAGAGGCACGAACCCGAAAGCCCATGGAAGTGCTTCGTAGTGTTTCCATGGGCTTCCAATCCGTGCGTCATCTTTGGCCGAATCTTGCTGATCACGGACCCATTCAAGTCAATGGGTCCGCAGCACGGAGTGCGAACGGCCAGTGCCCGGAGCCCTTATGTTTGTGTGCATGTGCCCTTACACTGCATGAAAATCCACAGTTACTCTTAATGCAATGTACACTGTATGCTCACCTGATAAAGCTTGATAATGTGGGGATGATCCAGCATCTTCATGATTTGTACTTCTCTGTAGATTTTTTCCAAGTTTACAGCATCCAGCTGAGACTTGTCAATAATCTTTATTGCCACCTGCAGAGTTAACAGAATACAGTGCGTTAGCCGGCGGACAAGATTCATGCTTAATTTAATTCTAACAGCATTACGAAATGGATCTGCCAAAAACGCCCTCGAATGAATCTTCCCTTTCATTTGCACAAGTCACAACTGTCAAACAGTGCTGCGAAATAGTACCTGCCCCCCTGCTCTACTTTTGCACATCTGTCACACTTAAATGTTTCAGAACGTCAAACTACATTTCATATTAGACAAAAATAAAGTTACACCCATGAAAAGAATTAGCACTGATGCAAGGCCCCATAATGAGCTCCGATCTCCCCTGGAGCGCTAGAAGGAAGGGGCGGGACCTGGCCCCGGAAGAGGAAGTTCTAACAACTCCCGATCCTGCGCATGTGCAGGTACTTTGCGTTTCAAAAGCACAGCGCAAGCGCCAAGAGTGTAGGCCTGGAATGGAGTGTAAGATTACTTAATACAATGAAACCGGAATAGGGGTAGGGTTGGGCAAAATTTCGATTATTTTCAAGGACAAATATTATTTCTTTTGGATAATTTTTTTTATCTGCCGATTTCTGGCGATTGAATTTTCTATCGAATTGTAGCTTTTAGGGACACCATTTTGGAGTACAACTACACTTATTGAGTGACTTTTATTATGTGGTAATGAAAAAAAAAAAAAAAAAAGCTATCCCACTATTGTTTTTTGCACTTTAAATTTTATGACGTTCACCGAGCATCATAATTTGCGAGTTACTTTTATTGTGTGGGGCAGTACGTTTACAGTGGCGCCGCGGAAGTATAGTTTTATTTGTTTTTTTGCCTCGTGCAAAAACAATTTTTTTTACGCTGTCACATTCCTAGGGTCAGAAGTTCAGAACAAATTTATCTTTCCACTGATGTAGCCGTATACAGGTTATTTTTTGTGGGATAGGATGTGGTTTAATTGGTACTATTTTGGGTACATAGAACTTACAGATTAAAGTTTATTCTTTTTTTGGGGGGTGGGGATAGGAACAATTACGGTATCTTTTGCGTTTTTTGTGTTCTTACGTTTTTAAGGTGCAGTATAAATAACATATTAACTTTATTATATGGGCTGTGGCAAACACGGCATGATACCATACTGTAGATGTGTATTTAGTAGTGACAAAGCCTTATCACATTAGGTTTTCTGCCCAGTTGGTACAGTCGCATCCAGTTTACTGAAGGACGACATAGTCCTGTGGCTCTGTTGTGGACTACTTCTAATGCAGAGTATCACACCAGTCAGTGCCGCCTGTAAATGCACATTCACAGATTTCTTGTATGCATTTCTGCGACTGTTTCATTGGCGGTGCACCTCTGGATGGATCGAGGTGAGGCGATTGCCTAAGACAGCACCAGGTGGGGGGCAGCAGAAAGCCATTGGGCATTCAGTGCTTTCATTGTGGACGAGTTCATCTCTGCATATTCAACTGTATTGGTATATTAACCAGTATGTATTGTAGCACTATATACACTGGTCCCTCAAGATACAATATTAATTGGTTCCAGGATGACCATTGTATGTTGAAACCATTGTAAGTTGAGTAATCGGTTCCAAAGCCCCAAGATGTCATCCAAGATAAGAGAAAATGAAGATGTAAGAAAAATAAGCAGATAAGACAACTCGTTACATAAAAGTAGCAACTAATATAGATATTTACCAGAGAAGTGGCCTTCATTGGTTGGATCTGAGTCTGAGACATTGTATGTTGAGTCTGGTTTCAACTTACGATGGGTCAGAAAAGACCATTGTATGTTGGAAATATTGTACCCTGAGGCCATCGTATCTTGAGGGACCATGTTTTCCAAGCATGCCTTTACCAGCAAGGCTGGAGGGAAGGGGTTAGATTGAGAATTTGGCATGTAGGGGGCTTCATTTGAATTTTCGCCTTAGGAAGCAGAAAGGCTAGATGCACCCCTGGTTCCATCCATCTAAATGGGGTCTAAAGAAAACCATATTGAGATGTACAGAAGATTTTAAGTTGCAAAATTTCAGCAACAAAAATCTGCCACCCATCACTTTAACCTATGAGGAGTCATATAGGCTAAAATCAGTTTGAAACTTAGCCTTATTTAGAGCACCCTACCTTAGTAATATTTTGTATACAAGATTGAACGGCACCCCATACCTGTATGTATGGTCTCATACACATAAGACTGTACTGCCTCCTCTAGCAGTTTGACATACACAATGTTGACTGACCCCCCCCTCGCTGTAGGTGAGCCTCACTATGCTGCACAACCTCCTATATCAGCCTCTACAGTCTCCTATAAGTGGTAACGAGAACCTCCTCTAGCTGTATGTGAACTCGCTGAGCATGGCAAGAGCCTGGGTTGCTACGCACGTTCACCATGAATAAAGCTGCTGACATTTCATGATTCAAGCTCTTTCTCAGAATTATATTCATCTCCTCCGGGATGCAGTGACAGCTGGCAGGGGAGCAGAGGGATTGCGACAGAGACAGCCTGATTACTCCCGCACCCCACAGGATTCCTCCAGGACACACTTTTTATCCCTAGCGAGTTTCTTTTAACCTTTCGTTGACATAAAATGAGTCTCAATCTGACATACTGGGGAACACTGACTATCATCATCTAAAGTCAGTGTTTTCCAGAGGTCACTGAACGCAAAGAAACAGAAGAATAACCAGACAACTAAAAAATAACACACTTATAAATCCGGCATAATATAGCGTATCATAAAAATGTCTCAAAAGTCCTCACAGAGGACTACCTTAGAATGGAGTACCGTCACGCCATCTTAATAAGAACACTTCACTTGGCTTGCTTTATCAATAAAGAAGAATGCTTGGGCATAGAAAATTTACTTGCTTGCCTACTGATGGAGAATGCTTTAATACAGCAAGGATTACCCTAAGGCTGAAGGACAACAGTCCAGACTTTCAGGACCACAAAGCTCATAAGTTTCCTATCTCCTAGTCTTGGTCTTTCAGAAGACTGACTGTCAATCTGGTTGCTAAATTACTTATATCGAACATCTGCTGAAGACTAACCAAAACTTGTAATCTCAACTATAATGGCAGCAAAGCTTCCACTATTGTATGTCAGCCATTAAAATCCTTCAACTGTTGGATGTCCATGGCCAACCACATTATAGATAAGCTGTTCTTCTACCCTCTGCAGTTCTACTGAAGAGAACTTATATAGATACCTACAGTGAACTAGTAGAACCATGGTTAGTTTGGATGTAACACAGATAATATGTGGCCACACCATGGCCACCAGAAATTGGCCTTGGAGAATGGCAGCTTTCTTAAAGGGGTTGCACAAGAATGGGCAAGGCGGGAATTTGGCAAATCCTTCCTCCCCCCATTTGGCTGGAAGATTACTTACCTGTTCCTGGTGCTGGCTCCACACTCCTTCTCCTCCAGGCCTGGGCTCTGCTGGTCTCCCTCGCTGTACACATCAGCAGGCAATCACCGACATTGGCAGTATCCAGCTCCCCTTACGTCATGACAAATAGTCACATGATTCAGTGGATCCAGACTCTGCCGCGGCCACTGATTGGCTACAACAATGTCAAACCGGATGTTGACACTGAGGGTGCCCAGAAGGAGCGGGGAGCCAGCACCGGGAAACAGATAAGCAAGCACGGGCACTGGTCGTGTGAACTCAATTTTGCAGTGCGGACCAACTGACTCGAATAGGTTCGTGATCTACAAAATACGCCGAAAGATAGGACATCTTATCTTTTGCGGTGTGGAGGCACAGACTCGAAGGCCTGTGGGCTTCCGATCCACGCCTCTGCTCCACAAAAGATAAGACATAAATAAAATTACACTGCAAAGTTTTCTAAAATGTTTGGTCAATTTTGGATTTTTTTTTATAAATAAAAGTAAAACATATTGACTCAAATTTACTAATAACATGAAGTACAATGTGTCACGAGAAACCAGTCTCAGAATGGCTTTGATAACTAGAAGTATTCCGAAGTTATTACCACATAAAGCAACATGTCAGATTTGCAAAAATGGCCTGGTCAGGATGGTGAAAACTGGCCCAGGATACAAGGGGTTAATCCATCTGATGTGATCAGTAATATCCTCTTATGAGGACAGAAATACCAGGCGTGGTCAAAATATCACGTAAGCTGCCAATAAAGAGAGGGCAGATCTAATACCGCAAAGATTTTTTTTTTTTTGGTTACACAATTTAGGTCACTTTTTGTACTCATTCACAGAAATCGAGCCAGACAATTCAAAGACATAATTGACTGGTTGCAAATTGTGTTATATAAGCGTAGTGAGCGCACAATATGTCCTTATTATTCAGGAAAAGGGAACACACTGTGACTAGTCGGTATTTTTGTATTATAACTGTTATATCATGTCTATTAAAAAAAAAAAAAAAAAAAAACATAAGCAGCCTATTAAAACGACACGGCTCGCCATTACTAATACTGTGCCCTCATTTCTGCCTAGCAGGTTTTGTTATTTTTTTTTGTATTTTTTTGGCCGGTTCCTATCTTTCACTCCACGTCCTTGTTATCTAGAGAATACCACCGTCTCAGTGACGGAAGACAGAATGATTTTGTACTTGGCACACGCACATATTGTATACACAGCTATTTTATGTTCACTTCTTTATTATCCTGACAGCTACTATCCAGTGCCGCCATCCATCTACCTGGCATGCCCATTCACATCGGCTACAACTTCAGTGACATCCCGCTTTCCGTTCTGCTATTATAGGCCTGTCTTTACCAATCATACCTTACAGGACGACATAAACCATCTTCATTTGCCACAAAAATCATTACTCCTTTCAGTGCTGTCTGCAAGCCGAGGGATACTGTCAAGGTAAATTGCCATTATATACCATAAAACAGATGACCCCATGTGGCGCGCCTTCATGCAACTTTATAAGGGAGGTTTACACGACAATGGATTTGTTTGTTTTTTTACAACTACATAAAAAACAAAAAATAAAAAAGTTACCATGGATAAACCTCTAGTACCACTCAATCCTATAGGAGGATTAAAAATAATATAAATATAATACAACGTGGTCTTAGAACATAGTAGGCCACACAGGACGGCATGGTCATGTGACGCTGACAAAACGTAGGCAGTCATAGAGGTGTACTACTGACAACATGGAGCCATCGAGCTACAAGGGTAAAAGCATGGTCATTGGAAATCCACCAGAATACTGTTCTGGGGTGGGACAAGTTCTCGTAGTGCCCAAGGCAGGGGTTTGAAAACCCCCCATATACCATTGGTCCCTATGATAATTGATGGATGAATAATAATGTAATTGCCCTTTCAATATTGAAGGGGTTGTTTTCCCATGACTAATGTAAAAAATGAAAATCAGACTTCATATAGTACATGACAATCTCTTTTAACAAAGCTAGAACCAGCCCTGTACCTCACATGGATCCAGAGATCTCAACATTCATTGCTCTGCTAGATTTATATCAAGCTGGCAGAACAAGGGGAGTGTCTTTTATGCTGTAGCTCAGGGGGCGTGTCCATTATTTCCCTATCACAGCTCAGGAGGCAGTTGAAAGATGAAACTGAGCATGTGCGGCCACCTCAGTGATCCGTCAAAGATAAGAAAAAAAACACAAACAGCAGGTGGCGCTATACAGATACATTATTTTGAATAACACAGCGGCTATACTAAATTTTTAATTAAAAATAATTTAACTTCTCTACTTTGCCTAAGAGGGTCCACGGCTCCACCAAGAAAAGCACCCATCGGACCCCAACCATTACTGCATTATCAGCTGTATGAACACCTCACACCAGCCCTGAAAGTTTCTGCTTGCTCTCCAATATGTAAGCCAAGTTATACAATGACTATCTATAAGCAACAGTATACTAATGAGAACTGCGGAACAATAAGCCCAAATTAATTGATTTCCCGAACAGGAATGTTTGCCAGTAATCAGCAGCATGTTGCCTAAATACATGTCCTACGTTGCCGCAGAAATGAAGCCTGTTTGCTCCAGTACGTTAAAGTCCTGGCACGGTGACTACAGCTAGGACGTGTCCCAATGGTTTGATTCCTAGTCTGGAGCTAAGCACGCCTTGCAATCATTACATTCCAGCTCATTCACGCTCTCCCATGCTGCCGCTTCCAAAAACGAACTGAGCAGGCGGCCAAAAAGCAGGAGAAAAGGCCTTGTGGTTAAATAATGAGGGTTAATAAATAATAATAAAGCAAACAACAAGCCTTTGTTAAGACTTGCTTTGGCTCCTTCATGTTGGTTTTGCTAGGCTCACATGATGACATTGCTATACTCCTAATGACCTTAGTAACTAACGCTCTACATTCACTTACCATGTAGTGTCGGCAAACATGAAACTATGGCACACGGCTTAAAGGAACCGGTTCTTTACATTACCCCTTATCAACCGAAAAGGCATACTATGAACATAATATATCAAAATGTACTTAGCAGATTCAAGATTAAGGGAATGCATCACCTATATTTAAAATAAGAATAATAATTACGGTAATTGAAACGCATTCGTTTTTCAGAATCTTTTTTTTTTTTTTAATTTGCTGAGATTTTGTTTTTAATTTCTGTATGTAGTTATGGGGGCAGTCATCTTGCCTGGGCTACTGTTAACTACAGGATGGGTGTCCTTGGGTAAGGATGTAAAAAAGGTGACTGTCATATTATTGTGGTGGCTGCCAACACAGACGTGACGGATGACAGTGTGTAAACTTTTTGGCCTGTTACGGTAACTCTACCGTAAATCCAATGAAACAAAAGCAAGAGTTACGTGTGGATTTTGATTGTGCTGTAGAATCTCTGCAGATTTCACCCTTATACGTTACACTGTGAAAAAAAAAATTATAAAAATATGGCCCTGGGGATTTAATATTGACTTCATACATAGATGTTAGTAGATGATAATTAGTTGTTAGGTTGGAATTAGGGATTAGCGAATTTCATATTTTGAACTTCGTGTGCGGGTTCGTGTTGTGGTATACACTGAACTGCATTATGGATTCCATTACCACGGACCATAACATAATGCTATGACGGAATGCATAACGGATCAGTTATTCATTGCGCCATAATACAAGTCTATGGCCTGCATAACGGATCCGTCCGATTTGCGTTATGCTGGAGACCTCTCCTGCATAATGGAGACTGGACGGATCCGTTATGCAGGCCATAGTCTTCTATTATGACGGAATGAATAACGTAATTCTGTGGTAACTGAATCCATAACGCAATTCAGTATATACCACAACACGAACCCGCAGGCGAACTTCAAAATATGAAATTCGCTCATCCCTAGTTGGAATAGCCATACTGCCACATAAAAGAAAAGCCAATACGCCACATCTGAACTCACTCTTAAAAAAAAAAAATCTAAAAATTACAAAAAAATCTGGTCCTGGGGATTTAATATTGACTTCATACATAGATGTTAGCTACTTGCAAGGTCGAAATAGCCCATAACGGCACGTAAAAGAAATAATACTACATAGTCGAAACGTAGACGAAGACCGCAACAGACGGATTCCAGCCGCTCACTGTAAAGGAGAACAAATGACCCCTGTTGTGTAATGCTAACAAGTCAGTTTTTGGAAAATGATGACTTCCTGTGACCTCAGTAGGTTAAAGCATAGACGAGATAGCGGCCGAAAATGTGAGTAAACATTTCGTCACCCCGGGCAGATCATTAATGTCGCGGACAACGTATTCTGTTCTGTCCAGAAATAAAAGGACGTCAAACTAAAATAACCAGCGACGAGATATTATTAACCATTCCTGACGCAAAGCATCTGCTAGGAGCTGTAGCAGGGAAACAGGAAACGTGGGGAAATATATTCATCTCACATACTGCAAAATTATAGAAAACCCTAAAGCAGGGATCAGTAATAGAGATGAGCGAGCAGTGCTCGTTACGAGCACTGTAACCCTCGGGTCCCGTGTGAAATGCCCGCAGGCATTGCGGATCCGTCCTCATCTGCATGTAAGTCAATGAGGACGGATCGTTTGGTATGACACTCATACCAAACGGTTCCGTCCTCACCCGTCTTAAAGTCAGTGGGGACGGAACCGTTTGGTATGAGTGTCATACCAAACGATCCGTCCTCATTGACTTACATGCAGATGAGGACGGATCCGCAATGCCTGCGGGCATTTCACACGGGACCCGAGCGTTACAGTGCTCGTAACGATCACTGCTCGCTCATCTCTAATCAGTAACCTTCAGCACTCCAGCTGTTGTGAAACTACAACTCCCAGCATGCTCCAGACAGCCAAGCAAGTGTGCATGATGGGAGATGTAGTTTCACAACACCTGGGGTCCCGGAGGTTGCTGATCCCTGGTCTAAAGTATATAAAATGTTCTATATATTAGTGAGTATAATAAAAAATAAATAAATAAATAAAAATGCAGATTTTTTTAAAAATTAACCCCTTTAAAGGGGTTGTCCACTCCTTACAAGTGATGACCTATCCTCATGGTAGGCCAACACTATCTGATCGGTTGGGGTCCGACACTCTACACCTCTGCCGATTAGAGGAGGTGAAGACAGGAAATCACTTGTAAGGGCTCAGGCACACGGCCGTTGCCCGGCCATGGCCGTATTACCCACTTGAATGGGTCCGCAATCCCAGAGATGTGGAACGGAGGCACGGATCGGAACACCCTGGAAGCACTACGGAGTGCTTCCGTGGTCTTTCTGGCCATGCCTCCGCACCGCAAAAAAGTAGTGCATGCAGAACTTTTTTGCGGTGCGGACCATGGGATGCACTTCGCGGATTCCATTCAAGTGAACGGGTCCGCGATCTGAATGCGGCAGCCCCACAGTCAGTGCCCGTGCATTGTGGAATGCAAATTGCGGTCCACAGCATGGGCACAGACCCCACATGTTCGCCTGCATAACCTATCCCTAACTATGGGGCCACAAAACTACCAGCATGTCGTTATGCAGCTGGGGTATCACTTTCTTAAAGCTATCTCTATGAAACCGAACGTTTTGGGAATAGCTAAAAAACGAAGTTACTACTGGCGGGAGATGAATCCGGGATTCCAGCGACATCAGGTTCATATTGGAGAACAGTACACCACACTTGAATACGCATGCACTGTAAATTGAGGTGCACCACCCTCAGCCTCATAGGTTCAACGTGCATGCGCCTAAAGCTGTTGGGGAGAGTCCCAGATTCATCTGTAGCCAATACTAACGTCTTTTCTAGATAATCCCGAAATAGCTGGGTTTCTGAACCTTGGATGCATTATGGCATGCTGGCAGTTTAGCGGCCCCACAGGTTCCCTTTAAAGTGTAACTGTTTATCAGGGCAGTGATACTGACCATTTTTGTAATATACTTTAATTACTGAAGTCGCACATTTCTATTCGAAAAATAGCTCTAAAGTGGCCCATTTTGAGCCTTAGAAACGCTCCTCTGTCTTCTGTTTACATAAGGCAGTCAGTGTTAGCAAGTCTCCACTGTTATGTAAACAGAAGACAGAGGAGCGTTGCTAAGGCTCAAAATGGGCCACTTTAGAGCTATTTTGTAATAGAAATGTGCAATTTCAGTAATTAAAGTATATTACAAAAATGGTCAGTATCAATGCCCTTATACATTACACAAATAAATACACTTCAAAGCTGCTGTCTCCAAGAACCCCAGCGGCAGCCATGCCGCAGGAAGCGCGCTATTTACTAGTAGCATAGTCCCTCTGTGCTCAGTATTGCCTATGCAGATTCCAGGGCGGGATAGGACAACCCTGTAATGAGCAGAACCTGTGACTACACCTGGAATGCATATCATTCTGCTAGGCCACTTATAGCGTATATGGCATTTGTAAAGTTTGGAAATTGTACATATAAAAGCTATTTTTTTATCAATTCAGTTGGTGCAGGTGTTATAACATAACTTTACAGTCTGACGGCTGCCTGTATATGAACCCTACTACAACATACAGGTAGGTAATGTGTTTAGGTATGGAGTACATACAGCAAGATGTGGCTGTGCCCATAGCGAGTTAAAGGGCCTCTCCACCCAAATAATAAAACTTTACATGCAGTCATGGATGTGAATGTCAGTTCCTGATCTGGCTTCCTACCTTTTGCTCCACCCGCTCCACACCTCATATTCTGTATCGTCTCTTCCATGCTTTTATGCTTATTTAGAGTAATAAATAGGGCTGAGCAAAACATCCGAAGTCGATTCGCCTAATACTTCGTACAGTATTAGAATGTATTGGCTCCGATGAGCCAAAGTTATTACTTGGAACTGAACGGGAGTTTGGGAAATGTTTTTTTTTTTACAGTAGAAATGAATTTATGAAGTTATTTCACAAAGACTTGCGAGACTTTGCAAAGTAATAACTTCAGCTCATCGGAGCCAATACATTCTAATACTGTACGGAGCTCCAGCTCCGTACAGTATTGGAACTAAGTATTATGTGAATCGACTTCAGATGTTTCACCCGAAGTCAATTCGCTCATCCCTAGTAATAAACAATGTCCCTGCAGCATTTTACATGGTTTATGGGGTAGCATCAGGGACTAAAGGAAGAAAAAACTAATAAGACAATACTAGGGCATTGCTAATTAGGTAATTTTTTAAAAATTTCCTGGTGGTGTACCAAAGGAGAACCTACTAAACTTTACCAATTTCATTTCCTTTTTCTGGAGCTTTTCTCATCAGGAGTAGTGTGAATATGAAGTTTTATTCTGCCTGAGAAGTGCCCAGGAGGTGGAGCTCTATGCATTGACTGTTGCACAGCCCCTCCCCTGTGCTCTGAGTGACAGCTGTAGCGGTCTCCTGGTTGGATGCTACAGCTGTCACTCATAACAGAGGAGAGAAATTCTGAAGCCGCTCAATGCTGACAGCACTTCACAATGAAGCACAACCTGCAGGAGAAGAATCTGGCAGAATAAAAGTTCATAGTCACGCTACTCCTGATGAGAAGAGTTTCACAACTGGTACGCTTGTCCTGCTCTCCCCAGCCACTACTTAGTGCTGTCAGCAACTTAGCAAGGTCAAAACTGCTGACAGACTCCCTATAAATAAAATAAAGTTGAAAAAGTTGCATGTAATTGCGATAATGATATATTATATATTATTATATATTATATAAGGTATATACACATATATGTATGTATTTTTACAGAAGTGAGGGGGAAGAAAAAGGAATAAAGCGAGAAATTGAATGAATATCCATGGTTGTTCTTGGCTTAACGGAGATTTATTTTTATTAATTGTGGAGTTAATAAAAAGGCTTTTTTCAATAAATAGAGGATTAGTCATTCCACGGCGAGCAGACTCATTCTGCATGAAATGCCAACCACAGCGGGGGTATCTGGATGGAGGTGTGATGAACAATTCAATGTCTCTTATTTATATACCGGGGCTGTGCATTAACGATTCGCGCGGCTTTGTAATAGGCGCCTATTTATTCCCTCTACCCGCTGCCTCTTGGATGGAACGCAGAACATTGTGATTAGAGGAATTTGTCGTAACGGCAACATACTGCTATGTTAATGGCTGAAGATTCAGTTCCAGCGACGGCAGAACTGTAAAATCTATAATAAGATATTTCAAGGAGTCGTGCAATCCCAAGGTGTAAAATTAAAAAAAAAAAAAAGGTGAAATATTACTTAAGTCAAACCGCTTTATGTACTTGCTTAATTTGATTTCGATTGTAAATATTTTATGGCTTGTTAATGGAAAATAACTGTCCAATGTGAACGTCTTGTCTGCACCCAGTCTCAGGTAAGTTCACAAGCAGGCAGATGTTCCTCACAGTGGTAATGGCCGATACTTCATTAATTTTCAGCACAGCAGTTCCTCCTTATCTCCCGGCTGCATGCTGTGCATGTCTTCACAGAGCATCCTCTACGTTTCCTTAGGTTCCACATCCATATTAGCTCTCATTACTACATACAACCTATCCGCCTGTAGGCCTCAAGGTGAACTCACAGGGAAGGTTGAAACTAAGTGCAGCAAGCCCCTGTGGAGCTGGTGCAGAGAATGGGAGTGGTAGTGGCCCTGATGAGATGTCGCTCCGTGGAGGTCGGTGCTGTAATGAGTAAATTGAAGAATCAGGCCAGAAGTAAATGTATACAAGTCTCTCTTAGTGCAAGATATAACTTGTGGCACATCAAGTAGTATTAAACACAAAGTGTAGATTCTGGCATCAGATGAGGAGATATGATGACAGGTTGAATGGCAATCTAATGGCACTTGCTAACATAGGTGTCCACTGTGATATAGGCTTGATGTTTGTTAGCTAGGTGGTGGTGTCTGAGCTGTAGTCCCCCACCTTGCAGCAGTGTCTGTAAAGCTGTGATTTTGCTGATCATTCTGCTGCTATGACACACTGATGCTTTCTGGAAGCAGCATTCTGAAATCTGTTTGTCTATAGTGATGGTCTCACAGGAGAATCAGATCTGGTTTATAAGTAGGAGCTCTCACATGTGCTTCCTCCCCCTTCTCTCTCTGGACTGGAACTCCTGACAGGAAGTAGGACCAGCACACTTCCACCAAGAGGGGACGAACAGGATGGTTAGCCCTGTTCCTGCCAACCATACCTTCCCTAGATGGAACAAACAACTGTTTGAGTGCCAAAACAGAGCCAGATACATGTGCGTTATCTCTGTGCATTTGGAAAAGACACATGGTATAACATCAAAATGATCAACCTAATCACTGCGTGAATTATGCTGTGACACCACTGTATGCAGTAAACACGGCACTGTGACATCACTGAATGCAGTAAACACTGCACTGTGACACCACTGTATGCAGTAAACCCGGCACTGTGACACCACTGTATGCAGTAAACCCGGCACTGTGACACCACTGTATGCAGTAAACCCGGCACTGTGACACCACTGTATGCAGTAAACACGGCACTGTGACACCACTGTATGCAGTAAACACGGCACTGTGACACCACTGTATGCAGTAAACACGGCACTGTGACACCACTGTATGCAGTAAACACGGCACTGTGACACCACTGTATGCAGTAAACACTGCACTGTGACACCACTGTATGCAGTAAACACTGCACTGTGACACCACTGTATGCAGTAAACACGGCACTGTGACACCACTGTATGCAGTAAACACTGCACCGTGACATCACTGTATGCAGTAAACACTGCACTGTGACACCACTGTATGCAGTAAACACTGCACTGTGACACCACTGTATGCAGTAAACACGGCACTGTGACACCACTGTATGCAGTAAACACGGCACTGTGACACCACTGTATGCAGTAAACACGGCACTGTGACATCACTGTATGCAGTAATCACTGCACTGTGACACCACTGTATGCAGTAAACACTGCACTGTGACATCACTGTATGCAGTAAACACTGCACTGTGACACCACTGTATGCAGTAATCACTGCACTGTGACACCACTGTATGCAGTAATCACTGCACTGTGACACCACTGTATGCAGTAAACACTGCACATTGACACGTACTTTCTCTAATGTAGAAAGATAATAAAAATCAAAATAATCCTAAGCATTTCATGTCCTGAAATTGCTATAGAAGGCATAAATTGCTTGTCCCAACAGGTGGGGCCCCAGAAGAGGCTGATAAAGGTGGGAAAATCTGGGATAAAGGCTTTCTTTACGGTTCAGGCGTGAGTCTATTTGCAGAGTAGAGAAGCCCTTTTGCTTGCCCACTATGGTAGAACACAATAGGAAAATTTAGGGAAGCAAAATTTTACTAAAATGACAAGAACAGGACGCAAAGTGCAGGACAGTAATATCGGGGATTATCATAATACTGGCCTTTGCCCGACCATGTCTTTTTTGTGGTGCATATTTTAAGCGACACAAGTCTCTGCTAATAACGTCAAGAGCATTACTAACCTTCTTCAAGATCACTTAATCCATGTAATAATATGACCTCTTTTGCCGTTGTGACTTTGTAGCTCCGGCTTATTTGAAGGGGAGCAATCTATTGTCTCGGCAGGAAAAGACAAATATTTGGCCAAGCCGGCTACAGCCAGGTCCAATAAACAACTTTGAAAGATAAGCTTTTATCCTTGATGGCCTACCTTGGAGGATAATGCTGGACAAATATTTTATATAGTGTAGCTGACGGGTGACAACGATCCATCTTGACCCCCCCTCTCAATCCCATGTATGTTCAGTGGAGCACGCATGTGTTGTCGATTGGGAAAGGGCACTATGCTGCACCCAGACCCCGGTTTACCTCTCCTGAGATCCTTCCCTCTGACGATGTATGGTGTCGGGGAAGAGTGAGGAGGCCTCCGACATATTGGATGGTTGGCTGGTCCCACCAAAATTGTCATCCAAACCTGCCAATCTAAAGTGTACACAATTTAGAAGTTTATGCCACTCCACATTTGCGATGCAATTAGTTTATATTTTAAAGTATGAACTAATGGCATGACAAAGATGGAGTGCCGTGAATTTCTAAACTCTATCAGATGACAAGTCCTTCTCGAGCATCACTCCTTAAAGGGCATCTGTCAGCAGATTTGTACCTATGACACTGGCTGACCTGTTACATGTGCACTTGGCAGCTGAAGACATCTGTGTCGGTCCCATGTTCATATGTGCCTGCAGTGCTGAGAAAAATGAGGTTTTAATATATGCAAATGAGCCTCTAGAGCAGTAATGGCGAACCTTTTACAGACCGCGTGCCCGAACTGCGACCCAAAACCCACTTATTTATCGCAAAGTGCCAACAAGACAATTTAACCGGAATACTACAGTCTAGTACATCTTCCATATACTTTATCATTTAGCTATAAAAGCCTGCCTACATTCAGTGCATTGACTGTACTGCGCCCTGCACTGATGAATGGCAGGAAAACTCTAAGGCATATTGGTACACCTTAGACTTTTTCCAGGGTGCGGGTGCCCACAGATAGGGCTCCGAGTGCCGCCTCTGGCACCCGTGCCATAGGTTCGCCACCACTGCTCTAGAGCAATCGGCTCAGCTCGGTCTCTGCAATGGCTATGCCCCTGTTGCTCCTAGAGGCTCATTTGCATATATTAAAAACATCATTTTTCTCAGCAATGCGGACACATATGAACATTGGACCAACACAGATGTCTTCAGCTGCCAAGTGCACATGAAACAGGTCAGCCAGTGTCATAGGGACAAATCTGCTGACAGATGCCCTTTAAACAGTTGTGCAGACCTCAAGAATTAGAACTAGAAGCTAATGTGCATAGTTACGTAGCTTAAAGGGGCTGTCCAACTCTATCTGATCTTGAACCCCAATGATCAGCTGTTCTGCAGTTGTTCCAGAGCCAGAAGTTGGTGCCAGAACGGTGCCTGTTGTGCACTGGACGGAGCTGGTTACTGTAGCACTGCTCCAATTCACTTCAATGGGACCGGCTCCATCTGCTGCACAATGGAAAGAACTGTGCAGTTCCGGCACTGGAGCTACTGCAAAATAGCTGATCAGCAGGTTCCAAGGTGTTGGGTCCCCACCACTCAGATAGTAATGGCCTATCTGGAGGACCTATCCATCTCTTGTAAAGAGTTGGACAGCCCCTTTATGGCTGGGACGTCACACAGGACGTGCTCTGGTAACCAAGCACAGTGCCATGCATCATATAGTAGCTGTGTTTGGTACTGCATGGCAGGCCCCTTTCACTTGAAGAATGTGATGTCATTGACCTTCAGATCAGATATTGATAAGGATAGACCATCAATTTATGAACCTTTAAAGGAGTTCTCCAGAATTCTGATACTTCTATCCTTAGGGTAGGCCGTCAGTCACAAACAACTGGTTGAACATGAATCGCTTGTTCTTCAATATTTCCTTATCGGGAAAAGACTTGCACGTGACAGGTGAACAGTAGAAAAAAGATCTGACTCTATTGGATCTATTGGATCCTTTGGTCTTGGAGGACCTAATGGCCGCAGAATTTCTACCATCAGGAAGCAGCAGCCCAAGCCTTAATATGACATGTTTTAGAAGCAACATCATTACATGACTTTATCAGCAAGGACTATTTAGGGTTTCATTTAAAGAGGACCCGTCACCTCTCCTGACATGCCTGTTTTAATATCTTCATTCATTCCACATGTAGTAATAATTCTGGAGCATCTATTCTTGTCTCTATGTTGTGCCATTCCTTTATTATTTCTACTAGAAGTTATGAATGAATTGCTAGCAGTCTGCAGTAAGGGTACAGAGGGGAGGTAACAGCTAGCAGTCTGCAGTAAGGGTACAGAGGGGAGGTAACAAGTTGGAGGTGTGTACCTGCACAGTCTAAAAATGGCAGCACTGATTGGATAGAATGAGTCTGTGCAGGTACACACCCCCAACGTGTTACCTCCCCTCTGTACCCTTACTACAGACTGCTAGCAAATCATTCATAACTTCTAGTGCAAATAATAAAGGAATGGCACAACATAGAGCCATAAGAATAGATGTTCCAGAATTGTTATTACATGGGAAATTCATGAAGCTATTAAAACAGGCCTGTCAGGAGTGGTGAAAGGGAACTTCTCCTAAAACAAGTCCCTGAGTTGTCCTCTTATATTCTGCCATGAAGATTCTAGGTGACAACACCTAGTAGCAGCACTACAATGTATATAAAAGTTGTCACCCAGCTTTCCAAGGACCCTAAATGGCACATTGATTTCCATCCCCACCCTGCTTAATGTCTTCTGCTCCACTGCTCCATTGACTAAATCACAGGTAGGAGGCCACGGTAATTATAAGAGCGAGTGAGCCACTGAGATCTGTCAAATCTTTAATCTTCCTCATGGAAACACACCCTGCTGTCACATATCTAACAATAAGTCTGTGCGCTGGCACGGGACCAGGTATAAATGCCCTTGAGGAAGAACCTCATGCACTGGAGAAAAACTTTCCAACCTGCTTCTGCATCTTGGGACGGCAGGCTGAAACATGACAGAAGGCCCTGTACCAGGCATCCAGGAGTCATAAGTTACAAGATCAAACCTCTGGATGATAGAGCCCTCAGGTTCTTCCATAGACATTAGTGGCTTGTCACTCTCTTGGAGGGAGAAAACTTGCAAAAGACAAGAAACATAAGGCAAATGTGGGTATATATTCAGGAAACACATCAATATCAGTGGACTAAATAATTATTGGTGATGGTGGGACGTCGTAAAACAGTAAGAACCAGGTGTACCGCATATAGTAACCAAGACCACGCAGGACACAATGGCACACTTCCCAACACAGTAGTGTAGTCCCACCCTGGGAACACCCCAAAAACACCCAACCTGAACCGCCTACCTGTAGGCAGCGCAACACAGACCCTGCCCATTTCATCCAGGGGCAACCCAAATTTGCAGGGAGTGTTTCAGAAAGTTAAGAAGAGTCCCTGCAAAAGCAGGACTCTTGGCAACTATGGAACTGCTGAAGATTTTACCTCCAGATAAAATCCACAGATTGCAATATCAAGCAAATGGATGAAATTTTACCCAAATCCTCCATCACACGGAAACCGACACGTGGTGTGGATTGTAATATCTGAAGTATGTCAAATTCTGTTGTGAACTTTCACCACGTGTTATACCCCCTTCAATGTAGCAGGG
This sequence comes from Rhinella marina, assembly GCA_900303285.1. Lineage (NCBI taxonomy): Eukaryota > Metazoa > Chordata > Amphibia > Anura > Bufonidae > Rhinella > Rhinella marina. Next base: position 31,661 of record ONZH01011299.1, on the reverse strand, counting down.
GGGAGACTCACTGAGAACCTACATCAAAAATGTGCAGCACAATCCGCACAGGACACGTGGATTTTGCTGAGGATTTGCCAAAGATTTGCAACAAAGTTCACATATTCCAGTAGGGTAAGACTAGACATGACAGATAATCCCATGCAAGTCCGCCACGTCTGGACCCGGCCTGACTCTTCACGCCGAGCACCAACTGCAAAGCCTCAAGTTCACGGGCAGCAGATTTGTTGCAGGATTGTTATCTGAATGGGACTTGGAGATGATGCAGAAAAAACCCTATTCACACTTGTAGGAATGGATTTTCAGTCGCTGAAATCTGCTGTCACTCAAGGCATGTATCTGTGAAGTCATGTCTCCAGATCCCTGGAGACCATGTAGTCATCATATGTACAAGAGACAACTCATGGGGATGCTATGGGGACCATGGAGACAGAGGAGGCCACGTCCTGTAAAGACCTCCAATCCAGACTGTGATAAACTGGGACATCACAGTACACAGACTCTGCTGCACTGTATAAATGCGATCTGCTAAAGGTTTAGGATTTAATTATATATTGTAATTATATTCTAAAACCAAAATTAAGGGGGTTGTCGCACAAATAACATTCTACATCACCTGAATCTGAAAACTTCTGTAACTGATTGTAGTTAAAAATTTAGTAAGGCCACCGTGTTATTCAATAAAATCTATTTGCATAGCGCCACCAGCTATTTGTGTGAATACATTTTTCTGTCCTGCTCACCGAGATGGACGCACATGCTCAGTTCCATTCTTTAAAGAGATTTGTACCTATGACACTGGCTGACCTGTTACATGTGCGCTTGGCAGCTGAAGACATCTGTGTTGGTCCCATGTTCATATGTGTCCGCATTACTCAGAAAATTGATATTAGGAGCAATGGGGGAGTTACCATTACACATAGAGGCTCTGCTCGCTCTGCAACTGCCGCTCCCTCTACACTTTCATTGACAGGACCAGATGGACCTGATGATGTTTACAAAACCTGGTCCTGTCAAAATGGAGAGGGTGCGGCAGCTGTAGAGAGAGCAAAGCCTCTAGGTGTAATGGCAACGCCCCCGTTGCTCCCAGAGACTCATTTGCGTATAATAAAACATCATTTTTCTCGGCAATGCGGACACATATGAACATGGGACCAACACAGATGTCTTCAGCTGCCAAGTGCACATGTAACAGGTCAGCCAGTGTCATAGGTACAAAACTGCTGACAGATGCACTTTACTGTAACCCTCTGCAGCAGAAAGGACACTCTCCTTGACCTACCAGCTTGAAAAATCAAGCAGAGAAACTGGAGATCTCTGGATCCATGTGAGGTACAGGGCTAGTTCTAGCTTCATTAGAAAGAGATTGTCATGTCCTATATGATGTCTGATATTCATTTCTTATCCCCTCAAAGTTCCTTATCTGCTGAATAATATCATGTAAATGGCTGAACTGCTCCTGATTTCTAACTCAGTAATCTGCATGGAGACAAGACAGCTCCAGATGCCGCGAACCTGTGTTGATTCATTATTATCCTCGTCTGGATTTCTGTCTGTTCTCGGTCAAAAGGGGTGAGGATCCTTAACAGCTTACCTACCTCTTAACCTAATTATTAGCCAAGGTAGATCGCTCAGCATCAAGGTTAAATCCTCAGACCTACATACAGCTTAGTACACACATGCATCTCCATTCAGTAAGCTGTCAGCTAGAATTATACAAAGCTCTGTTCACATCTGCACTGGACGTTCCGATGGACTTCTTCTTTCCAGTACTACTACTACTATTGGACACCATACCAGGAAACAGCAGACCCATAATAAGTCAACGGGCGATGGTCTGTTATATGACCGATGCAGCACACTGTAAATGTTGTTGTTTTGCTATCATGATGTAAGGGTTCGTCAGCACTGAGGCCAGTCGTTGGCTGCAGCAGAGTATGTGACCCCCGACCATGCAGTAATCGACAGAGGGGGAGCCGGTAGTCCACCGAAGACACACCAGCTTTAAGGGCTCATGCACACGAACAAGAAAATAGCATGCCATGTGCCCACCCTTTGTGGATGCAGATCCATTCATTTGAATACAAGATTCAGTCTGCACTGCAAAAAAAAAAAATCTAACGTGTCATTTTTTTGCAGTGCGGAAGCTTTCCGTGGTGCTTCTGTAGGCTTGCGCTCCGCACTGCTCTGTATCTTGCGCATTGCGGACCCATTCATCCGTGATATGGAGCACACATGGCCGGTGCCCATACGTTGTGGACCTGATGTTTGCAGGCTTCAATACGTGCACGGGCTGCAATCATATGCATGAGCCCTAAGGCTGGAATCACACACGCAGGTTTTGATGCAGTTTTCTAGGCCAAAGCCAGGAGTGGAATTAAAAAGAATGGTAATTATAAGGGAAGGACTTATATGTCTCCTTCCTGTTTTAGCTTAAAAAAAAAAGTGCATCACAAAAACTGCACCAGAAACTGAATCAAGAACTGCATGTCCCCCATAAACCCAAGACCTGTCACCCCCACCTCCACAAAAAATAACACGCATGCTGTGCCACATTGAAATCCAAGATGTCCAATTCTCGTTTCCCTGAACAAGGAAAACCTAAGTATCAATTCCTGAAAATATGACATCGTCCAAGCAGCAGCCAAGACTTGGTGACCTAGAACTTAGAAGGCCTCATCCGGTGATTACTAGAACCTACGTACATGAGCCCATCATCCTAAATCCAGGATGCTCCAGACACTGAGAGGCTTCTATGCTGACTGACCAGAAGTACGTGACCCAGACTAATCCTTTCCCATCGTCTAATGTTCTTTGGCACTGACCTTCTTTGTGACATAAAATAGTTTGAGAGAGACACCCAAGTCTAAGCTGTAATTGTAAGCTGCAAACATACAAAGCTGACCGGGCTGTAAAAAAACAATCAATGTAGTAACTACTCACAGAAAGAAATAAACTACATAAAACATATAGTAGTTTAATTTAATAAAAAGTGGATTTAAAGTATAACTCCGATTAAACAGCTTTTCCTCATGTCCGGGCCCCTCATGTAGGTTATACTTACCCCGCACCCATGTTGGTCCTGATCTTTGCACGGCTGCCGCTACATCTCCCCGTCGCAGGCCATGACAGGACAAGTCTCCCTAGCATCACGGGTGACACCAGGGGAGATCGGTGTGACAGGGAGATGCAGCGGCAGCTGTCCAGGAAGCAGGAGAAATGCAGGTGCCGGGGAGTGAGGTACTGCAAGTATAACCTACATGAGGGGCCCGGGCGTTAGGGAGGACATTATAGAGGTTGGATAACCCCTTTAAATAAAAGAAGATAAGAAAATGTGAGACATTATGGAAAATATGCCTCTTTCTCTACTTAACAGGCTCCTTTCCCCCATTTCCTTAAAAGGGTTTTCCCATGAGTATAATATTGATGACCTATCCACATGATCGGTGGGGGGTCCATCTACCGGCACCCCCGCAGATCAGCTGTTTTAGAAGGCTGTGCCTAGACCCAGGGGCGTGGCTCATGGGCTCTGGTACAAGAGTTCAGCTTGGGCTCCCTTCCCTCAGTGCTTTGTGGCCAGGGAAGCACATAGCCTTCATGCTGCCTGAGGCAAAAATTGAAACAGTCAAATTGGCAAATTTTTTACCTAACCTCTTCCCTTCCACCAGTGGTGAAACTTCTCGCTGGCCTAGGTTTAAGCCCTTTTCCATGTCAAAAACCGGCATGTAAAATGATAAATGACCTGGTCTACTGGCGGACTATGACAAAATTTGCAACTTTTTTTTAGCGGTCCACAAATTTCTAAACAGGATTCATCACACCAACTTTTCGATTCCCATCCATGCCTAGAGTGGGTACGACCACTTCCCAGGCAGCCAGAACCAACCCCAAAAAGTTCTAATTCTTACCGATGCGTCCAACAGTTTTCAGCCCCTCTCTTCTAGGCCATGGGCCACCCATAATGCAATTCTAAAATGTGGGAAACATTAATACGGCACAATCTAAGAAAACATAAGTATCATCACTAAGATAATTCTTGGCGCCACAAAGACATTATGTGGTAGTGGCACCCAAACTTTTCTTTTATTATTTCTGTTATAATAAATTTTAAAAAAAGGCCCTCCTGAAATTATTTCCTGTTGGTATAAACCAAGAACCTTCTTCGCTAAGATCTTGGTGAAAACCCTACTTCGTTCGGAATGTTGCTAGGACAACGCTGAGCGGGGCCCCAGGTATCCATGGAGTTAATGTTTGAGGCAGGGAGCTGGCCACATAACAACATGCGCTTTATGTAATTGCTGATGAAAGTAGATAAAATAAGGGCGAGTAAATAAACGTAGAGTTTGAGATGCCTATAAAAAAAATGAGAAATATTTGCACAAAGTAAACAGCTTTTATTCTACCACAGTCCGTCCTGCCAAGATTAACAAGAGTCAACCTCTGACTGTGCCCTGACGGAGCTTTCAATGTCACAATCAATTCTTCATGGGCTCCTTGCATTCCTACGTGTTCAGCGCTGAGCTCACAGGGACTCTGCTGAATTTTGGGTTTCATATAAATAAAAAAAAAAAGTCTAAGAAGGTCTAAAAATACGTGAATAAATTAAAAAAAATAGGTCTGCTGTAAACTCCAATATTTCGTAGACTTATTCACGAACCAAAACCTGGCTGGGTCTGAAAGCAGCAGATAATTTCCACCGTGGATGTCGTCACGAGTCACGCACAAAATCCACATATTTCACCCTATGGGTAAGATTTGCTGTCAAAATTCTCCGCATTTCAGAAACAGAGTGGACCGGGTCCAGGGTAATATTTGAAGCCAGTTTTACTTGATTCTGTGAGGGCAGTCTTTGCACCAAATTTATCAAATGTAAGTTCTTTGTATAATTTGGCGCATCTATAAACCCTTTATAAACACTTTATCCAGAAATGCTACTCCAGTTTTCTACACCCCATCTCCAATGGAGTGAGTTTTCAACTTTTTGAAAAATTTGCAATGATAAATCTGGAGTGAAACAAATTAAAGCGGTTCTTTGGTCTTTTAATATTGATGATTTGTCCTCAGAATAGGTCATCAATATCAGATCGTTGGGGGTCCGACACCCGGCACCCCCGCCGATCAGCTGTATGAGGAGACGGCGCTCGCATTGTGCACTGTGCATGCGCAAACTGCCCTCCCTTCATATCTATAGGAATGCTGAAAATAGCGCGTTCTGCTATTTACAGAAGTCCCAGTCACCGCTCCATTCAATTCTATGGGGCTGACAAAAATAGCTGTGCCAACACTCGGCTATTTTTGGCAGTCCCTTAGAAATGAATGGAGGGTGCCTGCGCATCCCCGATTTGCGTTCTCCTTCACTTTGAGGGCTCCGTTCTAAGGATAGGAGTGGGACCCGTACCTGTCATATATTGGGGGCATATCCTACCAATGTATGAGGTGGGACAACCCCTTAAAGAGGAATTATATGGGAGAAAAGCTCTGTCTGACTGATACGGAATAAAACGCTCCATCACCAGCTTCCTTATATAATAAGCCCACATAAACCTTCAGTGCAGATTCCATAGGAACCTGCATTATTAACGTTTCCCTGTAGGCATACATGATTTTCTGATCTTCTTGATGTTATAATCTGCTAATTACGATAATTAAAAAATCAGAAGCGTGGAAAATACAGCATGAACTCTGGCAGAAGAATCAAAGCTTGTTAACAACAGAAGGTCCACGAGAACCATGGACAGGCCCGAGGATCACGTGTGTATGGTTACATGGTTGTCAGGACAACGGGGCCTGATACCGAAACTCCTCTACTCCAGCATCAGGTTCCCTTACAGGCCTGACTACCACATCCTACTGGGACCGGCCACAGGGCAATAGCACTGCAGTAGCCTATAGTGTCCTACAGGAAAACAAGGCCTACTCCAGTAGCTCCCCGGACTGACAGCCGGTATGAGACACTGCCTGACTGACACCAGCACGGTGATGACAGCTCACTCAAAAGAATGCATCACAACAGCTGACGTCACTTGACATTTACAGTACGGCCCGCCGCTCTTCCGGATACACCTCTCTCCTATTTGCCAATGCTCAACCTGTTTATACAAGATCTGCTTTCAAAGTGGAAACGCTTAACACGCTTTTTGTTATGTCATTGAGAAAGGTTCAGATGAGGTGAGGGATTAGATGAGCAGATTTCTTAATGATGATGTCACCGAACTATGAAAGAATTTTCCTTCTTGAAAACTTTACCAGACTACAGTAATTCCCTGTTTCACCCAGCTTGGGAATATGCGGCAGTGCAGCATTGCTATGAGGCCTCATGCACGCGACCGTATATTTGGTCTGTGTTCGATCTGCATTTTTTGCCCATTCACTGCTATGAGTCTGCAAAAAGAAAAACAGACAGCAAATGGATGTCATCCGTGTGCTGCCTGCATTTGGGCCGCAATTTATAGATCTGTCAATTTTGCGGACAAGAATAAGCTTTTTGACAGTGGATCTCGCCAAATTTGCAGGATGCAGGAGCACATCCGTATTTTGTGGATCCGGGATGAACCGCAAAATGTATAAGGTTGTGTGCAGGAGGCTTTAGGGTGAGAAACGCAACATTACTATTATGGTATTTTTACACGCAAAATGCGGATCCGCAAAGAACATGGATGGTGTCCGTGTTGCATGCATTTTTTTGGAGGATCCACTGTAACAATGCATATTCTTGTCTACAAAATGGACAAGAATAGGACAAGTTCTATCTGAATGAACATGGGGTTAAATTAAAAAAAAATTCCCAATTCTGCCAATGTTTTTTGGGTTTTGATATTACTGCATTGACTGTGTGCTAAAAAGTCCATATTCTGTGTCTCAATACGAATACGGCGATACCAAACTTGTATAATGATTTTGTTTTACTACTGTGATATACTGTGTTGTTCAGTTGTCCAGGATTAGAAAAACATGGCCGCTTTCTTCCACAAACAGCACCCCCACGTCTACAGCTTGAGTTTGCAGCTCCATTGCAGTCAATGGGTCAGATATGCAATACCGCACACAAACCTGTGCACAGGGGTGGTGCCATTTTTGGAAGAAAGAGGCCATGTTTTTCTAATACTGGACGTCCCCTTTTACCAGATTATTGCAAAATAACTAGCATCCCGAGCCTGTAACAAAAATAAAAAGAAACGCACGGTAATATTCCCCTACATTGTGAATCCTCTCTGGGAATAGTCAACCGCCCTCTTGTTATCTTTGGTCTCATTTCAACACGCATACAGCAAATTACAAGGGACAGATTCCACTGCTGAGCTCATTCTTCCCCAGGGGAAAAACTCAGCGTGTTGTGCTTTTAACAGTAACTCCTCAGACACCTGAATTTATTACACAGCGCTCCACATAGGGGACAACACGGAGAATCAGTAATTGTTTAACGGTTGCACAATGAACAATGCTAAAATACTTAGGGATGAAAGACAGAGCAAACTGGATTAACATGACGTGAACATGGAGAGGTACATGGAGACATTTGCTGCCGGCTTCATGGATCACACTCGCAAAGTCTAGGAAAAGTTTCAACGGTTAGCGTTGACTACCATACTTTGCTCACACTCTATCCCGACAAGAAAACATAAGATTTTTCATGCAGCCACCACTAGGGGAGCTCAATGCAAAGAGATTAGTTCAACTTCCATTCCAGTAAATGGTAACTGTATAAATTCCTATGCACTGAGCTCCCCCTAGTGGTGGCTGTAGGCAGCCAGCTTTCTAACAGAAGGGAAGCAGATTTATCAATGCATTTTTGCCAGTTAAAAAATATGGTGTTTAGAATTATCGCATATTTCTGAAGCACCTATTTCACTTTTTCTGACATAGAAATTAGATAAAGCGGTTAAGATGGAGGGGGACTTTTTCTTATTACAAAATGTTTCAGCATGATCGACCCTATTAAACCAGGCATACAGCATGGTAGGATTGATCATTCTGAGAAAAACTATTCCCTTATTATGACTCCTCGTTGCCCCATTACTGAGAAGAATGCATTTTTATTTATATGCAAGTGACCTAACTAGAGCACCGAGGAGCCGGCCAGAGCCCTCGAAGCACCACTTTGTTACATTCCGTTTAGCTTCCTAAGCCTAAGAGGCTGAAGAGGATCAGTTCACCATGTTTATGCCTGGGAGGAAGAAACCAACCCCAGACCAAACATGGAGATGCAGGAGCCAGCTTGGAGGACCAAGTCAGTGGGGAGCTCAATAATTGGGAAATCAAAATCTTTTGACATGTTCGAAAATTTTCAGTGGGCGGCAGATCATGGTGTCTAATATCCAGCTGCCGTCAGCAAACCACTATACAGCATGGGGACAAGCTACGGCATAGCGATTGCTCCTCCCCATGTTGCGAGGGAGATTGCTGCATGTAATAGCAGTGGTCTCCTCCACTAGTGAGCAGGTGATTGTCGGGAGGGAACCCTTCCCTCCTGACAATCATCTGCCACATTGGGCTATGTAATATGGCCTTTAGAATCCAGGACCAAGAAAACTGCCTTTAAAAACCTTATTAAAATAAAGAAAAAGAAGAGTCAATAGAGGGGTACCACTATCATCATCCAGATCTGGCGTCTACATAGTTGGCATTTGTGTCGGAAACATGTAATGCTCCATTTGCACACATTTGCACACTTGCTTTTCACATGGCTAGAGGAAGAGCTTTGATCCCTTCTAACCCAAGTGGATTTTCAATAGTGGATAAGACCTTTAATGTACAATGAAATGAATAATCTTTCATTTTAAAGCAGTTATACCATGATTAATGTAAAAAAATAAAAAACAGGCATCATATAGTGCATGGCCATCCCTTTCTAACAAAGTTAGAACCAGCCCTGTACATCACATGGATCCAGAGATCTCCCCATTCATTGCTCTAGTTGCTTTGCTAGAATTATTTTAAGCTGGCAGCTCAGGGGGTGTGTCCTTTCTGTGGCAGCTCTCTCTCTCTCTTTCACAGCTTAGGAGGCATGTCCTTTCAGCTGCTGCTGCTCCCCTGTATCTGTCAAAACTTCAACAGTAGATCTGGCTGGTGGCAGTTCAAGGATGCAACCGAGCACGTACGACCACCTCGGCGAGGTGGACAGAGAAGAAAAAGAACAAACAGCAGGTGGCGCTATACAAATACATTTTATTGAATAACTCTAGCTATACTAAATTTTTTAATTGCATGCAAACACAAAAGTATTCAGATCCTGGTGCTGCTTTGAAAAAAAAATATTTTTTTTGAGGGGCAACTCCTTTAAAGCATTGTTTTATTATAAAAAAAATTGTGCAATCATTTCCCAGCACCATTTCACGAGCGCCATCCCTGTAATTAACGGTCTCGTCATACTTTGTGTGCGCTCGTGTGCTAGGTGCAGAATTTTATACCACTGGTTTCTGTGTTTTTCTGTTCTCGGTACATTCGCAATGAAGTAAGAAAACATCGTTGCCAGTTTGGCCTGGAGCAAGCGGAGGGATTTTTTTTTTCTACATTCCTGGTGGATTATGTGAAGTTATGGAAATTAGGCAGAGGGTGAAGCAAGGCCTTAAACCCCTGTCCCATACTGCAGCGTGAAGTGGTTTTTTTTTTAGTCTGGGGGAAAGCATGCTGGAATGTAACACTAAATGTCATGTTATGGAAGGAGAAATTCCACTTGGCTCTCAAACTGTAGCAAAGAATCAAAACCAGCATTCAGTCAATTAGGAGGAGAGTCCGGGCTGTTTAGCATGAATAGATAATGTTATTCCAGGGCGACAATGGCTGCCTTCTGCTTCTGTATCATCACATGTACTGGATCTGGCCTCATGGCTCCTCAGCATGCACCGAGCTCATCTCAGAAGGTTTGGGCCATAGAGCTCCTTCATCACATGCAACATACTGGTCTATGGGAATATAGCCTGATTTACATTCATCACTGTAATTTCTTATCCAATTTTTATAGTATTTTGTGCTTTTATATACTTTACTCATTTTTACAAAAAATGTTTACAGATTTTTTTCTCTAAGGTTTCATTATAGATTTTATAGCTATTTGCCTCCTTATCCTTCTTTACCCCTCATCCAGAATCCTAAAATTCTTACAGTCCGTTCATATGATATTGTGTCGGCTACTAAAGGTGGTCATATGGGATCGCTCGTCTGGCCCACAGCTATCTCCACTGACCTGCTCCTATACATGCATGCATTTAAATTTTGTGAATTGGAGAAAGCCTCAGTGAGACCCCTCCAATGGATGTCGATCTAGCCAATGTGACTGGTTTAGCTGGCATACATCTAATGTGTATGGCCAGCTTAGTTTTCTCCTCTACTGAAGAGGATTCAGGAAGACTGTAAAGTGGACAACCTTGTATTTATGCATTATAACGGAAACATGCAACTAATATAGGGCAACTACATATAAATGTATATAGAGAAATAAAAGCGTTGCCTGCCATTAGTGCAAATGGAAACACTTATTTCACATTTGGTTCTCATATATAATTCGCAATTAAAAGAATAAAACAATAAGAATTTGAAATTCTAAGATGGAACATGAAAGGGCAATAAAATACCTTGGGTTTCCTTCCCCCGGTATGTTAAGGAGGTACCGTATATAATCTTATTTCTACGATAACTAAAGGATTGGATATGTTAAAATCCAACATGCCTGACATCTACCATGAGAGGGGGCGGGAGGGCCTCCAACATGACTGGTCTAATGTGTATGGCCAGCTTAGTTTTCTCCTGTACCCCACCAGATGATTCAGGAAGACTGTAAAGTGGACAACCTGGAATGTATGCATTATGATGGAAACATGCAACTAATATAAGGCAACTACATATAAATGTATGTAGAGAAATAAAAGCGTTGTCTGCTATTAGCAAAAACGGAAATACTTATTACACATTTAGTTTTCATATATAATTTGCAATTAAAAAAAGAAAACATAATAAGAATTTGCAATCCTAAAATGGAACATATAAGTACAATAAAATACCTCGGTTTCCGTCCCCTGGTACGTTAAGGAGGTACTGTATATAATCTTATCTCCCTGATAACTAAAGGATGGGGCATGTTGAAATCAAACATGCCTGACATCTGCCATGAGAGGGGGTGGGAGGCCCTCCATATAAATTAGATGGTTGGCCAAACACCAATATAACTGGTTTGGCTGACATACGTCTAATGCGTATGGCCAGCTTACTTTTTTCTGTACCCCAACAGATGATTCAGGAAGACTGTAAAGTGGACAACCTTGTATTTATGCATTATAATAGAAACATGCAACTAATATAAGGCAACTACATATAAATGTAGAGAAATAAAAGTGTTGCAAATGGAGTGTTTGCATTAGTGCAAATGGAAACATTTATTTCACATTTAGTTTTCATATATAAATTGCAATTAAAAGACGAAAACATAAGAATTTGCAATTCTAAAATGGAACATATAAGTGCAATAAAATACCTCAGGTTTTCCTTCCCCGGTACGTTAAGGAGGTACCGTATATAATTAATTGACATTACTGGCTGTAAGACAATGGAATACAATTCTGAAGAGGTGCAAAGAGAAAATCCATGACTCAGTGGTTATTTTTAAAGTGAATAATGTTCTTTTCAGACTTTTTTTTCCCCTTTTTATTTCACAGCGAAGACTTTTCCAGTGGCACTTGTTACTGTACGTATAAATAGCTCCAGAAATAGGAAGTTTTAACCACTTCAGGTTTGGACTTCCAGTTTTGTATTTATAGGCCAGAGACCAAAAGGGAATATAATTCCTTTTTTTTTTCCACACTGGCTAGAATGACCAGTCATGGCTACATTAAAGGAGTTTTCTGGGAGTAAGATACTGATGACCTATCCTCAGGATAGGTCATCAATATCTAATAGATGGGGGTCCACCTCCTGACGACCCACGGATCAGCTGTTTGAAGAGGCCACGCCGTTCCACATATTGCATAGTGGCTGTGCTTGGTATTGCAACTCAGGCCCATTCTCTCCAATCGGACTGAGCTGAACCTAGGTCATGTGACATCACTGGCCTAGGAAGAGGCCGTGGAACTAACTGGAGCGCCACAGCCTCTTCAAACAGCTGATCGTCAGGGGTGCTGAGAATAGGACCCACCACCGATCAGATGTTGATCCTGAGGATAGGAGATCAAGATCTTGCTCCCAGAAAACTTCTTTAAAGGGGTTTTCCAAGATTTTACTACTGATGACCTATCCTCAGAATAGGTCATCAGTATCTGATCAGTAGGGGACCCCCGCCGATCAGCTGTTTTAGAAAGTACCGGCGCTCCTGTGCTACCTTCTCGCAGCGCCGTAAATTGTATAGCGGCTGGCTTGGTATCATGCTCAGCCCCATTCACTTGAATGGGACTGAGCTGCTCCTAGGCCACGTGACAGATGAACGTGATATCACTGGCGCTCACAGGAGTGTCGGTACCTTCTCAAACAGCTGATCGACAGGGGTCCTGGGTGTCGGACCCACACTGATCTGATATTGATTACCTATCCTAAGGATAGGTCATCAGTAGTAAAATCCCGGAAAACCCCTTAAATATTCCATTAATTTGGCATCACACCGGACTTTCTGGATGGTCTTAGAAAAGTACGGTATATAAAACTCACTTGTAGGTAGGGGACCAGTCAGACATTTACCAGTGGTTTTCTCAACTCATTTCTACTTCTGGCTTCAAAAAATGAAACAAGGCATCACAGTTCTGTGCCAGATTATCAGAATTCCTGGATTACCGGATGCTGAATTAGGGTCCATTCATACAACCGTGTCCGTTTTGTGGACTGCAAACCGCGGATCTGCAAAACAAGGATCTGCATCCTGCATTTTTCCCTACTGCGAGGTCCCACACTGTATTACAAATGAGTATACTCCTGTACAAAGCAGACAAGAATAACACAATTTCTTTTTTTTTTGTGGAGCTAAGGAACGGTCTAACAATTCCGGACAGTACACGGTGTGCTGTCCTCATCTTTTTGTGGCACCGTTGCAAATATGGTCATGGGAATGGGTTCTTAAAGGAGACATACCAGGATTCATGCAAAAAAATGAAAATTAGACATCATATGGTACAAAGCTAGAACCAGAGATCTTCCTATTCATTGCTGTAACTGCTCTGCTAGATTATCTTCAGCCTGACAGCGCAGGGGGCGTGTCCTTTCTCTCTGTAACTGCCACAGTTTCTAACACAACACATGGCTAGTGGCAGTTGAAGATTTAAACTGAGCGTGCTCGACCAGCTCTGTGAGCTGGACAAAAAAAATAAATAAATAAGGAAAAGAACAAACAGCAGGTGGCGCTATACAGATACATTTTATTGAATAGCTCAGTAGCTATACTACATTTTTAACGAAATGCAATTACAAAAGTATTCAGACTCAGCAGCTGGGTTGAAAAATGTGGAATATGTTTCGTGACACAACCCCTTTAAAGGAATTTCAGCACAGCATAAAATGCAGGGCTATGTTACCAGCGGCATCACAGAGGAAAGCCATATACTGATAAATGCATTACTTCTCGGTGACATGACAGCCTCTTTTTGTGATGGGCAGATGATGACGATCTAATAACTGCTGCTACACGGCCCGCATGCGGCCATAACTAACAGGATCTCATCTATGCATTTAACGCGTTTTCAATCATGGGAGGATTACGTCGCATCAAGTGATGTCTGTCAAGTGACAAATTAAAATGAAAATGAATAGCTAACACTCCAGAAATCTCTGCCCGCAGTCTGCTTCCATGTCTGCAGGGCAAAGGCGAAGAACTCACCCTCTAGATTATTACTGGAGCCCTCCCACAGCGAGAAATTCGGACACAACCCCTTAAAGGGGTTTTTCAGATGATGGCCTGCCCTTATTATAGGTCATGAATGTTATCAGTTGGGGGTCTCAGCCAGAATAAAGGGGAACAGTGCTCATCCGTATGGGGCGTCTGTTATTGGTACTGCAGTTCAGTCCAATTTAAAAGGGTTTCTGTCACCAGAAATCACCCTATTAAACCAAGTGTCATTTGCAATGAGCAAATGACACTTGATGACAGTAATGTTAGTCTCCTATTTCTCTGTCCACCAGTTTAGACAAAAAATAGGTTTTTATAATATGCAAATGACCTCCCCTAGGTGCAGTAGGCGTGAACCTGCACCTAGGAGAGGCCGTAATAACGCCTCTTACCACGCCTCCGTAGCGATGATTGACAGGGCCGGGCAGCCAGCTCTTTCGGCTCCCGGCCCTGTACGATCCCGAAATCCCGCGCCTGCGCACTGCCGTAGTACATCCGCGCACGCGCGCTGAGAGCCGGCGGCCGCCCGGGTCCCGGCTCCTTCGTGCGCGGATGTACTACGGCAGTGCGCAGGCGCGGGATTTCGGGATCGTACAGGGCCGGGAGCCGAAAGAGCTGGCTGCCCGGCCCTGTCAATCAGCGCTACGGAGGCGTGGTAAGAGGCGTTATTACGGCCTCTCCTAGGTGCAGGTTCACGCCTACTGCACCTAGGGGAGGTCATTTGCATATTATAAAAACCTATTTTTTGTCTAAACTGGTGGACAGAGAAATAGGAGACTAACATTACTGTCATCAAGTGTCATTTGCTCATTGCAAATGACACTTGGTTTAATAGGGTGATTTCTGGTGACAGAAACCCTTTAAAGGAATGCTGCTGAGCTGCAGTACCAGGCACGGCCACATTAATCTGTGGCGCTGTGACTATGTAAACAATGAAGAGGCGGCTGCGCTTCTCTTATTCTGATGATCAACGGGGGTCCCAAAGGCTGGTCAGTCACCTATCTGATGGGCTATACTAAGGGAAGACCATCATAAGTCCTAGAAAACACATATTAAAGCTTTTTGATATTGATGATCCGTGTCAGACCTCCACCGATCTGATATCTGGAGGATAAGTCATCAGTATTAAAAAGAAACTGGAATACCCCTTTAAAGGATTCAAAGGGGTTGTCCGAATGTTGACCAAATTAAAGGGGTTCTCCAGGCTTTTACTATTGATGACCCATCCTCAGGATAGGTCATCAATATCAGATTGGTGGCGGTCCAACACAGGGCACCCCCGCTGATCGCTGTATAAGAAGACAGCACGCACAGTGCACATGTGCTGTCCACCCTCTCTCTTCCTGTCCGTGGCTCGGCTTACATTTTGCATTAAAACGTGATAATTGGCCATGGACGTTGAGGTAAAACCGCAGTGCAGACACGTGACGCCCGGTGCTCCGGAGCAGACAATACACAAACGGGTAAAATGCGGTTCTGCCACCAATTTTGGGTTGGGGATTTCATCAGACGTTTGTCGTGTTCATGACGTTGGTGCACAAACCCCCAATCTGTAATTAGTACGCCAATGGCTGCAGGTAAGTACACAGAGACAAGTGGAAAGGCCGGAGCAGCGAATAGGGACGTACCTGCCAATATATATTTTATTTCATCACTTTCCCTGTTTTTATTCAATGTTTATAAAAACCTGGACAACCCCTTTAGGCTTCATTCAAACGACCGTATTTTGTTTCCGTGTTCGTTCCGTTTTTTTTGCGGACCATATGTGGAACCATTCATTTCAATGGGTCCGCAAAAAAAACGGAAGGTACACCGTTCGGCAAAAAAGATAGAACATGTCCTATTCTTGTCCGTTTTGCTGACAAGGATAGGCATTGTTACAATGGTTCCGCAAACAAAAACGAAAAAACAGATGCCATACGGAACGGCATCCGTTTTTTTTTTTCCGGATCCGCAATTTGTGTGAATGAAGCCTTAAAAGCAATCCGATAATACAGGATTATAGAATTAATCAACTCAAAAAACTGTTATGTTTCCCTTAAATGGTACAGTCCATGAACATTAAAGGGGTATTCCCATCGCTAGGATATGCACCCATTATCTGAAAGAGCGAGAACGGAGCAGGGAAGGTGGCGAATGGTGCATGGCGCAGCTGCCCGCCATTCATTTCTATGGGGCCGCCGAAAATAGCTGAGCCAGCTGTCCCATAGAAATGAATGTGAGCGGTGGCCGCACAAGCGCGGTGTGCTCCCATTCACTTGTATGGGGAGAGCGCTTGGCGGTGGCTGGGCTCCGGGAAACACAGCCACCACTCTCCCCGCTCCGTTCTCGCGATATACCCCCATAGTCTGTGATGGGAATACCCCTTTAAATCACCTACTTACAGTATGATCTCTGAGGTCTGACTGCTGGGACGCCCTGCTGTCATAATAACAAGGGTCCTCCGTGTCCGTGACCACCACTCCATTCACTCCTATGGGACTGACAGACATAGCAAAGCGATGTCCTATAGACTGTGAAGCCGCTTTCACAATCAGTGATGTACCGGAATCCGCTGCTAACGTTAATGATCAGGACTATTCACATGGGCGTATCACGTCCGACTTGTGTGCGTTTTTGTTTCCAAATACGCACATTACAGTCTATGGGAGCGCATCAAAAATGCAGGGAGAAAAGAATACGCATGTAAATCCGGATGAAATCCTGAAGCAATATTGACGATATATCATCAGGAATCTGTGCGTAATCCAGAGCGGATTTCAATGTGCTCGTGTGAACGCGTCCGTAAGATGTAATGGAAAGATCTGCCCCGTTCTACGTTTTTCATTCTGGCTCCCAATCACTGACTGAACACTGAGGCCTCATCCATATTTCCGTTTTCACAGACATCACACCTACCCACCGATTTTAACATGACGGTATCACCGAGACCTGCACTACTTTGCACCGTGATGTGGCCCAAACACATCCATTGAAGTCTATGGGTTGGCGAAAAACTACTGAGACAACATGGAGGACATCTGTGTTTGGTCTGTGTTTCAAGGACAACTGGTAGGAGATGGTCTGGAAATTAATTTTCAGCCTAACACTCCCCGTGGACTATGGATAACACACAGAGGGTGAAAAACGGACACCAGGAGGAAATACAGATCCTTCTTGGACATCCTCACGGATGAATTTTTTCATGGACCATCACAATACACTTAGAAACGTGAAGGCGGCCTGACGGTGGCTATTGCCCGTTTTTCTGATCTCTGGGGGTCCCGGCAGTCATTTATCACATATCCTGCGGATTAACCGCCACAAAACCGACCCTATGGAGATAAGTTTTGTAAAATATGAGCCCAAAGAAAATCAGATCAAACTGTGCAGATTTCATATTTCCCTTACGTGTGGCGTTGCTGCCCCAAATACACCGGTCACCGAGAAAAGCCTCCCCCCCCCCCAAATGCCTTTCAGTGAGTGGGAACATGGCCTTCTGCCGTAATTATGATAAAGCAATAGCGTAAAAGGTGATAAGAGGATTGACTGAAACGTGCAGCGGAAAAGCACTGAACATCAAACACAACGTCCTATCGTTCCAGATAAGTAGATACATTTACTGTAATCTCGCCCCAGAAAGTACATTCCACTACTGAACGCAATCACCATGGAACGAGATTATTGGAAACTACAACTCCCAGCATGCTCAGGGGTGTGCCCATATCATGGCTTCAGGAGGAAAGCCACA
Source organism: Rhinella marina (assembly GCA_900303285.1). NCBI lineage: Eukaryota > Metazoa > Chordata > Amphibia > Anura > Bufonidae > Rhinella > Rhinella marina. Next base: position 14,133 of record ONZH01011299.1, on the reverse strand, counting down.
CCGGCTCTTCTTTCTCCTCACAGAGGGTAAATGAACAAGGTGGTCAGGTGCAGGTTTCTGCCCAACCACGTGCCATAGATGGCCTCTCTCCTCACATGTTTTAGTAAATACTTTCCCTATATAAGCATCATTTCTTACTATTCCTCTGTTATCCCTCCTGGAAATGTCTCAATAGACTGATAGTTGGGAGTTACCATTCTCCTTGTCAATGGGGAACGTCGCTACACACTCAGTGCTGACAGTGTCAAACTGTGTAGGGCCGCATCTTATTGACAAGAGGACATGGTAACACCCAGTTGTCTTTATTTATACATTTCCAGGAGTAATAGCAGAGGAAAGGTAGAAAACAGAATTAAAAAAAAAAATCTCCAGAAAATTGTCATTTTATGGGAAGTGAAAGCATTTACTAAAACAGATGTCCGGAGAGGTCACGCGTCCTCTTGAGATTCTGAAGCGATGGTCCTTATAATAGATCATTTGGCATGTGCCATGGTAAAGGAAATTTACTGTACTAAATGTACATTTTGACAGAATAAGTGGGAAAAAAATAAAAAAATAAAAAATCACATTTCTAGTCAGGTCAGCCTCTAACCGCCAACATTGACATGGGTTCCTGCAATATCTGCTAATATCTAGCAGGGGGAGTATTTGGGGCACCAGGGGTATCATCTTATAGAGGAAGCAAGCAGTGAATGCCCAGACATGGGGTGGCGGGACCTGAGGTTTTGGGGTTGGAATATGGCCCTAAGGATATTGGGTGTCATCTACAAACAGAAATTCACCACTTCTTGGCGTATATCTGTTGCAGATTGCAGCGCAAAGAATATTTGTGCCGCAATCTGCTAATTTTCGCAGCTGACGCGGGCGTGACGTGAGCCGGAAAGGGGGCGGGCCAGCAGGCCCCTCTCATTTATCATTTTCTACGCTGTTTTAGGCATAGAAAATGATCAAAATGTAAGACAGCTAGGAAGCCGGCATAGATTTAGATAGGCGGTGGATACGCTAATATTATGTAGAGGCCGGCGCCTCTTCACGGATCCACCGCCAGCTAAAGGGGTATTAAAACTGGCATGTAAAACGCTGGTCTTAATAAATGACCCCCATTGTGCCAGGTAAGGAGCATCAACCTTCTATCACCACAGGTCAATCGTTATTGGCATTTACAAGCAGCAGCCATTGCAACGTACAGGCGATCATTCATCCCCGTACACAAACGATCCTATTCCCTGAGAGAAGAGCGTTTACTCACGCTCACAAAGATCAGGAATGAGCATTGTTGGTACCTACTCACTGGCTTTAAAAGGGAGAAAAAAAAAACAAAAACGCGAGGAGGCGTGTATATTAGGCTTCATGCACACAGCCACGTCCTTATTTCAGTCCGCAAACAACAGATCCGCACTTCCATGTGCATTATTAGTTTTCTCACTCCTGTCAATACAATACGGACAAGAATAGGATACGTTTTACCATTCGCGGAACGGTCGCATGGATCCACAGAAGGTACGACTGTGTGCACGGCCCCATAGAAATGAATCAGTGTGCTGTCCACTTACAAATATGGTTGTGTGAATTAAAGAGGACCTTTCACCACTCCTGACATGCCTGTTTTAATAGCTTCATGTATTCCCCATGTAATAACAATTCTGGAATATCTATTCTTATGTCTGTATGTTGTGTCATTCCTTTATTATTTGCACTAGAAGTTATGAATGAATTGCTATTTGTCTTCAGTAAGGGAACAGAGGGGAGGTAACCAGTTGGGGGTGTGTACCTGCACAGTCTGAACATGACAGCACTGATTGGCTAGAGTCAGACTGTGCAGGTACACACCCCCAACTTGTTAACTCCCCTCTGTTCCTTTACTGAAGGCAAATAGCAATTCATTCATAACTTCTAGTGCAAATAATAAAGGAATGGCACAACATAGAGACATAAGAATAGATGCTCCAGAATTGTTATTACATGGGGAATGCATGGAGCTATTAAAATAGACATGTCAGGAGTGGTGAAAGGTCCTCTTTAAGCCTTAGTTTCTGCTCCACTTATCGGGTGGTCACAGTCTTACAGATATCGCACATGGAATACAAATGAAAAAATTCTGTCGGGTTTAAGAATCCAACACACGTCTTCCCGGAGGCTGAAAAGAGACAAATTTTAGGCAGATCAGAAAATTCTGCCGCTAATTAAAGGTAATTCAATCGCAAATCAAAATAGCTAATTATAAACATGCTCGAGTTATTAAATCAATTTTGGTCTTATGAAGTGTGCCAAATTATGTATGGCTCCGGAGCAGGTAATCTGAGGATATGGCGGCTGCTACACGCCTCCTCTGCTTTATCGTAAAACACTGAGGAAATCAAACTGAGGACTGCCATCTTATTGGAGGATCTGCTCGCTGTTTACAGATTTGCTCTGTGACCTGTGTGGAGGTCACTGTGCAGGGAGGGGGAGGAGGTGAGCTGTGACATCATCTACAGGAATGGCGGTGGATCCTGTGTGCGATCTCTATTTATATCTCTGTCTCTCTCTCTACAGTTATCACTCTCTGTATATAGGTGTTTTCGGCCATTGCAATCCTCTCTGATGATGATGATGAGATGACTACTGAGAAGTGATGTCTATAGAACAAGAAGTGTCGGACTAGCACATGGCTCAGTGGCCACAGTGAAAACTGCTCGATTTTAACAATTTTATCTAAAGGAATATATTTTTTTTTCTGGGTCGGACCAAGCATACCGGCTGTGGTTATAATTACCTTCATTACTCATACCTACCTACTGTTGCTTTTAACACTTTCAGTCCCGCACATAAGAAAAAGCTACTCAGCAACTCTATCAGACTCTGCTGTCAACCCTGACAAAATGAAACGTGATCTATTGATGTATTTTCTAATAATTTTCCCTCTAAACGCAAAATAAATGTAGCGCCCCAAGCAATCTTCCATCTGGAAAGCCATCATATAAACCAGGGGCGAGAAACCCAACGTCAATTCACATCAGAGCAGCACAGATGGAAAAAAAAAAAAAAGAAAAAAGATGATTGGAATTCTCCAGGCTTTTTTATTATTTATTCCTTCTGGAAACAGCGCCACGCTGGTCCACAGGCTGTGTCTGGTATAGCAACCTGGCTCCATTTAAATCAATAAATTCCCACTACCATAGGCTGTCCGTGCTCAGCCATTGATTGGATCACTGGCAACATACGGCGTAATGCGGAGGCATGGATCAGAAGCCCCACGAAACGTTTCTGTGGACTTTTGGTTCATTTCTCCGCACTGTCCTATCTTATTCTGTATATTGCAAATCACAGACCCATTCAAGTCCATGGGTCCACGCTGCAATACGGCATTTACACAGCCAGTGCATTGCGGACTGCAATTTGCGGTCCACAGTGCAGGCAGTCATGTGAATGAGCCCTAAGGCTGAGCTGCAATATCAGACAGAGCCTATGGAACAGTGTAGTGCTTTCTGGGGGAAAAATATATATTTTTCTTAATTCTGGACAGTTCCTTTAGGGCTCATGCACACGTCTGTAGCCGTTTTTGCAGTGCGCAAATTGCGGATCCGCAAAGTACCGATACCGGCTGAGAGCAAAAACTGACAAGAATAGGACATGTTCTATTTTTTTTTTTTTTTTTTGCAGGGCCATGGAATGGACATATGGCTGTGGAGAGCACACGGCATGCTGTCCGCAACTTTTGTGGGCCTGCTGAAATGAATGGGTGCGGATAACATGCGGAATAAAACCACAGTAGTGTGCACAAGCCCTTAAAGGGGTTCTCCGGGAATTAATAAAAGGAAAATACTTAAATATTACTTTATTATAAATATATTCTCAAATGCCTTTCATTATTTATAATGGCTCATTTTGTCTGGGGAGCAATCATCATAGGAAACAAAATGGCCACTGTCCCATCAGTTCACACAAAACCTGTCCTGGTCACACATGAAGAAAAGTTACTTTACAACACTGAGCTAAAGAGCTGCCTCATCTTCCTCTCTACTTTTCAGGGATCATGATCCTGAATACAGCTGATGAGAACTGTAGCTGAATCTCTGGGGAATTTAGTTCATGAGGAGACATGAAGTACAGAGAGGACGGACAGGACAGATTGTGGTAATGGAGACTGCATACAAGTGCTGCTACTCATTAGCCACACCTCACCCTCCTCTCATGTCTCCTCATCTTCTCTATTCACACAGAGATTCACCTGTATTCAGAATCATGATACCGGATAAGCAGGGCAGAGAGGAGGATGAAGCAGCTCTTTACCTCAGTGTTGTGAAGTAACTTGTCCTCCTGTGTGATTAGGACAGGTTTTGTGTGTACTACTAGGACGACGGCCATTTTGTTTCTCCTAATGATTCCTCCCAAGACAAAAGAGTCAATATAAATAATGTAAGGTATTTGGGAAATATATTTATAATGAAGTAATATTTAAGTATTTTCATTTTTTTAATTCCTGGAGAACCCCTTTGAATGTAGCTAGACAGGCATCATAAACTCCAAAATCTGAGTGCAAGACAAGGAAAACAACTGTCCCTCACTGCCCTTCCGCCATAACACACACTCAAAAGGGGTATACCCATAGACAGCAATTATCAGGATTGATCATAAATGTTGGGTTTCTAGGGACGCAACCACTGGGGCCCCTATCAGTGATGAAACCGGGGGGGGGGGGGGGGGGCACCTTGTCTCTGCGTGAGTGCACACCTGTGATCATCAAGCTTCTCACTTTCTATGGGACTGTCTGAGATAGTCGAACACCGTGATCGGCAGTAATGCGTGCTGCTGCTCCACTCACATGCGGCATTCCCATAATCGGTGGGACCCCCAGCGACCATACATTTATTACCTAACCCATTGTTCATGGAAACCCCTTTGTTAGCATATGCCATCAAAGTCAGATAGGTGAGGGTCCCATCTACGAGACCATCACCTATCTCCAGAACTGGCCCACGAAAGTGAAGGAAAGTACACTGTGCATGCGCCCCATTAATTTCTATGGGAGTTCCGAAAAGAGCCAAGCGTGTGCGCTCAGCTATTTTCAGTTGTCTCATAGGAATAAATTACATGCACGACTACTCCCTGCCAGTTCTGGAGATAGGTGCTGGTGCCAGAGTTGGGACCCGCACCTATCTGACATGGGTGGCATTTACTAGCGATATGCCACCAATGCCTCAGAGGAGACAACCCTTTTAAGCCATGGACTGGAGTATCAGCACCATATGTAAGGGCTCTGCCCATACTTTGAAGGGTTCCTCAGGACTTTTTCTAAGAACCGTCACCTCTAACAGCGGAAACTAGCAAAGGAGGAAAAAAAAGGGCTTGTATTGTAGCGGCGGTGTAATGTAATCTCTCTTTCTCTTGGGCATTGCTCAAGTACGTCAGAGTGAAAGACAGCTATGACTGGTATGAGGTAGGTAGTCAGGTACCAGAGACACTGCATTGCCCAACTCAGAGATAGCATTTAACTACTTCAGCACCTCTACAGAATAAGGCTTATGGCGGCAGCTGCAGTGATCACACCAGCACAATCTATAGCGTCTCTATACATGACACCACGTATACATCCGCATACTGCCCTGCCCCGCTATACTACGGATTAAGTTACAAGCACATACCGTACAGACGCACACATACCATACTGTAAACTAGTATCTACGTAATACACTATATGACAAGAACAGGTAAAGCCAGGTTAATCCGGCCTGACCACCCCTCCCCCACTCAGATGGACGTCCAGACAGCTCATCTAGAGATATTTTTTTTCTGTAGAAAAGTAGAAAAAGTTGCTTCTATTCTAGTAAAATGTAATATAAGGCAGGGCTATCCTCCATCATGGGGAGCTGAGCCTTCTCTCACCCTGGTTTATACTGTAGGACACCACCACAGTCTAACGCCCCATTCGCATGACCATATTTTTTATCCGACCCATTCATTTCTACGATACATACATTCGTAAGTCCTTTCCGCAGTCAAATAAAACGTCCTATTCTTGTCCGCTTTGCGAACAAGAATAGACATTGTTACATGGAGTCTGCAAAAAAAACGGACACAACACAGGCGTCATCCTTTTTTTTTCTTTTTTTTTGTGGAACCGTCGTGTGAACACACCCTAATACAGATCAGTCTACAATCAAATCTGACTTCCAAATACACTCCACACATACAGACATATACATGATTGCTATGAACCAATTATATCATAAGAAGAAGATGGCGGTGCGGACGACCATAATCAGGGGTTAACTCTGTCCGGTCGCGGCATTACATGCTGTCGCTGCAAATTCCCAAAATGTTCCTGGCACCTTGTGGTGACATACAACGTATCCCAGACATACAAGCCCCATTCCAAAAAAGTTGTAAAATGTAAAAAAAGTAAAGTAAAAACATAATGCAACGATTTCCGAATCTCATAGACCCATATTGTATTCACAATAGATCAGAAGTCACATATTGAAAATGAGACATTTTACCATTTCATGAAAAAATTAACTCATTTAGAACCTGATGGCTGCAACGTATCTCAAAAAATTTGGGACGGGGCAACAAAAGGCTCGAAAAGTAAGGCGACTTTCACATTTGGGTTGTTATTTTCTGGTACTGAGATGCGGCAGAGGATCCCAATACCAGAAAAAAAAAACGTTTCCGTTTAGTCCTCACGCATTCTGAATAGAAAGAGCTCTGTTCAGGATGCATCAGGACGTCCTCCGTTCTGGCAGCATTGCGTTTTGTGACCCTGAAAGCTGCGGTTTTGTGTCTGGTCATAAAAACGGAAAAAAAAACAAATCCGGCACTGAAAACGACATAAGTCAATGATGACGTATACGTTTTTTTATAGAGCCTAAAAACCGGATCCGTCACCCATTGACTTTCAATGTATTTAGTGACGGATCTGTTTTTTTCTGTTTTGATTTCATAGAACCGCATCCTAACGGAACGGATGCCTCCTGATGAGCAAAACCAAAACGGATCCGTTTAATTGCGGTATTGAGATCCTCTGCTGGATCTGAATACCACAATTAATAACGTAAGTGTGAAAGTCGCCTAAGTGGAATTAATAAAAAAAAAAAAACAGCTGGAGGAGCCATGTGCTACCAAGTCACATAAATAGCGCACGGTAGAGAGGACGAGTCTCTAAGACGCCATCCTTGTGGCGTCCGTTTTTTTTTTTCTGCGAACACTGACATCAATGGAAGCACAGAACACACAGATCTATAGAAATGAATGGGTCCGCGTGCAAGCCGCAAAAAACATGGTCGTGTGCATGAGGCAGGATTCTGCGTGAACAGAGTTAGGCCCCTTTCACACAGGCAAGCTTTCCGTCCGGATGCGATGCGTGTAGTGAACGCGTGGCATCCGGACTGAATCCTTACCTCTTCATTTCTATGGGTCTGTGCACATTGAGCTTGCTTTTTTTTTTAAACATTATCTCTGCGTTCAAGTAAAAATCGCCGCATCTTCTATACTGTGCGTTTTTCACACCGCCCTGGCTGACATCCGGATGCAATAAGTTTTTTACTGGTACCTCCGTCACAGATTCTGTCATGTTTGACCGCAACTCATCTCCGTTTTGCACCGACAGATTTCTGCGGAGACGTTACAAGCCCCTCCAATATGACACATTGGGAAATTTTGCAATGTAAAGGATGCAGCTTATATTATAACCCTTTATATGCCATGCTGTGCGGAGCTGAGACAATAACTAAACCTCAGGTTACCCAATAAATCCCACTGGAAAAAAAGGACTGATGTGAGAGACTACATCCTATGTACGATGCTGCGGAATATGTTGCCGCTATATAAATAACGGAAAGCAATGATCTTCACATAAAAATTTTAAAAAATAATTTAACGATGAGTAACGATGTAGCAGAGCCAAGGATTTGAAATGGAGCAGAGCACATTATTTGTGAGGAGAGCCGGGAACTACTACTCTCAGCGAGTTATCCCAAGGCAAAATGACTCCACACCAAAGAGATATACAACACATTCAGCTCTGCTTCATCTGCAGTCCATGTGTTAAGACCCGATTCTTACAAAAGTACGCAATAAAAAACAATAATTCTATAAAATAGTGGACGTCCCGATCCTGTATACACGTGCACATTCCAGGGCAGACACAGATATAAACCAGGAGAGGGGATTAGTAAACCGAAGCAACGGACGCAGAAAGTCTTTCCAAAAATCTGTAAGATGTATGCACAACCAAAAAAAGAAAACGGAGGTGACCTGAACGCGGGGTCATGTCGACTTGCGCAATGTGAAAAAAAGCAACAACTTCTCGTCTCCCGACAGGAAATTAATGTAAAGACTTGGCCCCTTGCTCCGGTCCTCACCAGAGGTTACAGCATCAACTTGCCCGAAGACAGGGGCGAAGATGTCCTCCACCGACACAGACATCTAGAAGTTTGTAATGTGCCGTATATACAACCAGGAGAAACCAGGGAAGAGGTCTACAGGGGGCGTGAAAATGACCGGGCACCAAGTGGGCGAGGGGCTACGGGCATAAATCATACACAGAGATTTTCATCTATAAGAGGGTCATAAGTGGAAGATTATTTATTTTACATACAGATTACAGGGTCCGGACAGGGATCAATTATATATAAAATAATAATTATGAATTAATGATGAAACAAAAACAGATGAAAGATAGATATAAGGTAGACAGATATTATATAGATATGTGATACATGATATCTAGATATTGGATAGATAGATAATAGGTAGATGGATAATTAGAGAGCTTAATGAGAAAGAAAGTTATTAGAGAGATTGGTCAATAGAAAGATAGATGATAGATATATTAGATAGATATATTAGATAGATAGATAGATAGATATATTAGATAGATAGATATATGAGATAGATCGATATATTAGATATGATATACACAATATCTAGATATGGGATAGATAGATATGGGATAGATAGATAGATAGATGATATATAGATAGATAATTAGATAGATAATTAGATAGATAGATAAATAAGATATACACGATATCTAGATATGAGATGGATAGATATGGGATAGATATGGGATAGATATGGGATGGATATGGGATGGATATGGGATAGATATGGGATAGATATGGGATAGATATGGGATAGATATGGGATAGATTTGTGATAGATAGATTTGTGATCAGTGGAATAGGACTGTCCATAAGGTCCTCTCTGCAGCACAGTTCAGTAACTGGAAACATAGGACTAAACAAAAAGAAATTAAAAGTGGCAAATACTGAACACTGCAATAGAAATATAATAGTGTAATATATATACACACACACATACGCTTTTTTTCCCCTCATGCATTCAGGCTGTCTAGATGTTTGGGGTACGCTGGGGGTGAAAAGGACTTATAAGCCTGAAATGAAAAATGAAAAAGAAACCAAAAAATGAGGAAATGCCATGTATGCACCCAGCAGTATACGCCTGCTGCAGGTTCCAGGGCTGACACTGCACAGAGCGGCACATTTTATGGCACTTTAGGACACAATTATGAATGGAGCGCTCGGCATCGGCATGCCACAGACACACGGTGACCTAGAAATTGGTAAATAAGGCATAATGAAATGCGTTAGCACATCCCAGACTGCTCGGCTGAGCCGGAGAGACACTGTGCTCCCACTCCGAGAGCAGCACCACAAAGACCCTACTGATCCCTTCGGCACAGGCGACATTACAGGGAGAAGGTGAGGGGATATTATATATATATATATATATATAGAGCTTCTATAGGGTGCCAACCTTAGACCTGTTTGGGCTAAATCTGACCCGGGCATCATCTACATGTTCACATGGATCTCCTCTGGTTACCATAGATTTCTACCACGCTCCACGTTAGAACACCGGGGCAGACTTACCGTTGTTGCGCCAGAATTTCGCCATCAGTTGGGCATCATTTTGGCGCCAATCAATTTACACAAATTTCTTATCAATTTGCGGCAAAGTGAACAAATTTCTGTATATCGCTAGACACTTTTCCAACAGTATCTCATAATGGGTGTCCACCTTACCAGCATACTGGTCTACAAGGTGGCATAAAGAATACAACATGCCCAAAATGTGCCCCACCATCATGAACGTGGTACATGTATGGACCACCTGTCTAATACCACTGGTATATAAGCCCTCATTGTCTCTAACACATGAGTATATGTATATTCTCTGTACAGCACCATATCCATGCCCTAGATCCTATGGCTGAGGGGGTGATGACCACTTTTAGGTGGCAGGAGCTAGGACGGCATAGTAACCGGTAGATTTTTTGTGGCATTTTCTATACTAAGCACCTAAATCCAGGGGTGATCGTGAAGACCAGAGCTCCATATGGTTGGACATTTAAGAAAACTGAGACAACGTTGAAGAACCCACCACTGCCCCCCCCTTCCCCCCCATAGACAAAGACGTTCCTGCCACCTGTAGCTCTAGGTGACCAGATACTGGGGTTACTTGCCTCGGTTTTGGTAATTCGGTGCCTGGCCAGCTTCACCACGGCGAAATTCCCTTTCCCTAAAGTGCGTTCTATGTCATAGAATCCGACCCGGACAGGACCCCTCTGTACATGCCTCTGACAATCCGCCATGACCATGCTGGGACCCGGGCCAGAGAGAAGGAGGCGAGCGACAAAGGGGCAAAAGACATCAACCGGCACACGATCACACCCCCCGGACGAGCGCAGGCAGGAGATGCCAACCACACAATGTCCCCATCAGAGCCGGTCGTCCATGGCGGGCAGGAGTATAGGGGGGTGGTCTGCAGGTATAGGGGGGTGGGCGATACCAGGAGGCAATTTCCAGTTACTGATCAGAAGGCATTGTCCAGGGGTAGAGGAAAAAATTTAAAAAAAACACAGCAACTACTAGAAAAATCAGGAGTCCAGGAGACAAATCCTTGGAGGAACATGCACAGACCTTGGAGTTGTCATTGTCCTGTAGTTTGGGTTTATCCAGAAGGGAAGGGGTTCATTGCACATCCAGGGTGACAGGGGGTGAAGCCCAGCTGGTAGAAGGTCCCCTGGAAAGTCACTTTAGAGAACTTGCTGCAGCAGGCATTGTGCATGGAGGAGCTGGGAGTGGAGGCAGCTGTGCAGGAAGCCAGTGTGCGCCTCTCTACCAGGCTCTGCTGCTTGCACAAGGCATCATGTTCTCAGGGCTGATGTCCATTGACGTCAGAGCTGCAGGAGGTCTCGTGGGCGGGGCTTCTGCTTCTCTCTTTTTTTTTTTTTACCTTCTTCACAGCTCGCTTGCCAAATGGGTTGCCCCTAGCAACCGGAGCCAGCGCTGACGTCAAGAGCCTTCTGCACAAGCTGTCAATCAAGGCTAGAGCGGGAGAGAGAGAGTGTGTGTGTAGGCATGGAGCCGGTTACCACACAGAGGTCACACTCACTGCTGCAGCCCCTTACTAGCACCTCCGAGAAATACACTTGTATGTAGGGCTCTGTGTGTACATACACGGCACAATAAAGCGTATACAGTGTGAATAATACAACTAGCAAATAGCCCGAGCGCTCTGAGGGTTTGTTCAGGGTGAGACCGCCTCAAAATGTCGCAGTTGTGCCCTGTTTCCACATAGACGGCGTTGTTTTGACACAGTTTCATGCTAAAAGCTAAAAAGTGACTGCACCATCTGAATAAACCCTAAGGGTGCATGCACACAAGCGTATTATTTTTTCCGTGAACATTCCGTTTTTTTTTTTTTGCATAACTATTTGCTTCAAGGGGCCACATAAAAAAGGAAATGGCTCCATGTGCATTCTGTGTCCGCATGGACGTTCTGCCGTAGAACATGTCCTATTCTTGTCCAGATTAGACCTTTTTAGAGATGAGCGAAGCGACTTTGGATGGTACATAAAAAATTAGTCTCCGTACAGTATTAGGGCTCATGCACACCACCATATGTATTTTGTGATCCGCAAAAAATACGGATGATGTCTGTGTGCATTCCGTATTTTGCAGAATGGAACAGCCGGCCCCTAATAGAACAGTACTATCCTTGTCCATAATGCGGACAATAATAGGACATGTTCTATTTTTTTGTGGAACGGAAATACGGAAACAGAATGCACACGGAGTACCTTCTGGTTTTTTTTGCTGACCGATTGAAGTGGATGGTTCTGCATACGGTCCGCAAAAAAAAACGAACCGGACACAGAAAGAAAATACGCTCGTGTGCATGAGCCCTTAGAATGTATGGGCTACGATGAACCGAGGTTAGTTATTCACAAAGTTGCGCATGATTATTACAGTGAAAAACCTTGGAACCGAACTCGGCTACAGTTCCAAGCTAACACACAGAACCGAAGCCGAGTTCTGTTTTGAAGTGGTTTTTCACTGTAATAATTACCAAAGTTATTCATCGAAGTCTTGCGCGGGTTCGTGAATAACTAACTTCGGCTCATCGGAGCCCATACATTCTAATACTGTACAGAGACGAATCTCAGTACAATATTATAACAAATTTTTTAGCTAAATGGCTTCAGATGTAGCTTCTGAAGCTCGCTTCACTATACTCTAGGCCTCATGCACGCGGCCGTTGCGGCCCCCGATGAATGGGCAACATCCGTGCAGATTATGCTGAGGGATCCAGACCCATTCAACGCGAATGGATCCATGATCCATCTGCATCGCAAAAAAGTAGTAGTATTTTTTGGCGGTGCAGAGGTCCTGTAGGGTTCCATGCTTCTTTTCCGCACCGGACCTTCCAGATTGCCGACCCGTTCAAGTGCACACGGCCGGTGCCCGTATATCGCGGACCCGCTGTTTGCAGCCATGTGCATGAGGCCTTACAGACAAGGATAGGACTGGTCTATTAGGGGCCAAATGTTCTGCAAAATGCAGAACGAACAAGGCCGGTATCTGTGTTACAAATCTACAATTGGCGAGCCTAAAAAATGACAACGGCCAAGTGCATGTGCTGTCCGCATCTTTTGCAGCCCCATTGAACTGAATGGGGCTGCAATATGACCCGCAAAAAATGCTGATTGGATGTGGACAAAATCAACGGTCATGTGCATGCGCCCTTATAGTCAATAGGTTCATGAAAAAACACGGACACAACACAAATGGCATCTGTGCCGCATCTGTGTTTGGTCCATTTCTCACTGACCACTGATAGGAGATGGTCTGGAAATGAATTTTCAGCTGAGCAGCGTCTGTGGAATATTGAAATGAATGGGACCGCGTGCAATCCACAAAATATGCAGGTTTCTGTCATCAGTTTTTTGGGTGTGAATCAGGCTGACATTAGAGATGTGCTAATGTAACCTGATTCTAAATATATATATATCTTTTATATACTAGTGCCCCCGTTTTTATATAATTAGAACTTTTATTTTATGCTAATAAGCCTGGGGGGGGGGCGTTAGCCCTGCTCCTAGAGGCTCCGTTTGCTAACCTTCAGAAACGCCCCCTTAGTCTTGAGTGACAGGGCCAGGCAGCTTTCTTCTCCTGCCGGCCCTGTCCGCGATCTATATCCTGCGCCTGCACTGTGCGTTCATTATTCGGCCCAGGCGCAGTGCGTGCAGGACGCTGGCAGACTCCCAGCTTCCTCACTGCGTCTGCGCCGAATACGTCACAGTTGAGATGTTAGGTGAAGATCTATGACAGAAATCAGCTGCTGGGAAACTACAACTCCCAGCATGCACACTTACTCAGCTGTTTTTGTAACACCCATAGAAGCGAAAGGAGGATTATGGGAGTTGTAGTTTCAGAAGACCTTTAGTGCTGGAGGTTGCTGATCCCTGGTCTGTGGGAACTATGAAACACAGGACACAAAATAGTTAGGGGCGTAGCTATAGGGGGTGCAGAGGTAGCAGTTGCTATCGGGCCCAGGAGCCTGAGGGGCCCAAAGACCCTTGTGCCACATAAGACATCAGTATTATAGAAAGTGCATGATGGTCAAGTTACACCTCTGGCTGGAGGGAAGGGGTTAGGTCAAGAATTTTTCATGCGGGGAGGTGCTGTTTCAATTTTTACCTCAGGCAGCACGACGGCTATGTGCTTCCCTGCCCCTGGCCATAAGCACTGAGGTAAGGGGGGCCCAAGGTGAACTCTTGCACCAGGGCCCATGATTCTTTAGCTATGTCCCTCAAAATAGTTTTTTTTTTTTTTGGCTATGGTT